>JACVVK020000654.1:0-55000 GCA_018292915.2 Batillaria attramentaria | reverse complement strand
ACGGTACGGTACGGTACGGTACGGTACAACGCAACGCAACGCAACGCAACACAACACAACACAACACAACACAACACAACACAATACGTCTATTTAAAAAAAGAAAAAAAAGGGTAAACCGGAAAAGAGAGAGAGAGAGAGACAGACAGAGAGATGAGCAACACTAAGAAAGTACTTCCCAGTGACCTCATGGGGAAGTTTAAACGCTTAAACTGTAAGTCTGAAGTATCAGTAATGTGTAAAACTAAATTGTACTTTTTGCTGCTCTTGCACAGACACAAGTTAGCAAGCACTTGTCGCAGCATGCTCTACCTTTGGTTCATACTAGTATCCAGGATTTGGGGATGTTTTTCAGGCGATTCAAACCAGACGTGTAAGTATATATAATTTATAATTGTTTGAAATTTTTATACTGAAACGATTGGCTTCACACGCATGTGCTTCCCAATAGACGGTGGGTCAGAAGAACTATTTTGGAATTGGACAATGAATGATAATGCCAAGTGCTAATTCATTTTACCCATAACTACTCCCCCAACCCCCAACCCCCCCCCCCCCGGCTCCCTTCGCCCCTCCTCCCCCCCCCCCCCAAAGACACTGCACACACGCACGCCCCCTGTTAACTGGTCAGAGAGCCCAAGCGTGACAATAAGGAAGCGAAGTGAGGTGAATCAACTTGCATACAATCGGTCAAGAACTATTGCTCTTGTCTGATTCGAAATATTCTTATCTGCATGTGTGACATTTTTTTAAAAGGCAGTTTTATTTTTATTTATCAACAGGTGTGAGTCTTCATTTTCCGTCCCTCAATGGCAGCAATATCCTGACAGCTTCAGAGAACACAACAATTTCGCTGGCGGCCACGGTAGTGTATACTTGTGAAGATAAAACTTCATTCATTCTCACAGTGAACAAAGAGGATCCGCCTTTACAGAAGCAGTTGTGTCTTCTCTATCACGAAGAAGGCGTTTGTCTAAACCCAAATGAACAGTGCCTATGTTTTGGCAATGGATCGTATGTTTTCAAATACACGCCTACAAGATCAGAACAAAACACGACCTGGACCTGGGAAGATGGAGCGAAATACAAGAAACGTATCAGGATAAATGTTCTCTGTAAGTAATAGTACTCTCTCTCTCTCTCTCTCTCTCTCTCTCTCATACACACACACACACACACACACACACACACACACACACACACACACACACACACACACACACACACACAGACAGAGAGTAATGATGTACGAGTACTCACATTTAATTTTGGTTTCTTTTCACATTAGAGCACTCATCATAAATATTTCATTAACTTCCGCTTTTTATAGATGACCTAGTCTTCAGTTTCGTTTTCCTTTCATGTAATGTATCCCTAACTATGGTATTGCGTTTTACGAAAACCACTATTTAGAAATCCAGATATATTTTACTATACAGACCCGGCCAACGTGTCCAGTGTGGTCCTAAATTCTTCCCAGCATCAACTTCACCAACCAGTAGACCAAGGACAACAAGTGGATGTCATCTGTTCCTGGGAGCCGGGCAACCCTCCTGTCACTGCCCGCCTGTTGGACAGACACGGGGTAGGGATGAACAGCACTATCAACAGCAGTGACCAGATCCGATACAGGTTTCCTGCAGTGGGCTGTCAGGACGCTGGCCTCATTCGCTGTGAGGCACCAGGGGCTAGTCACGACAAAACTGCTACACTTCTGGTCAGATGTGAGTTAAGATGAGACAAGATGATTAATTTATGACCCCAAATATGAAATTATAGTGTTTGTTATAAAATACCAACAGTCGCATGCAAGAATTGTTTAAAGACTAAGTGTGCAGGAACGAAAATTGCAGTGTGTACAATGTCCTCCGAACCTTTTTAGATAACTTTGATTTAAATGTACATTTTTTTTTTCCATTTTACGTGAACGTGAACGAAGAAGGAAAATGGTGAATGACGATCGCCAATAACAATAACAACAATACCCTTCGTCGTTTCAGGTCCGCCACACTTTGAGGAAGATTATGTTCATCGTACAGCGGAAAACACCGGAAGTGTGGACCTCAGTTTCAGGTTTCGGGCACATAGCACAGCATCATCTGGCTGTTTAATCACCAAGGATGTTGGCAGTTTTCCATCTGACAGTCATGGTTCATCAGGAAATGAGACTGACAAGCTACGCTTGTATCTTTTGAAAACACACAATGTGTCTGCCTGTAACTGTACAGGGTAAGTTTCCTTCCTTGATCTGAAGAGGTCTAGTCATGGCCAGAAAACTAATTTGTCAGACAGACAAATTATTAATATTTATGAAGTTGCGATCTGGCGCAGCAGAGAAAAGTACTTATCAATCGGAACCAATAGTTAAGTGGACGCTGCAACGGAAAAACTCTGCTTGTATGGGAAGAGTGATTAAATCTAGCGGTTCACAACACACACACACACACACACACACACACACACACACACACACACACACACACACACACACACGAAACTGTCAGACTATCGACTGCCATAGGCACGATCACCATGCCAGTATTGAAACGAATATTGTCCACAGTTGAGTCTTTACGCGTAAACTAAAGAAAATCAGGCACCTAGGCACCGTCCTTCATTGTTTCAAATAAATATTAGTCTTGAACAAGCCAATCATGCTAAATACAAATGTACGGCGGAAGCCTGTTTACCCTCCTTTTTTTAAGTAGTTGAGTAACCTACGCTACAATATCCCTTTATTCATTGCTTTACACATTTCTGTCCTTCCTTTGTTACATGTTTTCTTCCGGGTTTTAACAGTAACATGTTCGTCAGCGGAACTCCGCCTGACCTGAAGCTGACTGTCCGGCTGGACAATGTGAGGAAAGAGGAGGAGGGACAATGGCGGCTGGAACTCACCAATGACGTAGGAACTGGACACGTCGACTTTTATTTGCATGTGAATGGTATGCCAATTGCAAGTTTGTCGTTTGATTTCCAATAATCTGTTGATGAACGACAAAAATGGGATTCAAAACATCTCTTGAACTGAACAAGAGAGACAACTCAGTTTCGGTTCTCTCTAACACAAAAGAGTTTCGACCCTGTTAGGCTGACACCATTTCCTTTAGCTGAGGTCAGCGGTCAACTTCTTCCCGAAATCACTGTGGGCATCTATTTTGTCTCACTAAAACAGGTGAGAAGTTTAAATGACTAAAAGAAAACAAGAGAGAGGAATACTATTATTTCATGATTTTTTTTTTTTACGTTGCTCTTAGTTTTGTTTTGATGCAAGCTTTCACTGGTGTTATCATGCACATATCATTTCAGTTTGGTATAATTATGGCCTTCCATTCATTTATTATTTATTGCTTTTCAGAATCATTTGACGCGAAAGAAATGGGAACATTTTCAGTTCTCATCGTGGCCATAGCAGCTGGGGTGGTGTTCGCGGTGGGAGCCGGCATGTGTGCTGTCATCTTCATCTTCCATCGCTTGTGTCAAGGGACTCAGAGACATGGTCAGCAAACAGGTAAAACAAGAATATGTGAATGAAAATAAGCAAACCGCTATTGCACAGTACAGGCAGACTACATGGGATCAACAGCGATTCACTCAGTGCAAACAGAATGCTGTCATCGATTGTTATTCTGTGTCGTTCACTGTTGGAGAGAAATGGTGAAGTAGCGAGCAAGATTGTAATCAGATCACATTCAGAAAAGAAAACGCCAGACCAAAATAGTAATTAAAAGAGAAATTTTCTGTTTCAGAGAACAATAATCAAAGGACTACACACGCGGAGCCAGAGGATAAAGAAGATGAGCTTGTTATGATCGATAACGTTGTGTACAGTGGAAGACGAGCCTTGCCCAGTCCCCCGTATGAAGAGATTGCTGAGTGTCTTCCGCCACCAACTGTGAAGTGCAGCGTCGAAGTGAAAGGTATACATTGTATACATTTATATCGTGTGTAGCTGTTTAATTGTAGCTTTAGCTGTTGCAAAGTCCAGACTTAAAAAGCAGAGTGTTATACTGAAGATAATTATAAGCGTACACAAGTTCTAAAACCGGTCTTCCTTACCACTGTCGTAACAATCGAATGAAAGACACTTGAGGAAACTTGAGGACGATAATACTGATTATGTCTGGTTTCTGGGAAACGGTTATCTCACGTCCATTTTTTTTTCACACACTTCAGGCTTCAATACGGCATTTCACACGATGTAAATCGTTCTCTGTCCGTCCATATTCTCAAAATGCGAAATATGATCACAAGCAGATCAATCTAGCTTTTGTTCCAAGGACAACATAAATTATGCCATCAGCCTATACACCGTCAGCCATTGTGCATGTACTGCCTGTAGCGACCATTCCAGAACGTCGCGTGCTTGACGCGTGATATCGATACACTTGGTATCGTGTGGGTTTGTTGACTACATCACCATATAAAACAGAAAACAGTGTAGTGTACTTACGTTTCAGTAGCGGCTGAAGTGGATTATGCGGAGGTTGAATTAGACTGAGTCCACCCTCGACCGGACAGAAAAGCAGAGCTCCCCATAACGCACAAACGTGCGTCTCAGACGCAGAAAGAGAAGAAAATGACGCACGTAGAAAAAAGTAGAGAGTTTACAGACGCACTAATTTTGATATTGGACATGTAGCTGTGCGTCCGTGTACATAATATTCTTTGGTCCAAAGAAGGCTTTGCGCGAAGCTGAACAGTTTTCCGCCAATGTTGAAACGCACTGTGCATCGCCGTATCGGTCTTGTGTTTTGAGCTGCGAGCGATTCCGGTGCCAGCTCGCGCGCGCTGCAGAGTAAATCTATCTATAACCTCAACGTCAGCGATAAGGATGCGCGCGCTTTGTGTTGGAGAGTAGCATCCCTTCTGTTTTTCGCACCAAAATGTCGCTTCTTCGCTGGCTCGGGCGGGTTGAAACTAGAGGCAGGGCGAGAGGGGAGGGAGACAGAGAGAGCGACATTACTGTAGAAGAGGGAAATTCAAACAAGAGGAAACACGGTCATGATTCCGAAGAACAAGTCAGTGCCCGATGTCACCAACTTTCGAGTCTGAATCCACGAGTGCCAGATCTACATCGGAAGGCAGCCGTCTTGCCAAGAAAAGTGCCACAGCAGTGAGAGAATGGGGGGGGGGGGGGGGGGGTATTTCAGTTCCCGCCGGCCCAGAGAAGTGTCAAATACCAGGGCAAGGGGGGGGGGGGGGGGAGGGGGGGGGGGGGGCAGCTAGCCTTTGCGGGAGAAGTAGGAGGGGGGGGGGGGGTAAAAACTGAATCAGTGTATGGAAACACTGAATCTGATTCTGAGAAACCACATCTGCCTTCTGATACCCTTTTTAACATGGAATTTGATTTTTAAATCTTTTTTTTTTTTTTTTTAACATAAACAAGTGTCATTATTTTGGGACAGAGAGCTCAGGAGGGGGTGGGGGGCATAAAAAACTACTGTTTTCGCCTCTCAAAACCAGGCCCAAAATGTACCAGATTCGCCACTTCGAGGGACTCCCACTTTTTTCAGCTGGGAGTCCTTGGACTCTTGGGAAAAAATCCTATGGGGAGCTCTGGAAAAGGCCGGTAAGCATGTCTGCCGGGAACCTTAGTCACCAAGAGTTCTGCGTGAATTCCAGGCTATTCTGCCACCGGCATTCTGCCAGTCATCCTCTTAACGTTCGCCGTATGTCATGGGTGAGGTTGCACCCACTCAATATTCAAGCTAGATCCACGAAACTTCATGACTTTGTCAATAGCGGTGTTGGTAAAGTGCTCACCAAAACTTGTTGTGTGATTGTAAATAAACAAGTAAATAAAACAACAAAAATGTTGTTTAAAGGGAGACAAATAAACTGCACCTGACCTACAGACAGACATGAGTTAGTGCACAAATAGTTTTATGAGGACCGTCGTTTCTGATGTAAAAAAAAAAAAAAAAAAAAAAACAACTAGGGTGTGTCTAACGATCTTCCATTCCTCCGTAGTACCGAGCGTTCTCCGGCAAAACTCTCTCTCTCTCTGTTGTGTGTGTGTGTGTGTGTGTGTGAGAGAGAGAGAGAGAGAGAGAGAGAGAGAAAGAGAGAAAGAGAGAGAGAGTGCCAAGACACTTGCCTTGCGGCTGGAAGTTTACCGACGCCTGAAGGTTATAATATTTTGTTCCTCGTGCGAATCACCAAACACCGTGTAACGTGCGTTGTGTACAACAACACTGGATGCTATAGGAAGTTGTTTTTGCATTTTTTTCGTATATTCCTTTTACAGTGACGCAAACTCAGTTTTGGCTACCATGACATGTTGTTCGACTGTATTGTATTGTTTTCTTTCCTACGACCGTTTCTCCGTAATCCGGAGAGAGAGAGAGAGAGAGAGAGAGAGTGTGTGTGTGTGTGTGTGTGTGTGCCAAGACACTTGCCTTGCGGCTGGAAATTTTCCGACGCCTGAAGGTAATAGAGAAAGTTAGAAATCTTCGTCGGCCGATCTTCGTCGTCGGCGTTTGACGTCACGCACGCGCGCCCATACTCACGCCGACGCGGGATGCGTTTGGAACATAGCAATCGTTCGGTGTTCGTCCAGTTCGCGCGCAGAATGCTCTCCCCTTTTCCCCCCGATTGATGTCCCTTCGCAGATCTGAGTCAAGAAATTTTGCATTTTCAGACACCCCCCGACACAAAGACACACACTGGCAGACACGGAGACACGCAATGGCAGACACGGAGACACACAGCCGAAAGACATACTACGGCAGACACACACACACTCACAAGCAGAGAAGGCACTCTGTCAAGACTGCAATTATATACAACCTCACAGACAAGCAGTCTGCCAGTAACCTTATATACCCATGAGTGTAGTTTTCAAAGATTTCGTGGTGTGGAGCTTTGGAACACTATCATTCCAACAAAAGCGGGCAATAAATTTTGCGTTAACCGTGCATGCAAAAGTATTCCTTTCCATGAGACTGATTCTAAACACAATTATAAACATTGTCATGTGGAAAGTATGCATTTTCATAGATGAATTGTCTATTTATTCATTAAGAATTTTTTTTGCACAACAATGAGCTACAGAGTTATTTCCCTTGGTGTGTCTTGGTGTCTGCCATTGCGTGTCTTCCGTGTCTGCCTCTGCATGTCTTCCGTGTCTGCCACTGGATGTGTTTGCTTTCTGAACTGTTTGTGTGTACACATAGTGAAAACAATCATGTACCTCACTCTACAAACGTTTTACAGACACTGAAAGCACAAACTTAAATGATTATGTACCTCCCTATATATATATGATGTACCAATGATGCAAAAAAAAAAAAAAAAAAAAAAGCCAGGCATGACAAGACACTGAAAACACAAATCTAAATGATTATGTACCTCCCTATATATATGATGTACCAATCATGCAAAAAAAAGAAGCCAGGCGTTAGCAATAACACACGGCTTGCTGGGGCACAATATATGACTACAGACTGGTCAGGCAGACACAAATTAAGACATGCACAGGCCGACACAAAGACACGAGACAGAATACACAAACATATATACAACCAATTGTCAGATTTTCTGTTGCATACTACATGTTGATTTATTTTGGCAATATATTGGCTTGGGTATGATATATGAATACAGGCTGGTCTCTATTAAAAATATTAGAACACTGCACTGGCAGTCTCCAAAGTCACACAGGCAGACACAAAGACACGCACTGGCAGACACAAAGACACGCACTAGCAGACACAAAGACAAGCACTGGCAGTCACCAAAGACAAGCACTGGCAGTCACCAAAGACACACAAGCAGACACAAAGACACGCACCAGCAGAAACACACAGAATTTTTTTTTTAATGTAGAAAACTTTTGCCAAAAAACACAACGTGCAGCCTTTTCTGTATTTCTTCATTATTTTTTTCGTATTCTGTAAATTCACACACAAACTACTTCTACACGCAAGACACACACGGGCAGACAGAAAGACACGCTCAGGCAGACACAGAGACACGCAATGGCAGACACGCAAGACACACAATGGGAGATAACTCCGTAACCAGTTATGCCGAACCATACTCTATTTTAGGAATAAATAAACACCTGGTACATAGCAATGCATATTATTTGCATGGCATTGTTAATACATGTGTTTGGATTTAGGTATAACTGGCAAGAAAAAAACAAAGTTTGCTGCCAACTTTAATTTCACTGTTAAAGTCAGTAGGGCTTCACACCACTCAATATTTGGCTTCCACAAATAGTGTGTTCTGTGCCTGTCGGCGTGTCTGTGTCTGCGAGAGCGTGCCTTGGTGTCTGTCAGTGCGTGTCTTGGTGTCTGCCAGTGCGTGTCGTTGTGTCTGGGAGTGTCTGAAAATGCAAAATTTCTTCATAGATCTGGCACGATCACAAAACTTCAGGTATGCGCTTTTTCTTACGATTTTTAGCACGTATTTCAAAATATTTGTTCATGTCAGCTTAGCGTGCTTGCTGTTTTTGTAAATGGTAAAGAAACTCTTTCATGTGGAACGTGAAAAACCAAGTCAACCGGGCAAAACTATGGATTATCCAGAATGGTTTGCAGTGTCGTCTGCCGGCTATGTGTAGCCGTTTCAGCTTGTGGTACTATGATTAATGAATCATTCCAAATAGTGACTGACAACAGGAATCGATAATATGTCACCGGTATATGTGTGTTTTCATCCCTGCGGATCGAAAAGATATGAGGTAGCCTGCTTTTATACATGTTTGTAATGCACATGCACTAGGAAACAACACAGTGAGATGGCTCCAAATGGTAGGTCTCTTTGGAGACTGATTGTTCGTAATCCACGGCTTATCAGTTCTCATAAGTGTGCAAGACAACAGTGAATATGTTTAAAAATCACCAAATTATAGTGTCATTGTACCTACCGCAATAGCACGGGCAGAAAAAGGGGCCGAAGGTGCGTTCGGAAAAATCGCAATTTTCACGACGAAGATCAGAATCTTCGTTCGTGCCAAAGTTCACGCGCATGCGCGCTCGCGGCAATGCTAAAAATAAAGGGGAATCCCGACGACGAAGATCGGCCGACGAAGATTTCTAACTTTCTCTAATAATATTTTGTTCGTCGTGCGAATCACCAAACACCATGTAACGTGCGTGTGTACAAGAACACTGGATGCTATAGGACGTTATTTTTGCATTTTTTTATTTGTTTTGTATATTCCTTGTATAGTGACGCAAACGCAGTTTTGGCTACCATGTCATGTTGTTCGACTGTATTGTATTGTTTTCTTTCCTACGACCGTTTCTCCGTAATCCGGAGAGAGAGAGAGAGAGAGATGGCGTTTTTACAAGCGAGGGTTCCAAAAATAGAATAATCGCAGACTTCCTAGAAATGATCATTCCTACTTGCGGTTCTTATATCCGAGGAAAGTTTGATGTGGGGACCTAGCAAGTGCTGTCCATATAAGCGATGAACCCTATATCAGAGGGTTCTTCTATGCGAGTTTTAATAAGTGATCACAAAGAACAACTTTGGCAGGGACCTGCTTTGGGGTGTCCCTATAAGCGATGGTTCTTATATCGGAGGTCCTTATAAGTGGAGTCCACTGTACGTTTGTGTACGTAAAGCTTGAAAAAGCTATAATTAAACGTGTGTGTGTGTGTGTGTGTGTGTGTGTGTGTGTGTGTGTGTGTGTGTGTGTCTTTCGTCATTGCTACGTGACTCTCCTGTGGTGTCAATGTCAAAATCAGACGAGAATATATATATTTTTTTAAAGATTTTGAATCTGTTAATTAAATCTGAACAAATCTGTAGATATGTGCGTGTACAAACAGCCTTGACCCGAGTACGAACTGAATTAAAAAGTCTGCAATACAGAAGTTCTGTGTTTGTTTTAAAGAAGATCTGTGTTTGTTTTATTGGACATAGCGACTGTCGTTTTCCAATATCATATTTTGTTCAGATATCCATAGCACACACACACACACACACACACGCACACACACACACACACACACACACACACACACACACACAGAAAGAAGAAGAAGTAGCAGTATCCACTTTATCAATCATGTAGATTTATAATACAAAGCAGAGACAAATTCGGTCGTGAACTTTTATCTTTAAACAATTACTACGCTTGATGCTACATTTTGATATTAAAGCTTTGAGGTATGATTTGATTGTGATGTAGGTGTGTTTGGTTAGCGTAATGTTCACTGAAAATCATGGCTGGATATGACAAACAAAACATATTTCCCCACCTTCACCTCACCTCAAATGTGCATAATTCCTTTGCGATAATACGAAGCAAAGTGCTACATGAACATCAGTCTCATATGTTTCAATGGCTAAATATTATAGTAATCAATACTGATCATTATAAACATATACAGCGTGTATTCCTCAGAATACTTACAACGTGATCTAATCTCTCAACACGTCCACATCCCCGCAAAAATCCCCTATATATATACATATATATGTAGAAATGTTTGAAATAAAACGAAGAAAAACAGAAGATCTCTAATTATATAACAGTTTATCGTCTCTGGGCAAAGTGCAGAAATGTAACGAATTGAACACGCGCTTAGGCACTTTTTGCATATGACGATACACACGAATGAAATGTTTTCAAGCGACACATTAGAAAATATATTTGTGATGTGAACCAACAAAAGCAGGACAAACTTTTTTTATAGTGAATTTAGTAATCGCTATCAACGGTAAATGGCAGGAAACCAAGCTTTATTCTGGCTTAAAAAATCATTTCTGTGGCACAGCGGTGGCCTGTTTATTGAAGAATTACTGTTGAAAAGTGGCCATGTTGTGAAAATGACAGGTTCCAGTTACACTGGAATCATTCCATTATGGCGTGGTTGTAGTAAATGCTCTTTGTGACACGTTCGTAAGTTATATTCAGTCTTGAAACTTTCACATAAGTTCTATTGGTTGTTAAATGACATGACCTGAAAATGGAAATCTATCAAATTGACAACCTGGGTTTTTGTGAACTCCAGTTGTTGTTGTTTCCTTTTTGGATTATCTCCAAATTTTCTAAGCGACTTTGTCTCCTTTCGTGGATTACCATCACATACACCTATCCACAATATGAATACGATTCAATGTTTCTTGGTGCATAATGTACATGCCCACCAACAGCTTAACAAACAGTGAATGTGTTATGGATTGGACATTAAAAAGCAACAATGCGGCTCTTAAGAATACAGGAAAGCAACGATCATGCGGTGAGTAACAACAAGAAGTTTCACATCGGGCACGTCTGGTGAAGTAGTACAAGCTAATACAATAAAATTGCATTGTCCAATTATATTTTCCAAACCTGCAGCAATAGCAGTCAGATTTACAAGTCCAGTCCGCCCGTCATGACACAAGTGTAAATAAAACAATTTGTCGAAAACGTTATAAAAGTCCAAAAGAGATATCGCCCAATCAGATTGAGTATCAGAGGATCGGAAGCTGTCTTCCTCCTCTTTCTCAATCGTTTTTTTTTCGTTTTTGCTGACCTGTCTTTTTCTGGTTTTTGGCTCACTTGTGCAACAAAGTGAGTGAGTCTGTGTAATAAAACTCCGTCGTCTGTGTGTGTGTGTGTGTGTGTGTGTGTGTGTGTGTGTGTGTGTGTGTGTGTGTGTGTGGTCCGAAGTAAACCTTAACAATGACCATTTCTCAAAATCAGCGGATACGCCAAACTTGGCAGGCTGACATACAGTCATAAGACCTTTCAAAATATACCATGTTGATTGATTCACTAAAGCCGTCTGGAAATGTTACAATGGCATTTTCTCACAATCAAGAAATACCATGCAGACACATCAAACTTTGCATGACGATACACATTGACAACACCTTCACTGATATACCTGTACTCAATGACTTGAATCAAGGTCAAGGCCATCACATTAGGTTTTTGCGGAAAATTTTACAAAACATTAACACTGGCATTTTCTAAGAAACAATGAACAGAAGGGGCACCAAATCTGGCTTGCTGATAAACAGCCATAAGATCTTTCAAAAAATGCCAAATTGATTGACCTTAACTTAAGGTCAAGGTAAGTAAAGCTGTCTGTTTGGAAATTTAAATTTGCCATTTTTTTCTCAGAAGCTAAAGGTACCAGAGGCATCAAATTCTGCATGATGATAGATATTGACTAAACCTGTATTCACCTTCCTTGAGTCAGGGTCAAGGCCATATTCAAGGTGTTTCAAGGAAACTTTAACGGTGGCATTTTCTCGGATACAAATAACGGCAGAGGCACCAAACAAGGTAGAATGATAGACAGCCATGAGACCTATGCATGCAGACATACCTTTCTGAATGACTTTGACTCAAAGTCAAGGTCATTAAAGCTGTCGTGAATTTTTACATTACCATTGTTTTTTGCAGAAACCACACAACTCCAGCTATCAAACTTGGCCTAATGATAGACATTGATAAGCTCTTCACTTACACTTACATCTCATTTGAATGTCCTTGACCCAAGGTCAAGGTCATACAAACTGTCCTGGGAAAATTGTTATATAGACGATTTCTGAGGAAGTCTGAATACCAGACACACCTTACTTGGTACGATGGTAGATAGTGATAAGAGCTTTAGAACAGACTCTTTTGAAAGACCTTGACTCATCCTACAAGTGAGCCAAGGAGGCTTCCGCCTTTCTAGTTTTAACTTTGAGCTGTTAGCAAAGGCAATTTGTTAACCGACGTATACTTCTGTCAAACATCTTATATCTGTGTGTGTGTGTGTGTGTGTGTGTGTGTGTGTGTGTGTGTGTGTGTGTGTGTGTGTTGGAGAGCATGCGTGGGCGTGTGACGTCAGTGTTGCGGCAACAGCTGCAGTCAGCACCCACCGGTTCAGTAAGCTAACCAGTCACTTGACTTGGTCGTCTCATCTTGACACCCCCCTCCCCCCCCCCCCACCACTCCCCGTCCGTTTTTGTGGTTCGATATCAGCCACAATGCAGTAAATGTTAGCATCTCTTTCAGATTATATGGTTCCTGCGGAAGAGAGAGAGAGAGAGAGAGAGAGAGAGAGAGTTTTGTGTGTGTGTGTGTGTGTGTGTGTGTGTGTGTGTGTGTGTGTGTGCTTTGCGACGTCATTGTGTTTTCACTAATATCCATCGTTTCCGTTGCCTCCAGGAGGTGGGTCATGGATACCAAACAGAAATGACAACGCCAAGTGCGATCACCACACCGGATACGGAACTTCCTTGTGAGCCAGCAGCAGACGTTCCTAAAATAATTTTTTAAAAAAGTCAGTTAATACTTTGTATGAATCCTGATGGGGGAAACCGCTTTCAAAGGCCGTTAGCCAGATGACAAGATCCATTTTGGCCATTAAGATCGTTTTCGTTACTTTTGGCTTCCAGTGCGATAGGAATACAACTTTAGTCTATGTTTCCATTCCTTCTACTTCGATAGTTAAGTTTAGTGGATAAAGTGTCTAAAATAGCCTGCAATCAGCGCCGTATAGTCGGTGTTCAACGTGCAGCCTAAGGACATCGTCTGCTATGTACCATTGAGGGAAGGATAAATTTTGCCTTCAAAAGTATTGCTGTTTCCTGACTGATAAAGACATTTTAGTAATCAGTGAATCACACTCTTCCTGTGTCATTCTTCTAACAAGGCGTCGTTGTATCTAACAGAGGCGCGTAGGAAGATGCTGAGAGGAAGGGGCGCCCACTAAGTCGGGTGAGCCATATGAAGGTGAAGAAGGGTGGAAGGGAGGGAGTTTTTTATCAAAAGCAAGGGGGGCCCAAAGATATTCGGGCCCCCCTTCCAAAAATCGAACGGGGGCCTGGACCCCCAGGGCCCCCGGGGTTCCTACGCCCCTCTAACAATATATTTTGGGCTGAGCTAACTAAAAGGCTTTCGAAACAGAATACATTGAGCTTTGTTTCTGGCCATGGCAAGTCTTTCAATACTGAATAACAACAACAAAACACCACACACACACACACACACACACACACACACACACACACACACACACACACACACACCTTTTGTTCTTCCGAAGACAGCATTGACTTGGTAGTCACTGTCTCCTCGGCTGTTACTTGCCATCACTGAGATCTCATACGTTGTGTCAGGTCGCAAATCTGTGAATAAAATGAAACATGGAGTTATCCGACTAGTGACTGTCACATGTTCTGATTTTGATATCAAGGCACTTCTTCAAAATGGTCACACATATGACAAATTTAAACATTTGTATTGATCTTTTCCTTGCTTAGCTTAAATATAATCACACATCATTTTTAGAGCTCATGAGGTATTTTGCTATTTTTGTAAGTAAAAAGCAGAAAACCAATGGCTTCTGATTCAGATGCCCTGAAATGAAAACACGATGAGAGTACAAAGCAACATGGAGATATTTGATCAAGCTCACAATATGAATAGATCATAGAGTGAAACTATCGATAGCTATTTGCTGGTACGCTTAAATATACAACCATTAGAGCAGAAACAATCTAAAGATCAGTTAAAACAAACAAACAAACAAACAAACAAACAAAAAACCCAGCAAAACAACGGCAACAAAAACCCTGATAAAAGGGGCTTGAAAAAAAGAAACGGTTATTCCTCATAAACGTGTGAGAAACATCCATACCTTTTCAAAGCCCATGCACACATTGTAGTTTTACTTGAATCTTCAGATTACTATGAGCCACTTCAAGCCACTATTATGCAATCTGCAGCAGTCTCGGGTCTAGCCGGAAGGCCCACGCCTTGCGAAATAGTGGCTTGAAGTGGCTCCTACTGGTGTGCAGTGGCTTGTTCTTTTTAACAAGTCTTATCATACAGTGAGCATGGGGTGGTGGCTCAGGCTCTTAGGAGATACAAATAAAATACAAGCTTACCGGTTATTGTGTAGGTGGTGCCGTTTGGGTACACGTCCTCATACTTGTAGTATGGTCCCTTTACCGTTGTTTTCTTGTACCTCACCCTGAAGGTCTGTGGTAGTATCACTAGGCCACTCTTCCCACCTGTCCAGCTGACCGTGATGTTGTGTTGGGTTGTGTTGTCGATGGTCAGGTTGTAGGGTGGTTCGGGCCGAGCTGGGGTAAGTACAGAGACAAGCAAAACGATGGGTGCTTACTCCTACGATTTCGTCTTGATGAGAAAACGGGACATGTTCATCATTAATAAGGGTAAACGTCAGAACAACTTACTCAAGACTGAATCTTGTACACTGCATTAATTGCTTAAAACATGAACGTACATGGTGTTACATTGGCATATGGACATGATTCAAAAACAAAATTAGAACAACAAAAATGGTCACCAAATGTTGCCGTCTAATCTGCCCTGGACTTTTCATTTCAGGCAGTCATCCCTTCCCCTAACTACCCGCCTGTTGCAGTTGTCTTTTAGGCCGTTGATGAAGGTGGTTGGGTATTTGAAGGTTTTACGTCCTTTTCCGTCGGGTGAAAAAATAAAGACAACGAGAAAGAGGCCAGCACAAATATTTGGACCCAGCCGGGATTCGAACATGCGACCCGACCATCGATAGCCCAACGCTCTGCCGCTGGACTGTCTCGGTTTCCAGTGTAGATAACGGTGTGCGCCACTGTGGACTCATGGAATTAAGGGAGCAAGAATATGTCATTGTTTCATACAGTAACGTGATATTGTCATAGTTATCACTATCAGCAAAATGTTTGTTGATACACGCCATGAGTGTGCAACATGAGTCCAACCTACATACAACACCGCTACTGGTTGTTAGGGGTGACTATGAGGGTAAAAGTGAATATATGTGCATCTTGAGGCTTCGTGCATTTGTGGCCTACACCCCTCATACTGCACCATTCCACCACCATCAGTAAGGCATTCACACTGCTGAACTTACTTGCCACGGCCAGATAACACGGCCGCGGTTTTGAGTCGGACGCCACGAGGATACATATGTAGTTTCCTTCGTGGGCCAGTGTTGGATGGGGGATTATCACAGACAGTTGTTCAGACACAGGGCCCGTCTGATGGTAACCAGGTTCTGCGATACACTCCAGCGACTCATCTTCCAACCAACTACAGCCCAGCACAGGAGGTCTGCCTGCAAACGACAGAAACCCATCTGTCTGCCAATCAGTAACTCACTAGGCAATTCAGCCATTAACTCACTCTGTCAATCTGTAAATGAAACCCACCATCCAGCAAAGTTAGAACTGAAAGCTAACCTTAGTGAAGCCCGTGAAGAGAGAGAGAGAGAGAGAGAGAGAGAGAGATCATGGCAAACCTGATGGATCGCTCGAAGATTCATTTTTTGGAAGTCTTCTGACGATGATGTCTTCTTTTGTGGCACTCACGTCATGTTTGTAGAAACAGGTCAGCAAACCTGACTGCTGTCTGATTAGCGCCGTGCACTCTATTTCTTCAATCTCACCTGAAAGGAACACAAAACATGGAGAGAGGTTTAGGGAAGTGTTTAACATTGCTTGTCCCTTTGACAGCCTTTGAGCAGATTTTGACAAGAGAAAGTTTTGCCTGCTTCTATCATTGTAGATATTGATGTAATAACGCAGAAATACATCCCAAAATCGTAACAACTAAGCAGGTAATAATTAAGTCCCATGCTGTTCATAATTATTAAACTCAATTCAGTATCACTCCTTTGTCTTAGGCGGTTAAAAAAAATTACTCAACAAAATAAAGTTAAATAAAATTTAAGCCGAAGCTACCGGGAGGCTATCGCGGACGCTCGGCAACTCTGGCAAACGTGCAGTGGGCCTACACATCCATGACATTTACTGCATTGTCGCTGGTATCACACCACAACGGGGGTGGGGTGGGGGTGGGGGTGGGCAGATCCGGGGCAGATGAGAAGACCAAGTCAAGTGACAAGTTCGCTTACTGAAACGGTCAACCGCGACTGCAGCTATTGTCGCAACGCTGACGCCACTGAGTCATACATCTTACATGTACTGAGAAACTGGCCTAGGCTTGATTTCAGCGCGTTTAGCTACGATAAGCGCGCTTAGGTCTAAACGGGCGTTTAACAACAGTAATTTCGCATTCCTATCCGCCCCTTTAGATTTGAGGCACTTCATAAATATCAGACCAATAAGGTCCAGCTGGTATAGTTCACCCGTTAGGGGATGCAAATGTATACCAGTCATGCGCAGGAGGGGCAAATAAACTCCAGTCGTCCACTAACGGGGGCGACTGTACCCCCGCAACGCGGGAGGGGGTGCAAATGTACTCCGGGGTCTGGCGAGGTGAAGTCACGTGGCCGCTGACTTCGTTCTACGACTTTATGCAAAAACATCGACGGAGTTGACTGGTATACATTTGCACCCCCTAACGGGCGAACTATGCCAGCTTGAGCACCAGGAAGGAACATGTTAGCTTGCCATCACGGTTTCCGGCCCCTGTGTAGTTTCAGAGTGTCACAATGTACATGACAATGTCAGTCATATGCATTGACCTACCGTCTCACACACCCAGACAGCATTACGCATCTAAACAGATTAACGTTTTTAATGTAATAGACACTCAGTGTTTTCTGCTCTCAAATGTCGTGCGTAGTTGTGAGTCTACCCGAGGCGGGAGGAAAACAAAAAATTAATGGGCTCACCCCAGAAATGTTGCCCGTTTATTCTGCCCGTGTGGACCGGACTTGTTTGTGTGACTGCCAGCTATGCATCAAAATTGTAATGGGACAAAACAAAATGGGGACTGAGTCGCAGGGCGACTTTTAACAAAATGGAAAGGACACCTACCCCACCCTGACCTTCACCTTGTTGGTGTTGTTTGTCCGGACAAACACTGCCGGAAATCACTGACCCCACTCCGCCATCCAACCGAACCCCAGCCAAACTGTTTACACAACCCCATCCAAACTCAATCTCCTACCCTCGACAAATTGCAACGCTCAAAACAGTGGTTGAAAACAAAGATCAAGAGGTGTTTAAAAGACCAGTACATCCACTCATGGTATACAGACGTCACATCAAAGGACATATATTGTAATTATAGAATTTTTAAAACTGACTTCGGCCAGGAGAGTTACCTAAATATACTCCCTGCAAAATTTGTTTGCAGCTTCATTCGTTTTAGAACATTGAATCACCGCTTACCGATACAAAGTGGTAGATATACAAACATCCCTCGCCATGAGAGATCATGCCCACTGTGTAACTCTGGAGATGTAGGTGACGAGTACCATTACTTGCTAGTTTGTGACTTCTTTAAAGAAACCAGAAAAAAAGCTCATCCCAGCCAGATACCTAAAACGCCCAAACACCATTAAATTTAATAACCTGTTAGCGAGCAAAAATAAACGCCGATTAATTAATTTGGTTCATCTAATTAAGGTAATTATGAAAAGTTTCCAAATGCACACAGAAGGACCATGAGTTGGGTGCTCAACTTACTTATGTTTACTCTCTCTGTATTTTGTTGTATGCATGTGCATGTAGTTTCCTTTAAACGCATGTTGTTTTGATTGGTGCATGTAGTTCTCTTTGTTCAAATTCGTTGTTTGTGTGTTTGTTTGTTTTGGTTGTTGTTACATGTAGATCTCTTGATTTAAATTCATGGTTTGTCTGTCTGTCTGCTTTGCTTGTTGTTACATGCAGTTCTCTTTATTTACTGACATTCATGGTTGGGTTGTTTGTTTGCTTTGGTTGTTGTTACATGTAGTTCTCTTTATTTAAATTCGTGGGTTGTTTGTTTGTTTTGGTTGTTTTTACATAGTTCTCTTTATTTGAATTCAAGGTTTGTTTGTTTGTTTGCTTTGGTTGTTGTTACATGCAGTTCTCTTTATTTAATTTTTTGATATGTTGCATGTAGTTTGTTACCTTTCAGTTCTATGTTCGTGTGATATGTAGTTCGTGTGTGTGTCAAGTGAGTTGATGTTATGTATGTAATTCATCTGATTCATGTACCCCTATCGGAGGTCAGGAATAAACCAACTTGACTTGACTTGACTCCTACCCCCTCCTCTCCCCAAACCAACCTGGCAGTGCCAGCTATTTCATTTGATTTTGACTACACCCGACCATCACTACATCAGATCACACAAGCCGGGAATCAGACCAGCTCATTGTATTGATGTTTTCGCATTACTAGATTACCACCCGTTAGGCTGCCAAATCAGTCAGTAGTCACACACCGTGGCACGCACACACACACACACACACACACAGCCTTAAGGCCACGATCCACGAGCAGACACTGAAATTCTTGACGTCACTATCAGACAGTGTGGGATGCGGGCTCGGGTTCAGCCGGCGCTACTTTCTGGCTGGACTGCGGGACGGGGGCCATCAGACAGCCAATCAAATTGCGAGCTTCGCGCACACGCCCTTTTCGACCCTTGACCCCAACAAAAGAGGGCCGACCTTTCTTGAGAGCAGACGTTCGCGGCAGACTGTCCGCCGGTCACGCACTGCGGGATACGTGGAGCGCTACATCCCGTCAGACATCCGACCCCGCAGCCGTCCGTCCCGCATTGTGGTCCCGCACGGTCTGATCGTGGATTGCGGCCTTTATATATATATATTGCCAGCCCAAATTTTCAGGCTCTCAACGAGTCCTTCATCACATGATATACATATACAGAACGAACGAACGAACGAACTTTATTTTTCAACGGAAAAGGTTTAGTCATACAATGGTTAGTTTTCAATCTGCCGTTGCTAAAAAAATAAAAATAAAAAAAAACCCTACTGGCAAAAAGCAAAGAAAAACGTACAACACTGATTAACAAAAAGAACAAAAAAGAGTAATGCGAAACCAGAAACAAAATGCAAAGCTCACCGTGACACACACACACACACACACACACACACACACACACACACACACACACACAATCTATAATAGCCGTTACTTAGACCGCATACAGTTATGATACACTGAAGCCGTTAAAGAGGTCGTATTATCAGTATATAATCGGTCAGTTAAGAGAGGGAGCTTTAAAATGTATGTTTCATGGATGAGACGTGTATTTACATAATATAGAAAGTGACTTCACTACTTATCTATCTTAAGATGGGTTAATATACTTCGAGAATTCATTCTCCTCAATACAGAGAGAGAGAGAGAGAGGGCGGCATGACATGCCGGCCTCGGACAACAGATCGATGTCACGGTGACACGGTGGCAAGGAATATCATCCATTTCAGTCTGCGGAACTCGTGTACACAATGATTTATTCAACTAAAATTTTGTAAAAAGTGATTAAATTTTGTTAATAATATACTTACCGCTAGTGGTCGGCGATACAACGAGCTGTAGCAGGAGGTGTGTGACCAACACGTACAACACGCTCAACAGCACCAGGCGTGCTCCTGACGCCATGTTGTTGTGATATGCACGCTAACTGCGCATGCCGGTTTGGGCTTCGTAGCTAAATACAGAGTGGTAGTGCTGGGGTCACTGAGTGGGTCTCTCTCAAGTGTGCAGCATCCCTCCACCCCCCACCCCACCCTCTCTCTCTCTCTCTCTCTCTCTCTCTCTCTTTCAGAGTGGTGTTCGTGGTCTCAAATCTGACATACTTATGTATAAATGAGAGAAGTAAGAATATAATCAGTTTTCATACAGTTGTGCCAGTCCGCTTAGTTGATATAGCCTTTCATCTTTCGACTCAGTCACAGAACTCGGACAAATCTGAGAAACATTCGCTCTGTGTGTCTGATTGTGTGTGTGTGTGTGTGTGTGTGTGTGTGGCAGTGTGTGTGTGTGTGTGTGTGTGTGTGTGTGTGGGCGGGAGGGGGCTTGGATGGGGTTGGGGTGGGGGAGGGTGTCTGAGTGGCAGGCGGACACAGTTTTCGGACACAGTTTTCGCTGTATGGAGGGTTTCCTCAGAAATGTGTGAGGAGTACGTACACACAGACTTGGCAGGAAACCTGAAATAACCCCACACAGCACTGGCCCTGACCCCACGGCGCGCGTACGCCGAGCAACACACGCACACACACACACGCGCACGCGCCGCCAGTTCCAGCCGGACGCAGCGACCGACAGAACGTGCGCATTTTTAATACTTTTTTTTTTAAAGCATTATGCCGCTTTAGGTGTCAGCTTCACGCCCGTGTGCACGTATCGCCAAGCCGTTTGTTGTTGTTGTTTTTACGTCCTTTTCCATGAAGTGTGGGCGATCTCAAAGACGGGGCTACGAGAAAAATAAAGGCCAGCTCAAACATTAGGCCCCAGCCGAACTCACAACCTGAGCATTGAAAGTCCAGGGCTCTTCCATTCGGCTATCCTTGCTCCATGAACGTATCGCCGAATCTGCCGCAACACTTAAGGCCGGCGGCCGACAGCACAGTGCAAGAGCAAAAGCGCAAGCTAAGCGACCCTCAGAATGCCGTTCATAGATCTGTCGCTGCCTCCGCAGCCAAGGAGAAGAATTCAAAACACACTTGATAAACAAACAAACAGACAAACACCCCCTCGGTGAACGTCAAGGACAATCATAGTGATGACAAACGTCACAACATGACAACTACCACTACCACGTCAGTAGTGAGCACAAAGTACACACACTTCACCAATAACACGCTGAGATATTAAAACGACGAAAAGACAATCATTTAATTAAAGATTTATAAGTAAGAATGATGCGTGACCTGCATAATTATCCAAACTCGAGAAATATTTCCTTATCAGTACTAAGAAAGTCGTTCTTTCCGACTTTCCGCTGAAAACCTTTGTTCCCATAACTCAACAGAATGACATAATTGGCAAATTATAAGTCATTAACTAAGTCTTTCCATCACCACTCTATCAATTGGGCTGAGCCAGTCCACACGGAGCGGACGTGAAGAGGAACAAGTATTGAAGTCAGCCAGTTACCAGTGACTAAGTCTGAAGCACAACGCGATGATTCTGTTTGATTCGGTTTGTCTGGTTCATGGTCGGAGTTTGGCCGAGTAAATGCTGAATCAGTAGAGTAACAGTGGTGCGATGAACTGCAAACCTTTCTCCCCCGTGTGGTGGGTGTTGATGATGGTAGTCGTGGCAACGTGTTCTTCAAAACCATGTAAGCTTCTCTCTCTCTCTCTCTCTCTCTCTCTCTCTCTCTCTCTCTCTCTCTCTCGGCCCCTCTGTCTCTATGTAATTTCATTTCAGTCACACAATGCGTAAGAACTGTACACCAAATTCTGTATAAATACTGCAAAGTTTTTTGTTTGTTTGTCTTTAACAAACCAGTGTTTGTTTTGGTTTGCTCTCCAATATTGGCCAATATAAGCTGTGTAGTTAAGGTATGTATGTCTTCCTTACATTGACCTGTGTGTTAAACCGTTGATCTCTCTCTCTCTCTCTCTCTCTCTCTCTCTCTCTCTGACATCAAGCAATGGCACATTAACCCATTAATGCCTGAATTTTTAAATTTTGTAAGATTAGTTAAAACACATTGCATTTAACAGTATCGAACAGTAAGTGTGAAAAATTCTTGATTTCTTGAAGTTAGCATAGCTATAAGGTGCGTCCCAAAAATGGGACGCAAGGCACTAGAGGGTAGGGGTTTTTCACACATTACATGAAGACTCCAAGATTAAACAGGGAGGCTTATGGCAACATGTACATTCAAGAAGAAATCAAATTATTTGCAGAATTTCAATCGGCAATGCACCAGTCATTTCACTCCGAGGCTCTCCATGCTAAGGTCCCCAGGGGAGGGTGGGCGGGGAGGGGTGGGGAGGGGGGGGGGCAGGGATAGCCAAATGGTATAGCGTTGGACTTACAATGCTCAGGTCGTGAGTTCGAGTTCCGACTGGGATCAAATATTTGTGCTGGTCTTTTTCTCAAAGGAAATTACTTGAAACCTGTATTTATGTGCGTACGATGCACTTCTTTTTGACCAGCAACCAAATGTATGTATCACACTCTGTATCACAAAAATTTTCTCCCAAGAATTGATGTTCTTTTGGTGATACTGTGACCGGGTGCCCATGGAGATCGAGTCCGGTTCATGCAGGCAGGGAGGCAAAACACAGCGGTTGCTATGACATGAGTTTATTTCAGGAGAACAGTACAGCAATGTCAGAGCAAAGAACAAAGTCACTGCGCGGGCCTGCAATAAAGCACCCTAAAGTGGCATAGTTGAAAAGGGTAGATTCGCGGCTGAGAGGGTGAATTTGTGTTTCTTAGCACATGGAAAACTAACGATAACAGGTGGAATGGGACAACTACAAACTTCAAACAAATTGCATCTAAAAGGGCGTGAAAAATACATTAAAATGGTATAGGTTTGGATTCTCATCAAAATACATGGAATTTCCTATCGCCTGTAAAAAGCGTAGAGACCGGGATTAAGCTTTTGAAAAGTGGTGGAAATGACAAAATACACCCGTTAATCCATAAAACAGCGCTAAGAACGAAAGACGATTACAAAGTACAAACTCTCCTGAAACTACTACTGTTTACAGGGTAACTCTACTCTAAACGACTGTGGAGATATTTGACACTAAATGGACCCAGTCAAACACAACTAATTGGCACATGCGCCATCGTGGATCCAAAACACCGTACGCGCGCTGCCGGACTAATAGCATTAATAATAATAATAATAATAATAAAGGGTATTTGTGGCGCCCCATCTCGCAAGAGCTCAGGGCGCGTACATAAACATAACATAAAAACAGCGTATATAACTTACAACACACACACACACACACACACACACACACACACACACACACACACACACACACACACACACACTGATTTTTTTGCAGGTGGCATGCAGAGATGGAGGGGGGGGGGTTCTACTGCATGGAGAAAAGATGTGTTTTAAGTTGAGATTTAAAGACTGCTAACGACTGAGCATGGCGGATGTGAGAGGGGAGGGCGTTCCAAACTACAGGACCAATGTATGAAAACGCACGCTGGCCCTGAAGCTTTTTCCGGCGGATGGGAATACGAAGAAGACGGGTATCAGAGGAAGAACGGAGGTTGCGGGATGGTGTGTAGAGCTGAATGAGAGCGGACAGATAGGGGGGAGCAGAACCTGAGATAATGTTGTAGCAGAGAGTGGCAAGTTTATAATGAATTCTGTTTTGGATGGACAGCCAGTGCAGATCAGATAGGAGAGGAGAGACATGTTGGCGCTTTGGTGTTTCGAAGATAAGACGGGCGGCACAGTTCATTACTTTCTGCATTGTCCTGCACAACCCGCCATGGTTGTCCATATTCGGAAAAACCTTAAAACCTTAGGTAATTCAGCATCCAATGGTCACAGTCTATAACCATCGGTTTTGGAGAAAATGACCACTAACATTCAAGCAGATTACACAGTAATTACGCCCCCCCCCCTCTCTCTCTCTCTCTATCTCTCTCTCTCTATTTGTGTGTGTGTGGGGGGGGGGGGGGGAATCTGAATATGACCAGAAAAATTACAGTTTTCTGTTTCGAAAACGTCTCCCAAAACCATAAGGAAGGATGAGATTCAATCAGCACTGGAGGGTCTATTTCCTTGAGGCAATATCAATACTTATTTGACAATATGAAATGCCCCGGCATTCGGAAACCCCTACAGATAATAGTTCCTGCGGATTAGAGAGAGAGAGAGAGTTCCGTACTGAAAGTCGTCGAGACGATGATTATAGTCTCCACGTCAGGAAGAAACTTGTACAATTGTCACGCTGCGCTGAAGGACCTCTGAGTTGTTGCAAAAGTTTGGTTTGATGGTTACATGAGATTTGTTGTCCCGAAATCGAAAGAAAAACTTCAGTAGATAAAAAATTTATGAATTAACAAATAACTAGATAACTTTGAAGAATTTGTAAGGACAAAGGTATCTGCTAAACAATGACTGTTGCAGACTTTACAGTCTTTACAGATTCACATTAGAGTCACAACAATAATCGTAAGCAGATGACCTCCACAAGTGTGACCCTAGCAGCAGATTGTAGATTGTAAATCTCAGTGTTCTGAGCCTGACTTGTCCAGAAATAAATATACAGTACACCGAGTACAGACAGTTGTAATGTTTTACCCCCCCCCCCCCCACCCCTCCTCCAGGACACGTGTTTTTCACGCACACATATACTGAGTTCTTCCACGGGCTCCGGTATCGCAGTCTGAACGACCTGTCTGTGATTCGTAATCTCTGTCATATTATTTCGTCTGCTTGGTTAATTTCGATCTGCATGGCTTTGTAATGCCCCCCCCCCCCTCTCCCCTTACAGATTTGCAAAGGACAATAATGCCTACGCAATACATGATCTAAATCTGAGTCTCTCTCTCTCCTTAAGGTTCACGGTTTGACTTTCCAAGCCTCGAGGACAACGCTCATAATGACTCAGCATCAGTGATTACACTGACAGTACAAGAACACATCACACTAAGTCTCAAGATGTCCGCAGGATACATGTAACAAAAACTGATATCAACCACCCTGACTCACATGCCCTGCCCGTCTGTCAGCTTCTACACTCTCAGACAGGGAGATGTCGCAAACCCTATAGATCATCCAAATGCACGTGCGACCCAGAAACAGGGGTCTACCTCCTAAAGTACACAGTTGGCAGACAGGACAACACTATGTGGAACTGGCTGATTGATGACAGACGCGCCCAGCAAATACGCTTCAATGTTTTGTGTGAGAAATATTTTTGTATTACTTTTTTCAAGATGTTCTGTTTGCGCATGTTTCTTTTATACCTTGTTGTGTTTAGTGGTAGCTAGGCATGCATCGTTTATGTCAGCTGCAGATTTAGTGTCAAGCATGTGTGCTGGTTTCTTCTCTTGTGGTCTGACCAACCTCCCCGTCACCCTCAGTCCTCCTCCACCGTACCCGACACCCCCACGTAATCTGACCTTCCCCCCCCCCCCCACCTCTCTCTCTCCCTCTCTCTCTCTCTACTTCTTCGCATTTGACTGCATGTGTGGTTTGTTAGAGATGACGAAAGGGTAGATTCAGCTTCATTACAAATTGCGCGTGTGTTTGATGGTCATGCAGGGTTTGGTCAAATGGCCGGCTGTTGGATTTTACCGTTGCAACCACACTCATTTGCAAGCTATGAGACTAAACTCTTAAGACCCCAAGCCCCCCCCCCCCCCTTCCCCTGCCCACTATAAATTATGATGAGACTGGTTAGAAAGAAAGAGCCACTGAACACCAGTAGCAGCCACTTCAAGCCACTATTACAGAAGACATGGACCTTCTCACTGGTTCCAAGACCGCTGCAGATTGAAGTGGCCATGCGATGATTTCAAATAAAATGCGATTTTTAATGGGGTTTTAAGAGTTACAAGAGTTATCGAGATGGAATCTTTATCGATTGGCACAAAATCGGCAAGGGAAGACCATTCAAAAAGCATGGTTGTCATGATTACTGATTACACTATTGTGTGAACAACTGTTTATCTGCTCACCAAACGTCTTGATATTGCAGACTCTGCAAACGTGGCCAACCTGACCTTAGGCCCTTCCTCGACTCAGTCTCAGTATCTTTTGCATGAAGGCGAGCCTTTAGACGTGGCGTGTGCTTGGGAGAACGGCAACCCTCCTGTCACTGCACGCCTGTTGGACAGACACGGGGTAGAGATGGAAGGCGGCATCTTCAGCAGTAGACAGATCCGATACAGGTTTCCTGCTGTGAGCTGTCAGGACGCTGGCCTCATTCGCTGTGAGGCACCAGGGGCTAGTCACAACAAGACAGCCATGCTGCTGGTCAGGAGTGAGTCCTTGATAGCTCGGGGATGGACGTAATCTAAACAAAATCACGTCTCGTGTCTTTCGAAGACAAAGATGGTTCTCAGTGTGCCTGTCTCTGTCCTTCAGTCTCTGTCTCTCTGTCTTTGTTTCTGTAATCTCTGTGTGTGTGTGTGTGTGTGTGTGTGTGTGTGTGTGTGTGAGAGAGAGAGAGAGAGAGAGAGAGAGAGAGAGAGAGAGTTCATTAGGCTTATAGTCAGTGTGAATGTACTGCCCAATCATAAAACCAAACCAAAAACTGATTCATATTATTGGGTTTCGTAGGTTCCCCTTGCTTTCCCGACGCTCCAGAGACAAACCACACCGTGGCAGATGGCCAGAACATGGAGCTGACTTTGTCTGTACGAGCCAGCAGCACAGAGGTCAAAGGTTGTAAGATCAAGAAAGTACCGCATGAAACCGATGGCAGTGACGGTGTGAACAGCACTGGAGCATCTTTCTCAGCTGAGGCAACAATGATTGTGGACTGTATGAGGTGTGTGTGTGTGGTAGACCATCGTCTTGATCACCTTGTCGTCATCATCATCATCATAATCATCATCGTTTTTCTGCTCGCTTATCCTTATCACATCTGGCTTCTTGAGTTTCCGAGCTGCAAACTAGCTTAGTATTTTAAGCGTTCAGTTCACTGGAAGCAGAATGAGAATTTAAAGTGGTTCATGTTTGCAAGTATGTGTCATTATTAGCTGTCATCAAAGGCAAACGAGTACCCCACGATGCTTTCGGAAGCTACCCAAATTTTCTTTGAACGATTTTATAAGTGTACCTCTGTTTCTCTTGTTTCATTCTCCCCGACTGTGAAACTTGAGACATGCCCATGCTCTCAGCTTTGTAGTTAAAATCTTGTATATTGAAATAAAGATAAAGATAACTTTATGAATTCCATTGCTCGGAAATTTCTTTGGCCAAGGCTCTCACAAACATAAACATAAATAGTTTGAGTTAAGAAGACATACGTCTTGTCACATCAGGGACAATAGCCATACTGATACATAAAATCCGAACACACAAATAACGGAGCTGTTATATTCCTTGGTTAATAATTATGACAGTGTTTTTGAAACCAGGTTCAGCAGGCTCCATGGTTCCCCGCCAGACCTAAGCCTCACGCTGTCCCTGGCCAATGTCCAGAAAGAAGACGCAGGACACTGGATGCTGGAACTGACCAATGACGTAGGCACGGGACGTACCGACTTCCATATACACGTTGTCCACGGTAAAGTAGTTTGTCTCCTGAAGACTTTTCGTTTTTATTATATGTATATGTTTGTGCATGGGATTCATTCTCTGTAGGGTATTTTAGAACGTCTCAGAGAGAAATAGAGAAAGAACAGCAACAATAACTATAAACCTCGTCCTTTCATTTTGTGAAAGCGACGTGTTGGAAGGGAGGTAATATTCATTCAGTTTGTCTGCTGGGAGTTCTGAAAAAAAAAGAGAGAAAGAAGCAGCAGCAACAATAAAAACAAAACTTTGCTCGGTATATTGTGAAAGCGATGTGTTAGAAGGGAGGTTATATCCGGTCACATTGTCTGCTGGATTCAACGTCTCGCATTTTTGTGACATTGTATTTTTAAAACGTTTCAGAACATAGCCATCATGTTTTACAACTTTTTTGAGTGCAGATTTCACTTACAGTTGCCTTAGTGTGACAGATTTATGTTCATACCATAATAAGAAACAAAGCGGGGAAGTGTTCTGTAAAAAGCTGTAAACAACCCAGCAGTATGAGCCCAAGCCTATCATTATGATCTTGTGGAAGGCTCGATGGCCACAACATTGAGTAACCCGCCTTTATCTGTTAATAATCAACCTACTCTAATAAATCTAATAGGTAAGTTAGATAAGAGCGCTTGCCATAGTGGAAAGGTTGAGTGTCCAGCTGCACAGCTTTTTACTGCAGTATATTTCCAGGGATGTCGTTTGGGGTCGGATCTCGGCTATAAGCCGAATTTTGTTTGAAAAAGCCGAGAATCTGTGTCATGTCGGCTGGCCGAGCCGAAGTTTTCACGAGTGAATCGGCTCGATTATGTCCGTTTCTGCGAGATTCCTGTGCTGGCTGGACTAATTTCCAAGAAAACGCAACTTTACAGAACTTCTTTAATTCATGGAGGTGGAGGGAGCACGTAACAGTAGGGAATCTAGTCGAAAAACTTGTGAAACTGCTTCGGCAGAGAGAGCCGAAACTTTCTGTAAAAAGCCGAAACTTTCATAGCTGTTTCGGCTAAATCGCCGTAGAAAAAAAAAATCCTGGCAACATCACTGTATTTCTGGATGCTATATTTTGTTTCAGTTAAAACGATGACTCAAACTGGCCGCTCAGATGATGTGCTTCAGAACTCTACAGTCCTTGCAGTTTTCATAACCGGCGGTGTTGTTCTGCTCGCTATCATCGTTGCAGTTGGTGTTGTTGTCTGCGTGAACAGAGGTACTGAAGACTCAAGATTGTTGTGAACACTTTCCTAGTCTCTGGAATTACAGAAGGCTGGTTTGGTGTTTGGAGATTAACGTCCTTTTTCATACCGATGATATCAAATCCGGTGCAACGAGAAAACAGCCAGCACAATTATTTGGGCTCAAGACGGAATTCGAACTCACGGCCCTAGCATTTATAGACCAACACTCTACCAGTCTGTCATCTCGGCTCCCCGCGAATAGACGCTAGACTGTGAATTAACTGGTTTTGAACAGAACCACACGAACAGATTTAGGAAGAAGAAAGTATGTACCAATATAATAAAAATGTAGTTAAGAAATACGAGTGTTCGTGTTGCAGGCAGAATCAGCAAACACCAGTTACCGGCCGAAGAAAAACTGAAAGAGTTCCGCGCGCTCCCCAAGGCACCAGTGGATGAGGATGATACAGCCGATACCGTGTCTCAGCTCAGTGTTCATGTTTATGAGGAGGTCCTTGATGACGCTGCAGTTACAGGTAAGTTCTATGAGAACACGTCCTTGAGCAACAGTCTTGTGATGGGTTGGTTAGTTTGGTTTATCGTCCCACGCCAAAACGAGGTGATTGTAGACGGCCCTAAGGGGCAGGTTATGGAGGAGGGGATGGCTACCCTAACTGAACAGTCCAGCTGAACACTCATTCAATCCAGTCAGACTGCCAGGGTTGGCCACATTTTATGTATCCTTGACTGTAATGGACAAGTTACACAAACAGATCCAGTTCACAGTCAGAGGAAACGGGGCAACGCGAAAAAGACCTAACAGCGTTTTGACCCTGTCGGGAATCGAACCCGGGACCTGTCGATCTCGAGTCCAACGCTCAAACCGCTGGGCCACCGACTCCCCATGTCATGTGATGTGATCCCCAAAAGCGGGACAAAAAGTGACTTGGGTCATATGAAGTTACTGGTACCACAGAAAAGTGCAGAAAATAAGCTTTCTTTTTGGTAGAACAATTATTTTTGTACAATAGTGCAGACCTGAGATAAGTTTGTTGAAAACTTACCCTTGAAAAGCAGCCATTTTGAGAGAACGGCTGGTGAAGCGTAACGTGTGAATTATGCAAGTAAGGCGTGATTGTATTATCTGCTCGTTTTAATATGTTTGTAAGTTACTTTCAGTGTTGAAACTTTCGAAGAAGTCGTATTAGTTGTTTAACGACCCGAAAATGTAAAAAAAAACACCCCCCCCCCAAAAAACAAAAAAAACAAAACAACAACCCAAACTCGATGTCGCTAAAGTTCGATCCAACCACAACAAAACACCTTCATGAATGTTACTGTATTTGTCTGATACCCTTTTTTCCAGGCAACAAGCGAACAGACGTCATGCAGTCGGTTCCCGTTCCGTGCAAGAAGCGCACCAAAAGACCAGCTGCAGCCGCTGCTTCGTCATTACGTCCAACGAAGAACACAGACAAGCACCCAAGAAGCAACAAAGGCGAGAAAACTTCCCTTTCGTCACCAAGAGAGCATTTCGTACAGAAGACACCCAGCAGCCAATCAGGCAGTGCCTTTCAAGCAGCCAAAGACACAAGAAAGACATCAGCCAATGACGTAAAACCAAAAGACCACCAATCAGACCATCACAAACAAAAGTCGCTCCCGTCGGATTATTTGAATCCAACTTTTCACAGAAGGGGTGACCGGTCAGACAGCGGCTTCCATCCGAGCCCACATTCAGCATCCGACGCGAATAGCCTGGACACGAAATCCAAAGGATCGTTGGATCTTCCCTCGGACTATCTGACTCCAGCATTCACGCCCAGAACAGTGCTGCAGGATCGTTCACTGCGTTCAGCACCAGAACAACAAACAGCATCGTCTGAGGATGACGATGGATATCTATGTCCAATCCAAGCAACGAAGACATCGGGGCGGTCGGTGGTCTAATGGTTAAGAGACTTGTCCCCAATGCGAGAGGTCAGAGGTTCGAGTCCCACTCGGGGCAAAGAATTTTTCCTTCTCGTATGTGGCACCGTTCATTCGGGCCGATCGTCGGGGGTTCTCTCCGGGTACTCCGGCTTCCTCCCCCTCTGCTTTGAAAATGTTCAGCCCACCAAATTTGAAAAATACATGCAATTCTGAATTCCGAAATTTAAATAGCTGAGCTGACCCTACGTGATTGTAACGTGTTTATGTCCAGTGTGTGAGAGAACGCGTGTGATTCACGTGAGCGTGCGTGTTGGGTTCAGTTCGCGGCGCTTTGAGCCGATTCGTGAAATTGGGTAAAGCGCCTATACAATACTCATCATTATCATCATTATCATTATCGGCATCACGCCCACAGCCCACGTCATCCCCTGACAAGGAACCACAGGGGGACTCCGACGACAAATTGTGTCTGTCGGCGTCAACGTCACATGCACAGAAAACACGCTTTCAGTGTTCGCTTCAGACAAGGGAAGCTCACGGCTACCTTACTCCTACTGCGCATCCGAAAGAAGGCTCAGCAGTATCATCCGAGCATTCTCCTTTTAAGGGACACAAGGCTAAGATGAATGACTGTCTGTCAATGACTTCGCCCAAATCCGAGAAGTCGCTGACATCGCTAGATATGGACTTACATCCTGCTGCTCCAGAGAAGCCAACTGCTTTGAAAGCCTAGCATTTAAATCTTACTGTAGCCGCCGAATTATTATCAAACTTGTTACCCTGCTCTGTGTTCGGAATTCCTCTTGTAATTTGAGTGTGTTGATTATATATAGTGTGTTGATGTGACAGTTCTGTTTTTGCATTTGTTTCTCTATAAAGAAACATTTTAATGAATCTAATGATCAACATCGGTGTCACTTTACAGGAATGAGGAGAACTCTGATTTTTAACCGTTTTTGTCAATTAACTGTATCTCGCGAGAAGAAGTGCAGGCTCGATGGATGACAGTGCGTAGATGCGTGTGACAAATGATGTGTAACGACAATATGATGTAGTACTTCCTCACTTCAGTCATCAGAAACACATGAAAACTGTACGTCCCACATCGGGGGGCTTCAAAATGATTAGTGTTATCTGTGTTTTTAAACTCCCCCTGGTCTAACCACACGCAGACAACGACATGTTTCATTAGTGGAGTGTTTCCAGCTTGGGAGTAAATCTGGCGTGTGTAGGTGGCTTAGACTAGACAGGAGCTTTTAGGCGGAAAGTGCCCCGGAGTGTACCACCCGGGTGTTACACCAGTAGTCAGTTCAGTTACTGAAGTATAACGCTTGTTGTTGTCAGTGTGCAAGCCCTAAAGGTCACGTGGTGCTGGGGAGTAGGGCGCTAAGGATCGGAAAACGTAGGTCAAGTGTCAAGCTGAACAACCGGGATACTGAGTTCAGCGACGATTTCTCAGTATTGCGAGAACATTCAATGCATCGGAATTACCGGCCGCCCAGCATGCACAATGTAAAAAAAAAAAAAAAAAAAAGTTACATATTCTTGCAACCCATCACCACCTTAACCCCCACCTCCCACTTCCCTAGGGGAGCCGGGGTGGTCGAATGGTAGAGCGCTGGCTTTCTAACGCTCGGGTCGTGAGTTCGATCCCGGCTGGGGCCAAATATTTGTGCTGGCTTTTTCATGGTTGCCCCGTCTTTGATATCACCCTATGTGGTGGAAAAGGACGTTAAAACCAAACACACCCAACCACCCACCCCACCCCACCCCACCCCCCACTTCCCTAACCGTACGCGAGAGACGGATGTGAAACCGATACTGTGCGGGTCGGACTTTCAATATACAATGCTGTGTTGATACAGTGTTACGTGTCACGCACGGCCTGCCCCACGACCAAAGATTGAAATTTATGACTCACGAGACAAGCCAAGACGGGTGACAGTGTATCTGGGAAGATGCTGATCACACACACACACACACACACACACACACACACACACACACACACACACACACACACGAAAAAAAGTGTCAGTTTATTGATTATACAAAATATATATAACAAAACAGATCGAGACACATTCAATCGTGACGTGTCACATTCATTTAACAGGCACTATTGTGTTTGACTCTATATTTTGATATTAAAGCTTCCTACTGAACTATCAGCTGATGTGACTTTTTGTTCTTGTAGTCAGCATATAATCAATCTATGGTATGGTATGGTATGGTATGGTATGGTAGACTTCTCCTCGGCGCACATATCCGTCTCTGCTGAAATGCTCACGGCGCCGCAGGGCTGGAGGACGAAGCAGTGAAATCCTGCTGCCGCTAAGCGCTACTTTAAGTGCAAACCTCCACCCTGTTAGTCACTCTGGTGCGTGCGACAGTACTTCTGTTTACCACGACACCGGCCACAGCCTACTCTTTTTTTTTCGAAAGATGAACGTGGGATTTTTATCTACAATCAGCAACAACAACAACTGACAATCAGTGTCCTCTAAAATCCTTTCAACTACATTATCCCCAATCCCGGCCATCACACCTCCAAAGCACACAATTCAAAAAAGATAAAACGGCAAAATACTGTTCTTTTAAGGTGATATAACCACAGCATAATGTTTCATGGTAATTTAACTGAAACAACGACAATACGTGAAACATGATGTTGATGATATTTTAACTTTTAAAAAAAAGTATTTTGTTGTTTTATGTCATTATACAGCGTTTATCGTGCATCTTCTTCCACTTGCATAAAAATCTCCGAACACGTCAAAATCCCCGCAGTATATACAAATTATTGAAAATTGTGAAATACACAAATGAACAAACACAAGATGCCCCGGTGCTGTTTCTTAATCGTTTTGGGGCAAAGCGCCAAAACAGGCAAATTGAACAGACACTTGGGCACTTTTTTAGATGTCATAATTATGTATCAATGTTTTCAAGAGACACATGAAAAAAATATGTTTAAGTATCAACAATATAGCACAGTCCAAGCTTTCTCGGTGCATTATGTACAAGCTTGCTACCATCGCAACTTCGAGGAACTCTGTTAAACGGGCTAATGCTACTATTTTCATGTTCACAAATCGTTCTGTTTACGTCACATCACTTCTACGCCTGGACAGTGACAGCGTCTGTAATGCTGGCACCGAGCCAACAGAAGCGTACTCGTTGACGCAGCGACCACACTGAGCGCCCCAAAAGTGTAATCACAGTCGTAGATTTTGAATGTTCGATCGCTCGCGCAAAACGCAAACAACATCACGGTATCGAGATAGAGTATTCACATTAGCAAAGTGAGTCGAAAGCTGCTTGGATGGTTCCAAAATTTTCTAGGAATAAACCGGGTACGGATATCAGAAAGACTAGGACAGTGTAAAAGAAAATGTAACTCGTCTTCAGCAACTATTATACAGAACCTGGCATTTTGGTTATTTCCTGTACAAGTATTGATGTGAATAAGAATGTCTGGATGACACTCTCAACTTTGAATGGGCCTAAAGCCTATCAATAAACCGGCAGCCGGGGTGGTCGAATGGTAGAGCGTTGGACTTCTAATGCTCGGGTCGTGAGTTCGATCCCGGCTGGGGCCAAATATTGTGCTGGCTTTTTCATCGTTGCCCCGTCTTTGATATCACTCTATGTGGTGGAAAATGACGTTAAACCCCTAAACACACACACACACACACACACACACACACACACAGACCCTATCAATAAACAATTCTAATTCTGAGAATTAGTCACTGAGACAGAGTATTTACAGCATACGGGCGCACTCAGTAGCCAAACTGTTCCCAACATACGTTGGCGTAGCAAAGATGGAACTAGCCCGCTTGATCGCGTGACATTCAAAAACTTGCTTCACACACACAAACCAAAAAGAAAAACGCACAGGGCCCGCATGTAAAAATCGGAGTTAGGGAGTTTAGCCCCGGTTTAGAGTTTACCATCGAACTAACCTAGCTCTAGGGTGAAAGTTTCTGTTGTTGTTTGTTTTAAATCGGGAAGCGGGTCCATTCCAGCAAGGTGCCTGTGCCGTTATAGAAGGATTTTTGTCTTTCTTTCTTCGTTTCCTTTTTTATTTAATTTTGTTTTGGGGTTTCTCTTGTCCTAGTCTGGGTTAGACCCGTAGCCGTGGGTTAAATTAACCTCGAGTTTTACGTACGGGCCCTGGGCAGCTCAGTAAAAGGCTCGGAAAACACGAGTTAAAAAAAAAAAAAGTATACAGGGGGGAGAGTGATGAGTCACAAAAAAGTTTCATACCCTCTGCGCCTCCGTGAAAACCCTAACGCAAAGCTGACTAAATACACCTTTGAAAATGAATTCTGTTTACACGCTGCAAGCCGATTTTACTCTAGATAACAATCCTAAACTCAAAGATTGTTGTTGCCTTGCTCTCAAAAGCAAATTTTCACACCGTGTGTTTGCATTTTACGACAAGCCGCGCAGCGGACTGGCACTGTGAGAACCATTGACAAAAGAGACAGTCTCCGGTTCATTGAGAGGAACCAAATATAGTAATGCTGAATCAGCGATGTTTTATCCGTGTTGCTAATTTTGGGGAAATATCCCCATTATGGAGCTACCAAGCTTTATGAGACGCATTTTCAGACGGAACACGCCATAAGATGGTGAAGATTTATATGAATTTCGTGTTATATCCATTGTAATTATGACCGTTTTATGTTCGATCACTCTTCTGGTGACGTGTGCGCCATACGAACATGGGAATCGTGAATGGCGGCGGCCGTAGGTTTACGGTTCGACTTGCAATAGTGAGCAGGAGAATGGTGCGCAGTGTTTCAACTCCTTGTTGAGTGCAACCACATCGAGGAATTCAGTAATATAATGTATTCATATTTGCAATTCCTCGGTCACGCCGAAACCCGATTCGTCTGCTTGGTCTTCGATTTGCCGGAAAAGCGCCATTTGCTGACTACAGCGTGCAAGTATCGAAATCGGCCCGAACGTCACAATACATTTGCACCACCCTCCTGCGCATTAAGTATACAATCGCCCCTCTTAGTGGTCGACTGGAGTAGCTTTGCCCCTCATGTGATTAACTGGTGTATATTTGCACCCCCTAACGAGCTAACTGTACCAACCGAGCTTTACTTTGTCATGTAGGCCCGACTACAGCTCGGTCGAATCAATGACCGGGGATAAAGAAGGCGTTGTTTAAGAGCTATTTTGATTTTTCATTCATCTGGCATGTAATGTGATCACAGGTGAGTGTCAGGGATGCTTCTAAATTGTATCATGGTGTTCTCTTTAGGCATAACCATATCTAGTGTGTAGGCAAATCATCATTACACAAACAAACTAAAACCCCACTTCCTCCAGTCAGCCTTCTCTCCCCCTTAGTTCATTAGCTGCGAAATGGTCTTTGTTGCTTGCACAACGATATCCATCGATTAATACTCATCTGCCCCCCCCCCCCCCCCCTGCTCATTTTATCGAGATCCCAGCTGTATGCTATGAAAGTGTGTGTGTGTGTGTGTGTGTGTGTGTGTGTGTGTGTGTGTGTGTGTGTGTGTGTGTGTGTGTGTGTGTGTGTGTGTTTCTCCGTGTGTGTGTGTGTGTGTGTGTGTTTCTCCGTGTGTGTGTTATTGTAACTGTAGAGCGCTCTAAGCCAGCGTCTGCTGGGTTACTGCGCTATATAAAAGCAGTTTATTATTATTATTATTATTATCACTTAAACGTCCGTGCAATCTGCAGCGGGCTGTGGCCTAGCGGGAAAAGTCCACGCCTTGCGTAATAGTGGCTTGCAGTGGCTTCTACTGGTGTGCAGTGGTTAGTTTTGGGGCGCATTTAGAGCATTAAGTGGTAGCATCGCCTGAGGATCTGGTGCATTATTTGCCTCCGTTGTCTGTGGATTCCCTCCGTTGTCTGTGCACTTACTGTATATGAAGAAAACAGCAAACAGACACAAAAAGCAAACAAGAAGCACAAGAACTACGATAAATGGCGCCAAATAACCGTTAGGGTCCGAACTCCCGCATTCCGACTGGTTGGACGACGATCCTGGAAAATAAAATACCTACAATTGCATCGTCATCATCATCATCATCATCATCATCATCATCATTATGCCATTTCTTTTATTCATTAGCCGCGAATTAGTCTTTGTTGCTTGCGCGGTGTTAAGCCCAAACTAACTAACTTCTTTTATTCACCAGAACAGTGGTTTAAGTATAGCGTAAAATTTAATAAGTAGTATCGTTCGTTCTGCAAGAATATCATTTTACAACAACAAAAATAAATAAATAAATAGATAATAAATAAATAAATAAGCTTTTATTTTTTTCAGTATTTACTCTCGTGATTCCGTCTGTGCGACCGAAGTAGTCAACCTTTATGATAAGCAGACCTCTGAATGCAAAACTACTCAACAAGTGACCGAAATACTGTAGTAGATGTTTTGTGTTTCTGCATTGTTTTGAGCTTTCTCCTGGCCGTGTCAGCCTATAAGAACGTATAACCGACTGTGGATGTGTCCTGGTCCTAGTGGTACAGTGTTAAACACTACCAGCATAGCTCAGAGCAATTTGTGTGCATAAATATCTCAAAAGATTGGCATTTAAAAGTACCTCTCTTGTGCGCGCGAATTTGAACAACCTTTTCGTAAAAAATACGTAACATGGCCGATTTCTTTAAATGGGCGATAACTCTTCTAAAACTGCGGCAAGAGAAACATCGTGAAAAGTCGGCCCGGAGAAAGTGACTGCCCACTTCATCTCAAATCACCAAGCCTTTCGACGAGGTGGTTTAGGAGATAGCCATGACTACACCCGTCCATACACACACACACACACACACACACACACACACACACACACACACACACACACACACACACACACACACACCTTCTGTTTTTCCAAAGACTGAGTTTTTTTGATATCCACTGACACCTTTGCTGTTCTTTGCCATCACCGAGATCTCGTATTCTGTGTTGGACCGCATATCTGTAATTCAAAATCGAATATTTATCTGAATGTCTGTGTGAAATCAGACAATCACAACACCGGTTCATCCTTATGACTTTATTCACAAATGATGAGACTGTTGTTTCGATGTGCGTTTTGTATTTAAAATACAGTAACAACAAGAGTAACAACAACAACAACAACAATTACAACAAACACCACCACCAACACCAACATCAACAACAACAGAAGGAAATACTGCACGGGTTGCCGAGTCCTTGACCCATTTATTTGAACTGCAAATGCAAGCATACCCGTAATTGTGTAGATGGTGTTGTTCGAGTAGACTTCCTCAAACTTGTATGGAGACCCAACTGCTGCTGTATTCCTGTACCGGACCCTGAAGACCTGTGGCAGAAATTCGCTCTCTCCAGCCACCCAGCTGACTGTTATGCTGTCATTGGTTGTGTCCTCGATGGTCAGGTTGTATGGTGGCATAGGCTTAGCATTTGGAAGCACTGAGGAAAGACGAACGAACAGCAAGATGTAATCTATCTGAATATTCTGTTATAATCATGCAACAGCGGGTGGAGGGAGAGAAAGGGGCTCTGGTTTTGGTTTTGGGGGGTCGGTGGTCTAGTGGTTAAGAGACCTGACACCAATGCGAGAGGTTCGAGTCCCACTCGGGGCAAAGAATTTTTCCCTCTCGTATGTGGCACCGTTCATTCGGGCCGATCGTCGGGGGGTTCTCTCCGGGTACTCCGGCTTCCTCCCCCTCTGCTTTGGAAATGTTCAGTCCACCACATTTGAAAAATAAATGCAATTCTAAATTCCGAAATTTAAATAGCTGAGCTGACCCTTCGCACCACGTGATTGTAATGTGTTTATGTCCAGTGTTTGAAAGAATGCGTGTGATTCACGTGTGCGTGCGTGTTGGGTTCAGTTCGCGGCGGTTTGAGCCGATTCATTAAATTGGGTAAAGCGCCTATACAATACTCATTATTATTATTCGTTCATTTTAATTCAATCAAAGTTTACTGTCCCAAAAGGGAAATTGTAGTGCGGTGGACATTGAAAAAAGAGGAGATGACATCAGTACAACAAAATACACCCGTAAAAAACAGACATCAAGGCTAAGATTAGGGTTTGAAATGAATGCATAAATTCATTATTGTCTACAAGTGCTTACAGGGTTACTATCTCTGTACCAAACCACCCCAACAGTCTGGAACTCCCTGTCTTCTAGCGTGAGACAGCAACCTATACTCTGTCATATTTCAAAACAGAGCTTAAAATGTTTCTGTTTCGACTTCTACTGATTCAGTACCCGTGCTGCCTGCTGTTTTAGGATGTGTTCTATGTGTTTCTGAGTGATGTTCGAATGCGCAATGACTTTATGTATTTTCAAGATATGCGCTGTATAAATGTGATTTAGCAGCTATTCCCCATCAAGCTGTGGGATACCGACGAGTATTTTGATCCAAGACGCAAATCAACCCTGAGCTTTAGCTTGATGGGGTGTAAATGCTTTATCATCCTTTTTTGGGCCAATTTATGGTATATTTTGAACGTTTATCCTAGTAGGCCTAAAAACTGACAGTCGACAGCGGCTGCACATAGCAGACGAACGAGTTTGTGCGTCGGCAGAGCACGACGCCGACAGAATAAAGTGCGCCTTTTATGCTGGCAAGACGGTGTCAATCCACTCATGAACTCAAATCCAAACAAAACCAAGTTTTTAAACTTCCACTAAAGACGCAAACAAACATGCTGACGCTTTCAAGGAAATGTAAATTTGTGAGGTGAATGCGAAACCGATCAAAAACAGCTCTGTTCACGCTTTGCACGATTAGGGCGCGTTCAAGCAGGGGTCTTCCTGTCGCGATTTTCACGAAATCTGAATCTTTGTGAGTGTTTATTCTAATATTTGTAGTACATGTATACCGATTAAAGTGACCTTCCCCCCAGCAGCTACATTTTATAACTGCATGCACGACTCAAACGATTCAAGAAGCTTCTGTTCAATCGGAAATCTATCTAGATCACGAATCCGCTGCCATTCTCTGCGCCGATAGCACACGGCCAAATCAGTAAAGAGCATACATGTACATGTCGGTGAGACGCCAGCATCGATTGAACTTTTTGAGAATGACTTTTGATAAGTGCTGGTTCAAACTGTCCGAAATTTGAGTAAGGATTGCTTGCTAGGTTCAGGCTACTGTTGTTCTGAACTTGTAAAACGAGTTTATGAAGTTGGAAACACCGATGTGCCGAGTCAGAATGTTTCGTCGTCGATGGTGTTGACATCGGGAGCGAGTTCTCCCCGAGGAGTAGTAATACATGTACATGTACTTGCTCATCGATGACGATGGTTTTGTTTGTTGTTTTTTTTTGCCAAAAAGGCTGTATCTCTGTTCTTTCTGTCTGAAAGAAAGAACCTTTTTGCAGGGAACCATGCCTGATTGTCATGTGATGTCTCGCTCTGTGTCACATGATTTCTCAAGTACTAGTACAATACGGACACTTATTCCACAGGAGAGATCAAAGAAATAGAGGCCGCTATGGATGATTAATAATAATAATAATAATAATAATAAATTGTTCTTGTATGGCGCAGAAAGTCTGCCCAAGAGCCGGAGCACTCAGTACGCGCTACACACACACACACACACACACACACACACACACACAGACCGACGGACACACACACACACACACACACACACACACACAGACCGACGGACACACACACACACACACACACAGACCGACGCACACACACACACACACACACACACACACACACACACACACACACACACACACAGACCGACGGACACACACACACACACACACACAGACCGACGGACACACACACACACACACACACAGACCGACGCACGCACACACACACACACACACACACACACACACACACACACACACACACACACGCGCCGCGGACGTGGGATACAGGGGAGGATACAGTTTAAAAAAAAAAATTATTAAATAATCAATGATGATAATTATATAGTACTGTAAATAATAATTCTAGGTGCTTAAAGATAAAATGAAATATAAGATAAAATAACATGTGTAAAGGAATAAATATATTCAGAAATATACAGAGGCATACAAGGTCATGGACTAAGCACAACGACACGCACATGCTGAGAACATGATGCAAACGGTCAAATGGTGTTCACATGTGGAAACTGTGTGTGTTACGAAAAAAAGTATTGCTGTTTTGTACAGTATCACTTCAAACTGCACAAAGCAAAAGGCAAACCAAAGTAAGACTTACTTGCCAAAGTCAGCACACACGGTTCTGCCTGCGCTTCAGACGGCACGAGCAAGCAGACATATTCTCCTTCGTCCTCCTTCGTTGGTTTCGGGATCTTCACTTTCAACGTCGTAGACACTGATCCATCCTCGCTGAAGCCTTTTTTAACGTCGCATTCCCACTGCCCATGTTCTAACCAGATGCAGCTTACTACAGCTTTTGAATCTGCAGCCAAGCAAACCACTCCAGTCAATGTGAGTCAATGTTCTGATAAAAACGGCACGTCGGTGCTACATGAAAGGAAACACAGAATTGTACACAGATGTAAACAGAGCTATGAAATGTCAAACGACGACAAAGTTCAGTATAACAAATCTGCGTTTGAAATAGGGTTTATCTCCAAGCTTATCTTCCGACAAAAGAAACTTATAACATTACCGTACACATGCTCACAGTGACGATAACTGATTACTAATGAAACTGTAATAGGTATATATAAAAAAAGCTGCTTTACATGATATTAGGGCCTTCAGACAGCTGTCGATATGGATAAATCATAAATTGTAAAACTCCAGCTTAACGTTGCCACACACACACACACACACACACACACACACACACACACACACACACACACACACACACACACACACACACACACCCTTCGGGCACCATGTGTGTGTGTGTGTGTGTGTGTGTGTGTGTGTGTGTGTGTGTGTGTGTGCGTGTGTGTGTTTGTGTGTGTGTGTGTGTGTGTGTGTGTGTGAGAGAGAGAGAGAGAGAGAGAGAGAGAGAAACCTGGTGAAATTTCGCCCGTCGGAAGTAGAGCGCGTTGTTCGATGGTCACGAATTTTTTCGTGTCGTTGACGTTCTCGTGAAAGAAACATGTGATATGGGCTGAGCGGTTTCTCATGACGGCAGTACATGTTGACGGACCCTCATCTTCTGGAAGTTGAGACAAAACACAAGGATAAAAAACTTAAAAGCCAAAACAATGCGTAAACTTAGAACTTCAAAACTTCAGACACTAGCAGCCACTTCTACACCGACACATAAATTTAGCGCAAAAAATCTTGCCACGCGGGTTGTAAACTTTGAAAATATTCTTTCATTGTTGAATTCACTGTGTTGGCAATTTGTTTCAACAGTGTCATCTTCACATTCAGTGCTGTTCGTCGAACTCGTAAAACAAGACAGCACGCAGTGGTTTTGAATTGAACTATTTCTTTTCGCGGTGTCGGTGGGAATGGTCTATGTAAAAAGGTCTGTCAAAAATGATCATTTAGGTCAATAAATTGTGATTTTCCAAGAGAAAAGAAAATGCTCGTGGTATAAACAGCTTACGTGATTAGTTCGAGTGGTTTACGGCGAAAGATTAACCCCTCGATGGTTCGATTGTTTGCGTAACTACCTCACTCTCATTATTCATGCCAGCTAGCCCCCAACAGGGTTTCGTCCTCATCGGTGCGCACCTTCAACATTGTAAGTTGGGCAAAAATACGTGTCTCCTCCGCCCCCGCCCCCGCCCCCCCCCCCAACCACCTCGCCGGACGAGACATCCCAACACTTCTCCCAGACACTATAAGAAATTCTGTAATAAGTATATTGTGAACAATGTAAATCACTTCCTTGCTGAACATGTACATTACAATTCAAATATTATTAGAGATAAACGAGTGGGTTTTTTGTCAAGGAATTGATGGATGCTGATGTTATTCAAATCAAGGATCTAGTGAGTGATCAGGGTGAATTTTTAACCTACGAGAATTTCAGAAGAAAATATGTGACAATAACTAAGACTAATTTCTTGACTTACAATGGAATTATTAATGCGATAAAACACTAACAGACAAAACTCGGCCTTAGACTGACTTCTTGTGGCAGTAAACTAGATAGTGTATCGTGGCGCTGCATCCACAAAGGGAACCAAGAAGTTATGACCATTTTTAATCAACAGGCAGCCTTACCAACGGCAGTGGTAAAATGGAACAATACCTTATCACAGGATTGAATTGGAAATCCATTTTTTTTTAAATGTTTTAAAACTACTAAAGATGTACAGCTTAGATGGTTTCAAGTAAGGTTACTACACCGGATCCTTCCTACAGGAAAATATTTGTACGTGTGTAAGTTGGTGGACTCTCCCTTATGTACATTCTGCACACAGGAAACAGAGACTATAGAACACCTGTTTTGGGATTGTCATCATGACATGAGTCACTCATGTTGTTCAACGTTTTTGGAATGAACTTTTGTCTGTTCTGCTCTCTAAGTGTGGGCATTGTGATAGACTCGTATTTGGAAAGGAATTGGTTCTCTTTGGAGAGGCACAGAACACTGTAACAGACTTACCACTTGACTTTATCATACTCTCATCAAAATTCTTAATTCGTAGTGCAAACTACAGGGTAGTATACCCAATGTCCAGATCTTCATGCAACTTCTGAAGCATAAGTATAAAATAGAAGAAGCTGTTTCAACTTCTGTTGGTAGAAAAGTTGCTTTTTCACAGCTTTGGAACTTCTACAAGGCCCTGTTTGCTTGAAATGCAATAAAGACACGTTTTTGAAAACGGGAAATAACCCTGTCAACTCAGTCAATCTCTTGCCTAATGTGGTTACCTACCCTGCCCAGACTGTTGTATACAGTATGCTCCACTTATAGCGGCCATGGGTTATACCGGACTCCGTTTATACCCGACATAGCAAATCATTTCCCAGCCGAGGGCCTTCTTTAACATGACTAAAAACTCATCGGATAGAACGGCCATCGGTTACATGGAACATCGGTTTGACCGGACACGTTTTTACGTCCCCAGGATCCCTTTTCTCCTGATATATCGGACGACGCAGTCGTCATACCGGACGCCACAATTCGAGTCATGTGTCCCACCTCCGCTTATAACGGACGCAGCGCGCGTGCGACAAGGCACGAACACGGACTGCTGCTTGAATCTAGAGAAACGATGACCTAATTCTAGGAAAAATGCTCGCGTTAGCTTCAGGTCAAGTTTTGGTTTTGATTTAGCTTTCGCCTGGCACTTGTCACAAACAAAAGCGCGAAAAATGATTTAAAACAACCACGCATGGTCTGTTGGTTTGGTGTGTGTGTGTGTGTGTGTGTGTGTGTGTGTGTGTGTGTGTGTGTGTGTGTGTGTGTGTGTGAATAGAACAACGTTTTACAGTGATTTTTTTTTTTATCTTATTGGTTGATCAATGTCAGTTCAATAGTTGTTTACAAATTTGATTTAAATTATATTGTAAATACTAAAAGATACACACGCGCGCACAGAGAGAGAGAGAGAGAGAGAGAGAGAGAGAGGAAATGACTTCAATCCGGAAAATGTCTCTTATGTACGGAAACATCGGCTTAACCGGAAAATTCCCTTATATACGGAGACATCGGATTAAACGTCCACCAGGACGAAAGTTGCCGCTATATCCGATGTTTTGGTTTACCGGACATCGGATAGAACGACACCAAAGCTCGTGTCCCAAGGGTGGCCGCTATAACCGGAGTTTACTGTAATTATGCAAGTATGCTTTGTAGGGTAGTTTTTTTTTTGTTTTTTTGTTTTTGTTTTTGTTTTTTTTTGTTTGTTTTTTTTTTTTGGGGGGGGGGGGGCTTGTAGCCGTTTGTTTTTGTTTTTTCTCTTGTTCTGTGTATCTCTATTCTTTGTGTTTTGCTGGGTTTTTTTGTTCTGTTCTGTTTCTTCTCTGTAACATTTCCTTTTGTTCATTTGTTGGTTAGTTAGGTTTTGTTTGTTTTGTTTTGTTTTTGGGGGGTTTTGGGTTTTTTTTCCAGTTGTTTGTTTTGTGTTTTGTGGGTTTTTTTTTCTTTTTGGTTGATTTAGCTGTCATTTGGGGGTTTTGTCTTAGAGCCCCCGTGTCATTGGGCCCCCGTGTCATTGGGCCCCCGTGTCATTGGGCCCCCGTGTCATTGGGCCCCCGTGTCGTTCGGCCCCCGTGTCATTGGGCCCCCGTGTCATTGGGCCCCCGTGTCATTGGGCCCCCATGTCATTGGGCCCCCGTGTCATTGGGCCCCCGTGTCATTGGGCCCCCGTGTCATTGGGCCCCCACACTAGTAAGAAAACGGGATGATGTCTTTGAGCCCCCATGTCATTGGGCCCCCGTCTCTTTGGGCCCCCGTCTCTTTGGGCCCCCGTCTCTTTGGGCCCCCATTTTTCAGTTACCATGTAGACGTTTCTCAAGGTAAGAAACTTTTGTGAACCTGGCAGGTATGAAATGTGCAAGCTCCAGAAGGATGAATTTTGAGTGCATGGTCCATTATTAATGCAAAACAGGAAGAAAATAGCGGGAGTCGAACAAGATCCCCGATCGCGCACGAGTACCGGCGCCCAGACTGCCTTCATGAAACGGTAGCTTTACTTTAATCTTCTTATAAAAACTTATCCAAAAGGCAGAGTTCAGCCCCTTGAATGAGTTGGAGGAAGTTAAGTCTTGCCTATGCCGCTCTAAAAATAGATTTACTGATTTACTTCGGGGCGGTCGGTGGTCTAGTGGTTAAGAGACATGTCACTAATGCGAGAGGTCAGGGGTTCGAGTCCCACTCGGGGCAAAGAATTTTTCCTTCTCGTATGTGGCACCGTTCATTCGGACCGATCGTCGGGGGTTCTCTCCGGGTACTCCGGCTTCCTCCCCCTCTGCTTTGGAAATGTTCAGCCCACCAAATTTGAAAAATACATGCAATTCTAACTTCCGAAATTTAAATAGCTGAGCTGACCCTTCGCACCACGTAATTGTAGTGTGTGTGAAAGAATCCGTGTGATTCACGTGAGCGTGCGTGTTGGGTTCAGTTCGCACCCCTGGATTTTCTGCAAAATCGGAAATCTGGGTTTACGTGAAATTTCAGATCGATCTGAATCGGAAATCTGGCACCCCTGTTAATAGCGTTTTCCGCCAAAAATGCATCTCTGGTGCGTAGCCTGAGTCGAAAAGCCGACGGTAAGGGACGGTAAAAGAGAAAGATTCGTCTCGGGATGCAAAATAAAGTTTCAGGTCGACAAACTTGCTTATCGAGGGTAGCATAAACACGGGCCAGCATCTGTCAAAAATCATGAGCTGGAGCTTCATCGGCCGGGTTCGTTTTCATATCGTGTTTCGGATGTTGCTCCTCAGTTGGCGTGAGTTGCGAGTGTTTTGCTTGACAACTGTTTTTCTGTCGCTACCGGACCGCTTGTCTGAACTGAATGTCACGGTGACATGGCAAGGAAACTCATCCATTTCTGCGGAACTGACTCGTCTACAAAAGGATCTGTTCAACTAAAATTAACAGAAGAGTGATTTGTGAATATACTTACTGCTACTGGTCGATGATACAACGAGTAGAAGGAGATGTAGTATGAATAACACCTGCATCACGCTAAGCAGGACAACGCGTGCTCCTGTGAGGGACGCCATGTTGTCAGTGACTCAGCTGCTTCTGTGGAAACACTGATTTACAGGCTACGCGCCGGTATTAGCTTCCGGGTCATGTAGTAAGGACTCGGCTAAATATAGTAGAAAATCTTTGCCCCTTTTAAAATTTGTGTGCAGAGTGAACAATGGCAATCTGGTGCTTTTTGTTGGCTCTGTAAACAAGTTTCATGCCAGGTAATAGTAAAATTAGGGAAAAATGAGCCTGGCTTGTGGACTATTTGTATTCATGCGCGGCTGGCACAGGAGCCAGCAGACGACCGTGGAATGAGGGGGTATGTGGTGGCTGCCAACATTGCCAAAAAAACCGGAACATTGGAATTTGTTTAAATTTCCTCTACGCATGAGTCTATGGCTGCCTGATTTTTGTGAATTTGGTGAATTTTAAAGCATTTCCAGGGTGTCATCTGCAGCGGTATGTGTAAGAGGAATATATAGCGTTTTCCTCCAGATTTGCATCTCTGGTATGTAGCCTGAGCTTAGCATGTCCGGGCTGAGTGAACGCATAACAGTAGTGGTGGGGGCCACTGGATCAGTCTGGATGAGTCGATCCTCTCTCTCTCTCTCTCTCTCTCTCTCTCTCTCGTGTGTGTGTGTGTGTGTGTGTGTGTGTGTGTGTGTGTGTGTGTGTGTGTGTGTGTGTGTGATTTCATATTCCGTGTTTGATGTCAGTTGTGTTTTTTGTTGTTGTTGTTGTTGTTTTGTTGCTGTTGTTGTGTTTTTGTGTTTGTTTGTTTGTTGTTGTTGTTGTTTTGGGTTTTTTGTGTTTTGGGTTGTTGTTTTGTTTGTTTGTTTGTTTGTTTGTTTGTTTTTTTGGGGGGAGGGGGTGGTGGTGGTGGTTGTTTCATAAATGGCAAGGTTGAAAATTGGTCACAAGACCAAAACTTTGCCGTTTCCAAGTATTATTAGTTATTTCTCTCTCTCTCTCTCTCTCTCTCTCTCTCTCTCTCTCTCTCTCTCTCTCAGTGATGCAATGGGGGGTGTGGGTGGGGGAGTCTGTCGACCCATCTAACCGGAACACTGATGAACAGTGAGAGATTACACATCATTTTCACTTGTGGGACGGAAACAGTTAGGCGGTGTGTGGTGGAGAGTGGAGACGAGTCGCCAAGTGAAACTTGAGTTGCTGGCCCATTGCAACCCGGACGCAGTTTTCGCTGTATGGACTGAGGGTTTCCTCAGAAATGTGTGAGGAGTGCGTACAGGCCTGGCAGGAAACCTGAAGTAACCCCGCACACCAGTGGCCCTGACCCCACTTGACGCGTACGCCGAGCAACACAAGCGCACACCGCCAGCTCCAGACTGACGCCGCAGCGAGAGACAAAACGTGTGCAGTTTTTAAGTTGTTTCTCCGTCACGGCCGTCTATAGAGAAACAACTTTATGTGATGGGGCAGATTTTGCTACGCGCAGCAGCAAGTTTCAGTGATAAAAAAGACTGTAACGTTTCTCAAGACAAGACACTTTCACACACACACAGACGTAACGAAATCTGCGTCAAAGACACCTTTAGTGCACACTATGCTGCTGCGTTCTGTTTGACGGGAGTTGTGAGACGTGTGTGTGTGTGTGTGTGTGTGTGTGTGTGTGTGTGTGTGTGTGCGTGTGTGCGTGGGTGTGGGTGTCTGGGTGTCTGTGTGATGTAATGGTGGCTATCTCCTAAACCACCTCGTTGAAGAGCTTTTTACTTTGCGGAGTTGAAATGGGAATTTCGCGATTTTTTCTCTGGCTGCATTTTAGAAGAGTCATAGCCCATTTAATGAAATCGGTCATGTAACGTATTTTGACGAAAAGGTTGTTCAAATGCCTTCATTTTCTAGAATGTGGAAGTACATCCAGTTATACTGAAGAGCAAATAAAAGCGACATAAAAGGAACAGAAACCACTTAACTTTGACAAAGGACGGCACAGGTCGACGTTTCGGCTTTCGCCTTCTTCGGGACATAACAAATGGGACATAAAAAATAGTAAAAATATCACAACACCCATCCTTTGGTGTGAAAAAAAAAATGTTGGGCAGAAAAGAACAAAAAAGAATATTCTTTTTTTTTTTGTTTGTTCTTTTTTGTTCTTTTCTGCCCAACATTTTTTTTTTCACACACAGTCCATGGTCTTTTGTCACCAAAGGATGGGTGTTGTGATATTTTTACTATTTTTTCTGGTCCTTTTCTCGCCCACCCGGTTTTTTTTTTTTTTTTTTTTTTCCCCGCGCCGTGTATGTCAGTACGTCCGCAGAGTTACCTTTTGTTTGTTTGTTGAAGTTATGTCCCATTTGTTTATGTCCTGAAGCAGGTGAAAGCCGAAACGTCGACCTGTGCCGTCCTTTGTCAAAGTTAAGTGGTTTCTGTCCCTTTTATGTCGCTTTTATTTGCTTAACTTGTAACCACTTCGCAGTCATTAACGTTTCCGTTTCTATACTGAAGAGGTTAGTAGCACTTCTCTGTAGCTCTGACAGATTTTGTGTTTAAAAAAAAAAATCTGAGGTAGGGGTGGTTTGCATAACAGGCCGACTTTCTCTGAGAAGACTGCTTCAAATTACTCATCATCCCGGCGTCTTTGTCAAGTGTAACAACTAGTTGCACATATGACAGGAACTGCTGCACTGTAAAGTCTTGAATATTAAGAATAACGGGGATTTTCGCTAAACATTTTTTCCAAGTTTCTGCGAGAAGAACCAGAATAAAGAGTTCCAATTTTGCAATTTCAAAAGTACAGTCCAAGGTATTCACCAGCCCTCTAGATCTTCCAGTTTTTTTGGTTTTTTTTTTTAGTCAGGGAAGTCACAAAAGCAATAGGGAAATCACAAGACATGAACAAGAATATTCTGTTAGACGACCTGCATGAGGCTGACGTCAAATGTGTAGTTCACGGAATTGACGTCATCTCTCTCTCTCCCCCCCCCCCCCAAGATTTTATATCCACTATAGCGTAGCGGATCTAGTGTGTTTGACCAGTATGTCTTACAGACAGGAGAGAGAGAGAGAGAGAGAGAGAGAGAGAGAGAGAGACTATGTGATCTCCGTCACAGAGAAGGACCCCTCCGTATATTATGAGCATGAGCAGAGGGAAGGCATTCGATGCGGCAGAGTATGTCAGAGGCCAAACTGGGTCGTGAAAGTAGGCCACAGTCACACCGGCGGGAGAAAACAACAACAACAACAACAACCCAGATTAACCTGTCAACACCTGCCTATTGTCCCACAAAGCCGGTTAGCGTGCGCGTGACACGGGTGTGTGGGTGGATGGGTGGGTGTTTGGGAGTTTAACGTCCTTTTCCACCACGTAAGGGTGATATCAAAGACGGGGCGACGACAAAAAGGCCAGTACAAATATTTGGCCCCAGCCGGGATTCGAACTCACGACCCGAGCATTGAGAGTCCAACGCTCTACCATTCGCCGATTCGGCTACGCGGACTATAACTATAATCACTGCCTGTAAAGCAACTGAAGAGCACTGTTTTCCCTCACCAGTGACACCTTCCGCGCTTTTCTGTGGCTGGCTCACGGTACTCTCTGTTCGCAGTCTACAGCACTGCAGTGCCTCTGATTTTGTTGCAGCCATCTCAGTTGCAGGACAAACATTACACACACGCACACAAACAGACTTACAATTTTAAAGAATAAAATTATGTCTCTTCTGATACGAAACATGCATGGTTAACTCAAAAGGCCATTCTGCAGCTCATGTTTCACGAGATGAAAAATCAAACAAGATTGATACAAGAGGCACAGAGGTTATCGATATTAAATTAACGCATTGTGATGCCAGTTATGCTTAGTATTGCATAACATGATCAATTTAAAGCCTCAGCGGGGGGTATAAACAGCGCACGGAAAGTACAGGTTCAGTTTCTTTTAAATGTTTGACAGGGTACGTCAGAGGAGGGTTTTTTTTTCTGAAAGTGCCGGGCAGCAAAGCAGTTTGTGAGTTTGACAGTCTGCATCAATGCGGATTCCTAGATTCCTAATCATATCAGTCCCAGTTTAGGCGCAAACAAAACAAAAGCAAACAACAACAACAACAAAAATCAAACAGTTGCCGCGAAATATCGACGGAGTTGACTGGTATACATTTGCACCCCCTGACGGGAGAACTTTACCAACTAAGTGTGAGTTTACCACAGTCGACCCGAGGCGGGAAAAGTGGGATTACTCTAGAAAAGTTGCTCATTTCTTCTGCCAGCATGAACAGGATTTGTCAGTTTGTATAACTGCCAAGTACTACAGTATACGCCGGTTATAAGAAACTCGAGGGGGGTGAATTTTTTGGTTTCTTATATCCGAGTTTTCTTATATCTGAAAGTCGGATATAAGAAAGTATTTTGAAAAATATTTATTATAACCGAGTTCAGTGAAAAAAAGGTTTAAAACATTTCTTTTTTCTCAGTTCGTGTATGTTTTGCATTAAATTAAGAAATATCTGGTTTCTCTTAAAGACCTGCACAGAATATATATGTGTAGAGTTAATATACACCAGTGCGCTTGTGTCCTTCAATGTCAGATTTTTTTGTTTGAACATGAAAATACTGTTTTTGCTTCCCAACTGTAGCGCTGGGGGTCATGTGGTAAGAAAAAACAAAACAAAAAGAAAAACAAACAAACAACCAAACCAACCAACCAACCAACCAACCAACCAACCAAACAAAAAAGAACTAAGGGGAGAGAGAGAGAGAGAGAGAGAGAGAGAGAGAGAGAGAGAGAATTCCCTTGTATTTATAGGATATATTAAAAGTGCATTATGTATCAACTTTTGATCTATAAAACACTCGTCCCATTAGAGTATGATATGCGATGCTTTCCGTGTCTAATTTGGCTGGTAAAAGCTGCAAATTAGCTTTTTTTCTGTTGGGAGGGGGAAGGGGGATGGAGGAAAGATGGACCACGTATATTGTCAAAGAAAGGAATTGATCAACAGTTAGTCTAATACTGATAGTTTTATTTTCCTTAACGCGAGCCCTGTAGACAGAGACAGACATACAGAGAGAGAGAGAGAGAGAGAGAGAGAGACTGAGCTCCCAATCAGGCAAAAAAACAAAATAATAATAAAAACAACATATAACAATAGAACAACAAAAATGCATCTCGTATTTTTTCTTCTTGCCAACATTCAATTTTGCACGGAACACAATGGTAAAGAACCAATTCAAGAAAAGAAAATCATGCGCCATCATGTGCCTGTCCTAAGTGACGTCAGACCTGACCTGTTTTCTTAGAATGAGTGAAATTTTCTTGGAAATGTACTTTCGGTTTCTTACAATGAGTGAAATTTTCTTGGAAATGTACTTTCGGTTTCTTACAATGAGTGAAATTTTCTTGGAAATGTACTTTCGGTTTCTTATATCTGAGTTTCTGTATCAAGCGGGACAAGAAATTTGCTTTCCTAAAACCGAGTTTTCTTATAAGCGAGTTTCTTGTATCCGAGTTTTTGTAATACATAATAAAGAAGAGTTTGGCCGGGGGAAAAAAATTCGTTGGCAATAACCGAGTTTTCTTATATCCGAGTTGCTTATATCCGGCGTCCACTGTACATAAAATGTGATGAGGCCCAACAGAACGGGAACACAGTCGCCGAGACATTTCTGAGAAAATGGAAACACGACCACGGCCACCTCCCCCCTCCCCCACCCCTTCCCGGGTCTCAGTGTGTGCCCTTCACTTTGGTGATGTTCTCCTACTGTTGTCCCGACAAATGCTAAAACTACCTAACTGAAACTGTTCCCACATAACCCAAGTCAAGCTGTCAAGACACCCCCTCCTCTCCCGAACACAGCCAGCCAGTGTCACCTATTGAATTTGACTACTGCCGTCTGACATAAATCCGATCACACAAGCTGTGAATGAGACTGTCTAGCACATTGTAATGGTTTTTCTCCCATAACTAAACCACTTCCCAACTTACTCTGTAGTACCCGAGTATACGCAGTCCGGTAAGGTTGCCTTACACACACACACACACACACACACACACACACACACACACACACACACAGATAGAGAGACAGAGAGATGCCCCGGACAACAAACTGATGTCACGGTGACATGCCAAGGAAACTCATCCATTTCTGCAGAACTCGTCTACAAAAGGATCAATTCAACTAAAATGAATAGAAAAGTGATTTGTGAATATACTTACCGCTAATGGCGGCCAGCGGTGAGACAACGTGTAGAAGAAGGAGATGTATGAACAATACGTGCATCGCGCTCAGCCGAACAAGGCCGCGTGAACCTCCCGCTAAGCATGCCATGTTGTTGTGACGCTCCCGATAGCTGCGTATGTCAACAGAAGTTGCGGGGGTCACTGGGTCGCTATGCTCAAGTGTGCAAAATCCTCTCTCTCTCTCTCTCTCTCTCTCTCTCTCGGTGGTGTTCGTTGTCTCAAATCTGACATACTAATGTATAAATGATAGGATTTAGAATAAATTTTGTTTACATACATTTGTGCCAGTCCCCTAAGTTGGCAGCCGTTCAGTTCTTTCGTCTCACAGACGTCTGGTCGGACAAATGTTTGAAACATACACTGTGCGTGTGTGTGGAGAGAGAGAGAGAGAGAGGGGGGGGGGGTCGGGAAGGGGGAGGGGGTGGTGGAGGGGGAGGTCTGAATGGCAGGCCAATTGCAATCCGGACACAGTTTTCGCTGTATGGAGGGTTTCCTCAGAAATGTGTGAGGAGTACGTACACACAGACTTGGCAGGAAACCTGAAATAACCCCACACAGCACTGGCCCTGACCCCACGGCGCGCGTACGCCGAGCAACACACAGACAGAACGTGTGCATTTATTTTATACGTGTTTTTGAGAATAATGCTTTACTTGTCTGCCAGCTTCACGCCCGTGTGCACGTTTCGCAAAACCATTTTCTTCTTCTTCTTCTTCTTTTACGTACTTTTTCATCAAGTTCCGGTGCCAATGGGTGATCTCAAAAGGACGGGGCTACGAGAAAAATAAAGGCCAGCGCAACCTTTAGGCCCAACTCAGTGAGCCGGGATTCGAACTCACAACCTTAGCATTCAAAGTCCAACGCTCCACCATTGGGCTATCCCGGCTCCGCGTGTGTATCGCCGAATGCCGCAAGACTTTAATTAACTGACAGCTCACACTGCAAGAGCAAAAGCGCAAGCTCAGCGACTGTCAGAATGCCGTTCATAGCGAATCTATCGGTGCCTCCGCAGCCACGGAGAAGAACTCAAAACACACTTGAAAAACAAACAAACAAACAAACAAGCAAACAACCCCTCGGTGAACGTTTTGGACAGTCGCGGGCACAAAATAATCATTGTGATGACAAACGTCTCAACTTGACAACTGCAATTACCATGTCAGTACAAAGTACACACGCAATTCACCAGTAACACGCTGGGAGAGAAAAACGATGAAAAAACAAAAATTTAATTAAATATATATTCAAACTCGAGGAATGTTTCCTTATCAGTACTACGAAAGTCGTTCTTTCCGACTTTCCGTTTCGGCTGAAAACCTTAATGCCCATAACCCAAACCACATATCACCATATTAGTCACTAAGTGTTTTCATCACCACTCTATCAACTGGGCTGAACCAGTCACTCCGAAAGTGAAGGGAAGTATTGAAGTCAGTCAGTTACCAGTGACTACGTCTGAAGCACAACGCGATGATTCTGTTACGAGAAAACAGTTTGTCTGGTTCATGGTCGGAGTTTGGTCGAGTAAATGCTGAATCAGTAGAGTGACAGTGGTGCGATGAACTACAAACCTTTCTCCGGCTTGTGGTGGGGGCTGATGTTGGTCGTTACGACTTGTTCTTCAAAACCATGTAAGCTTCTGTCTTGTCCATCTGTCTGTCTGTCTCTCTGTCTCTCTCTCTCTTTACTGCTCAGCATGTTACCCCTGTGCTGTACTGGGGGTGTCACGCGTTGTAGCTATGCTCTGTATGTGTGTTACTGTAGGCACTGCGTGTAGCATGTGCTATGTATGTAATGCTATGTATGATGTGTGTGTGTGTGTGTGTGTGTGTGTGTGTGTGTGTGTGTGTGTGTTTGTGTGTGTGTGTGTGTGTGTGTGTGTGTGTGTGTGTGTGTGTGTGTGTGTGTGTGTGTGTGTGTGTGTGGAAAATAAAGTTTCAGTCAGTCAGTCAGTCAGTTAGTGTCTCTCTCTCTCTCTCTCTCTCTCCACTCTCTGTCTCTCTATTTAATTTCTTTTTATTTCACTTCATCCTTAAGAAGTGTACACTGAATTCTGTATAAATACTGCAGAGGTTTTTGTTTGTTTCTCTGTAACAAACCAGTGTTTGCCTTGGTTTCCTCTTCAATATTGGCCAATAATAAATTAAACCGTTGATCTCTCTCTCTCTCTCTCTCTCTCTGTGTGTGTGTGTGTGTGTGTGTGTGTGTG
>JACVVK020000653.1:255000-270217 GCA_018292915.2 Batillaria attramentaria | reverse complement strand
TAACTTCCCATCCATTTTAGAAACGCCAAAACACTCTCTTCCTTTAAGAGCAACCTCTTCAAACATCTAATGTATGCGGGTTCGCAGCCACTTTCATAAACAACACCATGCATCCGACCACTCATGTTGGTACATGAATAGTGTGTGTGTGTGTGTGTGTGTGTGTGTGTGTGTGTGTGTGTGTGTGTGTGTGTGTGTGTAGCATTAGCAACGGCAAGAATGAAAACTGGACCACTGGACCAATGTCTTTTACCGTTGACAAATAAAGTTTCGTTTCATTTCATTTCATTTCATTTCATTTTTCTCTCTCTCTCTCTGAATAGAAACAACTGACCGGGTTTGTCAGACCAATCTTGGTTTTGGAAAGAGAGACGTCAAGTTGTTTTCTTTGAAATCTGTGACGTTATTATGTTGTTTCCATAGTAATGGAAAAAGCATCATACGACGGGCTAAAATTTCCACGTTCATAGGCAAGCATCTGAGGTACAAACGCACGTCACTGCCGATCTCCCGCAGAGACGATTTTGCAAGTGTAACTCTGACAATGACTTAAGAAGCGTGCGTCTCCGATGCTGACGTGTATGGTGCGCCGAACGCACTTCTCCTCAGTGAGTGCCGTCTGATTGGATGTGTGTGCGTGCGGATGTGTGTGAATTGTGTCAAGGCCTGTTTCTCCGAAAATACTCAACCGAATGGCTTCAAATTTAGGACATCTAAATATATCAAAATGTTACATCAGAGCAAGTGAGCGTGTGATGATTGCTTAAGTGATTTGGGAGTTATCGCCCATTTGAGACAAGTTGGTTGTCTTTCGTTTACAGGCGTAATATTTATTTAAATCACTCAATTTTTTGGCAGTAGATAGCTTGAATACGGACTCTGAACAGAGTCACTACTAGAAAATGGTCGCTCTTATAGTTTTCATGTAAACCGAACCTGAGTTGACATTGCATGTGAACCCAGTTCAGATGTCTGTATCACCGAAACTACTCAACCGATCGATTTCAAATTTGGGGTTTCTAAATGAATCAAGATCCTTGAATAGAAGGCCCGACCCAGGTACGATTGCACACATGATTTGCGAGTTATCGCTCTTCCCAGAAACTTTGGCTTTCTGGCGTTTAAAGGCGTAATATTTATCTAAATCACTCCATTTTTTGAAAACAGATAGCAAGAATACGGGCTCTAAACAGAGGCAACTTTGGAGGTTGTCGCTGTTATACTGCACCAGCATGTTCTGGGATGGTCTAGAAATTATTTTGCATCGAAATGCAGTGGCTTTTCGCGATCTCTACAATACGTGGAAAGCGGGAATTTCTGTAGTGGGTTTCGTTTTTGCCACTGACTCACACTCAGAAGCATAAGTGTGTGTGTGTGTGTGTGTGTGCCAGAACGTGTTTTGTAAAGATCACCCAACTTTCAACCTTCATATCTCTTTTCATGTCCATACTTAACAACTAAACTTTGGGTCTTTTTAAAGACCACAGTTTCAAAAGATAATGCAGATGAAATTATTCTGAGAAATCTTTTCTATGTGGATATAAAAACAAAAAGAAGTTCAAAATCCTTGTAAATCCCACCCTCAGGAAGTGGGACATTACAGGTGGCCACAGGAATGCATGTACTTCACTTTCTTACGCTTGTCTGATGATTTTTTTCTTCTAAGATGTAAATAAAGCATGTTAAATTTGTTTGTTTCTTTTGTTGTGAGGAAAAAAATAAAATGTTATCTTTATAAAATTGAGTTTTATTGTATTGCATGTCGATCGTAACGTGCCATGTCAAATCTGCGGCAGTGCGATAAGTTCGTCTGCTGCGGAACATTCAAGGCCTCTGAACTCAGAAAACTAAGATCCAGCTTGAGAAATTATACTGGTCAAAAATTTGCTTGGCTTACACTGTGAGAAACTGTTACAATAAAAAAAAAGATAAACATTTTAGGCAGATATTTTCATGTCAAACTGTTGCGATCGATCAATCGCCGATTTCTGGAAAATGCGTGACTTTCTTTTTGCGGTCCTGTTCTGAAATGTCGCCATTTTTTACCCTAACCCTTTGCGGCCATTGGTTTTCTCAAAGATGGTGCCTAAGAGGAGAGAAGGTGAGTATAGTGATTTATGTCAGGATAGTTTTGAGTGTTGCGATCAACCATGTTACGATCGATCAGTGATTAGGCCACTAAGCATTATTTTGACCTGTGGTTTGATTTTCGTCCACTCTGTGAGTAAATGTAATGCACGGAGGACTTTGTTTTGGACATCCATCATTGCGTTGGCTGTTCAATCGGTTTTGTTTGAAGAAAATCATGCAGTGGACATAATGAGAATTTATGTCCAAGTTGCGTTCGCGCGTGTATGGTCGATGTTGGCTCATGTCAACGTTGCGATCGGCATCGCAAATAAACGATTACGAATTCATCGTTTAACGATCATATTGTTTGGGTTATAGGTGTGCTGACAGACGAAATTCATGCAATTTAGGAAAAAAAACAGATGGTGTTTGAACCATACAAGTTCTTTAATTCGCCATTTGCTTGCTCGATCGAAACAGTAGGCCATTTGGACATAGGTTATCAGTCTAGTTCTGTTTACTTGCAAAATATTCACAATTATTGGGAGTCAGTAGTTATGAAAAAATAGGAATAATATTCCGGTGAGGAAAATCTTTGTTTTCGGCACCTTGACTAGCTGCTGTGTTGATTAGTTAGTAATTTCAACGCCAGGATAATTTTTTTCGGCCCACGTGTTGGGATAGAACTAGAATTTTTTTTTACCAGACTTTGTAATTTAATTTCATAGGTTGGAGGGAGGGGGGTGGGGTGTGGAAACTGATCTTCACCCAGGATCACAATAGATTAGTCATAAATACTGTAAGCTGCATTACAGGTGAATGCACTGTTTTGCATATCAAAAATAGCATGCAGCAATAACTGCTATTACTGTATTAGTGCCAGTAAAGTTGTACTGATCTGGGCATGGGCTTGTTTCTTTTTGTTCCAGGTCAAGGAGGTAGATGCAGTGCACCAGGAGGTGCGGGTGCAGTTCATGGCGCGACAGGGGCCGCCGGTTTACTAGGACAGACTGGATGAATCCTGGGAAACATTCCAATCCTTCCAGGACAACAGCAGGAGAGTTGACATCAAACTCAATGAAACTAGAGAGGCAAAAGCCTCCATGGCTCCCTTGTGACAAGGGTCAAGGTCATTCACATGTGTATGTTTGTAAAGCTCTTATCACTATCTCTCATCAGGGCAAGTAAAGTGTCGCTGGAGTTCCGAGTTCCTGGCAATATTACAATTTTCCCCAAAACAGTTTGTATGGCCTTGACCTTGGATGAGAACATCATGTCTATTATTATGCCAAGTTTGAAGCCTCTAGTATTTGTAGTTCCTCGAAAACGGTAATGTTGAAATTCACAACAGACAGCTTTAATGACCTTGACCTTCAGTCAAGGTCATTCAGAAAGGTAGGTCTCATTGCGGTCTATCATCATGCCTGTTTGGTGCCTCAACTGTTTGTTGTTTCAGAGAAAATGCCAAGGTCAAAGTTTCCTAAAAACAGCTTGCATGGCCTTGACCTTGACTAAAGTCATTGAACACAGGTATGTCAGTAAAAGTGTTGCCAATGTCTATCATCATGCGAAGTTTGATGCTTCTGGTTCTTCTAGATTCGAAAAATGCACATGTAAAAATTTCCAGACTGTTTTTATGACCTTGACCTTGGGTCAAGGTCATTTAAAATGGTATGTGTGCATAGGTTTATCACTGTCTATCAGCACGCCAAGTTTGGCGCTTCTGTTGTTTGTTATTTCTGAGAAAATGCCAATGTTAAGGTTTCAGAAACATAGCTTGTATGGCCTTGACCTTGAAACAAGGCCATTGAATACATGTATATCTGTAAAGTTCTTATCAATGTCTATCATCATGCAAAGTTTCAAACTCTGGTCTTTGTAGATTCCGTGAAAATGCCAATGTAAAATTTTCAAACAGACAGCGCTATGACCTTGACCTTGAGTCAAGGTCATTCAAAATGATATGTTTTGAAAGGTCTTATGGTTGTCTATCAGCAAGCCAAGTTTGGTGTCTCTGCTGTTTGTAGTTTCTGAGAAAACGACAACGTTAAAGTTTTCTGCACACACACACACACACACACACACACAGACGACGGAGGGTTATTACATAGACTCCCACATTGTTACACAAGGGAGCCAAAAATGTCAAACCGCAGAAGGCAATTTTTGATGTCATTGAACTCTAAACAATCCCTTTTCTGTTTATTGCTGCATCTACAATGTCCATTGGTTACCTTCAACATGATTGTCATGTCTTTATGTCCGCTGTAATATGTTACCTTCAACATGAAACTCTATCATTACTACTGAATGTGTTTTATGCAGTCTTTATTGTTTCAATTAAAACATGCAAGTGGGCAGAAACATCAAATTTCATTTGGTCATGTGGTTTTTTTTGTTCATTTCAACATTCATACGAAGGGAAACATTATGTCCAATCGCAAAATGTTACCTTCAACATGGGGAAGTAGTAAACAACGATTTCTAAATGCAAAAGTGGGCATTTTGTGGGTTTCAGTTGTAACAAAGGATACATTAAATAAATTAAGTAATAAACTGGTGATGGTATTAGCTTATTTTTCATTGCTTGGAAACTGAAACATTGACATGCGGTTGGATGCAACGGTGGACATAGATAATCATAGTCTCATTGAAGTTATAAGTTTTTATTTACTCTGTTTTCAATTATTTCAAGTTACTTGGTTTAGAAGTCTTGTAATAAAACTGTTTTTGATCTAATCTGTGTTTGCATTTCATCATTGTTGGTGAAACATTATGTCCCATGTTACATCCGACATGGCCTCGGTTTGCACCATAAAATGACATTTTCTCATTTATGCTGAACAGAGTTATCTTTTTACTTCTTGAATAACATGCACAAAACATTGTTTGTTCAAACACTAGATTGGCAAACATTTTGGGTTGGTTTCATTTTTCACTGAGATGTCCCACTTTTTGGTGGCACCTTCTGGCACAGTCTCAACTCTGTCAAGGGGGCACGACTTAAAAGAATTCATTGACCCATATAGAACCTCGCATACGTCAAAAAGTTAGTGACGTCAACCAGCTAGGCGAGCTACACGACCTCATGTGTTTGGGGTTTTGCGAGCGCATAGAGGCACAAAAAGGGTTTCCAGTACTTTCTTTATGTCAGCTTGATGTCAAAGAGCTTGCGTTCGTGTGCGCGCGTGCAGCATACATGACACTACGACTACAACTACGACTGTGACTACAGCAGGTCACTGAATGGAAACAACATATTGGGCTGGTGGTCATTTTGTTCCTCACTGGGATGACGCATAATACATTTGACGTAATAACTTTGATACAAGTCTTGCAATGAAAGCAGCCCCATAGTGGGGGAGCCAAGGCGAATAAAACAGGTCGATTGTTCACATCATAGTAGAGACATGCCGTTTGGAATATAAGTACATAACACATCTCTGAACAATATTAGCGACAGTAACACCTGGACCGCCCCCTCTGGTGGGCGTGGCCGTCTGTTAACTGGGTCAACATGACCCAGAAACAAATTATTACCCTTTTTCATCTTTAGCTTGGCCTATATGGTTATTGTGATGAAATGAACGACAGAGAAACTTAAAGAACATGACAGGGAACCATTTTATGTTATATTTGGTTCCAAAGTATCAAAATATTATGTTGGAGGACTTAATTAAATTGGCCATCATGTTTTACACTTGTAATGTAATTAGCAGAAAGGCCATTTATTTTGTAGTCACAGGTATGAATCCGGTCTCAGAAGCATCCTAACTGTTGAATAAAGCAAGTTATATTTGTATTGTTCAAAAGAGATTTAATCTTTTTTGGTATTAATTCCATTATGGAATAATTAAGAAAAAAGTAGGTCAAATGGGCGAATTCAGGACTGAGTCATACCGACTGCTTGTAATGGCTAATTTGCATCTTACATTGCAAAATGCAAAACTTTTACTGAACAGTACATTTTTAATGCCCTAATTCTGAGCTTAATATTTTCTATTTATTAATTAGAAACTTAACTGGGTCACGAGGTCTCACCTTTCAGCTAAGATGTCTCATTAGTGATGCGTACGACAAGTCCACGGAAATTTCTAAACTGTCCATTCTCTTGTCTCGGCACGAGTCCTTGTAAATATGTTCTACTTGGTGTCACTGTGCAATATTATTCTGTTTTGTTGTAACTGTCTCCATACTCTCGGGGAGCCGGGGTGGTCGATTGGTAGAGCGTTGGACTTCTAATGCTCGGGTCGTGAGTTGATCCCGGCTGGGGCCAAATATTGTGCTGGCTTTTTCATCGTTGCCCCGTCTTTGATATCATCCTATGTGGTGGAAAAGGACGTTAAACCCCTAAACACCCACCCCCACCCCGTCTCCATACTCTCAAAGGTAACACGTAAAGAAAAACACACAAAAAAACCGGGAAAAACGTCATCAAGATGAGCCATTTAGTCCTCCTGCGAACAGTCTCCTCTGCAGGCACACACAAGGCAGTACATTGCAGGTTTGCCTTTCTGCAGTTGCATCTTCCCCGGCAACCCTGTTTACACCCACATTTAATTAGTTCCTCGCACGATTCGGCGGCTTGTTTGAGTGTCGTCCAGATCGGCGTCCAGGGTTTATCAGCCTCCCTCTCCCATCCCCAGTTCGATGGACTGGGCAGTTGTGGGTCATTTTCAAGACTCTGCCCCCACACATAACCAGACTGGAATTCTGCTCTCAGAGCATGCTGTTTCAGTGCTGCTTCCGTTGGAGGAATGTTCTCCAAAGATTTGCTGTTTCTGGGAAAAATCGCCTGCCGAGCTGCGTCCACCTTTGTTAGTGTGCTGGAGCGGTTATACATCAAACAACAAATCTTTGGAGTGTGGCGAAGGTGTCTTCCGTTACCTGCCTGTCCGTCATGGCCAAGAAAGCTCTAGTAGCTTCAGGGAATGCGTTCCAGGTACTCCACGCTGTTTTTTCCCTCTCCCAGCAAAAAAGGACACAGTGTCACATCCTGTGAAGGCATTGAACGCCAGAAGTGCCCATGCTTTATATGGTCCAAGAAAGTCAGCAATGTCATGGGCGGCAATTAAATGTACCTGAATTTTTTTCCACATCCAAAGGCAATCCACAGTTCCGTTGCTGCCATTTGGTGGAAGTGCGCAATCGCCAACACCAGCACATGCGTGTCTGTTGTCCTGATGAGGACCTTGTGCAGACCAGACCGTGCACAGTCAGCTGCATGCAGAATGACATGAGTATCTGCTTCCTCGTGTGAGCAAGGCCGCAAATCATCTTTGGCTTCTGTTGGACAGCACAGAACTTTGTCGCCGATTGTGGTAACAAGTGTTTTCCCCTCGTCATATGACTTCTCGGCAAGCCACCTCTCTCTTGCTGATGCTTTGAGACTGTCAGCCTTGTACACATCCCAAACGATGTCCACCCGTGATGCAGTCTCAAACTGTCGCTGGATGTACGGCAGGAAAATGAGATCGACATACTGCTGAGAGTTTTTCGCAAGCTTTGGTGACAACATCTGGACGATTGCTGCACCATCCAGCACTTTGGCATCAACGTCTGGTGAACATATTGAAACAGGGACGAGGACAGCATCATCTAAGACATCTGCTGTGATGTCTGCGGGGTCCTCAACAATCATGAAAGCCTTGTCGTCCAAGACCTCTGGAGGAACATCGGGCAGGTCGTGTAGGACTGCAGGACTGTCAGCAACAGGAGCTTCAGAAGATTGAACAGCAGCAGGCAACGGGCAGCTCTCACTAATTCCACAGCTTGTGAATCCCTAGTGCAGACCTGTTTGATGGCAGCCCCCAGATCTTTGTTGAACATTAGCACGACGTTTTTTCCTTCGTGGGTGGCGAACAAGTCTGGGATATTTGCAAGGAGTTTTTCACAAAGACGCTGTGAGTGGACCCTGTGGAACATAAAGACCATGGGCTTCCAGGCGGCTAGCATACAGGCGACACAGGTAGAATAGTGGTCTTGTCCGAGGGTCGTCCCTGTAGCTTTCTACATAAACAACGAGCTCAGCGAACGCAATCGCCTGTAAAGATGATGAATCGTCTTCTTCAGCAGCCTCTTGGTTGGCTTTTAGCTGTCTTCTGTAATATGCTGACAGACACTTCAAATGGTAATTAGCATCCCCCGATACCATGTCTACATTGGCAAGCTTCCGGAGCACCTCAGTGTCATTGATATGGACTGCTGTATAATAAACTTTGTAACGCACTCCTAATGTCCATGCCTCATGGGTCCCCTTTCAACCTGGTGGTTTATTACAGAAAAAAACACAGCCGGGATTTGGTTGTGCTGCCTGCTGGTGCTTCTTCACTTTCACTATCCTCTAGTGCAGTCGAGGACGTACCAGTTGCTCTCCTAGTTTTTTCTGGGCTTGCAGAGGGACTGCATGCCTGCTTTCTTTTTCGCTCCAAAATGGTCCCAGACAGCACGGCAATATTGCCCCAATATTGCCCCAACATTGGCTCCTTTATTGGGGCAATGTTGATTTACAATATTGGACCAATGTTGGAAGTGCAAATCGGTCTAATATTGGGGCAATATTGGATTTTTCATTGGATCCAATGTAAATCCAATATTAGTCCAATATTGGTGCTATGTTGGTCCTGTATTAGTCCAACATTGGCTGAACATTGGATATGCTTTGAATGCAATATTGGATTGTTCTTGGATGCAATGTTTATCCAATATTGGTCCAATGTTGGTCCTGTATTACTCCAACATTGGCTGAACATTGGATGTGCTTTGAATGCAATATTGGATTGTTCTTGGATGCAATGTTGATCCAATGTTAGGGCAATGTTTGCCTTCCTTGCATGGATCCTGTACTGGCTGAATTTTGGACTGGGTTTTTGAAACATGCGGGTACACAATGCAAGATTTTTTTACAGTATCGCAGGTAAACCATGACACAACACATCAAGCACTCAACTTTCATTCAATAATAAAACAAGTCAAAAACAAATGTCAGGTTCGTTTGTTGTATTGATTTTCCATTTCCCTCTCTCTCTCTCTCTCTGCTGGCGTTTCCTTTTCTCTCGCTCCTGCTTTTGCCCCCCTCTGTCACTTGACCGCGTGATGAAACAGCCGGTTGAGGCGTCTAGCTGAACCAGGGTAGCATCAGGGTGCTTCTGCCTCACTGCCTCTGAAAAACAGAAAGGGTAATGCAAAACCCTGTTTGGAACAAAACAGTGGAATATACGTGAAGGAATTATAATTAAATATGATAAATCTCGTAACTGCCGCACCTGCCTGGCCCCGTCTTTGATATCACCCTATGTGGTGGAAAAGGACGTTAAACCCCCAAACACCCACCCACCCCGCACCTGCCTGGCAACATCAGTATTGTATTTTACTCAGTAACTTACAATTTCTCAGAAAAATCTTTTAAACTGTACTAATTTTATTAAGTACACTGATCCACAAAGCAAAAACATTTTCCAGTTATTTACCCCCCCCCCCCCCCCAAAAAAAAAAAAAAAAAAAAAAACTTTGACTAATAACAAATGGAACAGTGCTAGTCATATAATGAACAAAATCCAGACACACCATGATTCATCACAGAGCTGTTTGTTTAGCAGTAGTTTAATAAAACTGTTGACACACACAAACAGGATATTTTCACCTACCGTACATGGTGCCCAGCAGGTGCTGAAGGTCCCGTAGCTTGCCTTTATTCTTGACTTTAGTCAATGTGTAGGTAAAAGCAAGTCTTGGGCAGATGAGCCACTTCCACATTTTTGTGAGACAATTTCCGTAAGGCTGGCGCCCCCGATGACTGAGAGGAACAGGATCTGCAATTATACATTTTATGAACATCTTACAGGAAACAGTCATACTCAACAATCACCCTTGTATCAGTGTGCACCATACGTTTGAGTCATTCTTATTAAAAAAAAAAGAAAAAAAGAAAAAAAAAAAGAGGCAATGACCTTAACGACCCATTGAAGTATTCCTTTGGATCTGAACTTTAATCACTGTTTTGTAAGTTTTGTAAGACATACCACTGAACTTAAGTCATTAGCACGTTTGAGCGATAAACTGGCCATGGTTCTGTGGTAAGATGAGCAGATGAGGACACAAAAGCCAAAATTTACTTACTTACAGCCCTGCTTCTTTCTGCTTGCTCGCCCAGGTCGTCCCTCGTTTCTACAGGGTACTGCCGTGGTGGTAGAGCTGGAGGTGGTGCCTGGGCTGAGGCAGCAACATGGCCATGTCCAAGCTGTAGGGCTTTGAGGGCTTCCCCCACCTTCCCTACCCTGTTATCGAGGGTGGTGACCCGACTGAGTATATCACCCAGTCGGGTATGCACCTCGCAAAAAAGGGCACTGGTTGCTCCACTAGTTCGTCTGAAAAAAAAAAAACAGTAAAAAAATGATTTAGCACCACTGTACATCTGCCTTGCAAACCTGTCATGTCAGGGATGATCATTTCAAAACAGGAATCCAACTTATTTTGGATCATACACCAATATAGTCTGCAAATGGAAAAATAGTCACTGGCCATTCATTGCTTCTATTTGGACAAAGACTTGAAAATGACAAAGTGAAAGTATGATGAATCTGTTCACCATCTGTGTCGCTGGAATCAACCTCTTCAGTTGAAGAGTCTCTTGCTTCAATTTCATCTAAAGACTCTTGGATACCTATATCATCTTCCTCTTTGTCGACCTCAAACATTCCATCAATGTTATCACCTTGGCCTACCCCTTCTACTGACGGTGCCAGTGGCACCGCTCCCTGACACTGTTATGGGTCAACCTTTGACCCCGCAGTTTTTACGCTGAGTGTATGTATAGCGGGCAGTTCTACACTACAACTTTCAGATGACGTATAACCGGGACAGTAGAAATAACTGACATTTGGTCTTTTGGGTGGTTTGTTTGAATATCCTGTCTTTCGTGTGTTAAACCTGAACAAGTTTCCGAATCATGCTGAGTGAATATCGCGCGAGAATCAGCAAGACTGGCAAACACTGCATCTCTAACTGTTTTCCTAATTTTCCTCCTTTCTGACCAGTAGGATACTGACGACATCGTTTTCAGTGATCAAATGCAACTTTGCCTTAGATTTTCAAACTGATAATTAAACAAACATACCTTGAATCCATGCAGGCTGATGATTGCAACTGTTGGCAGCGAAGGTCTCACCAAATGTGCGGTGCTAGTGGTTTGAAAATGGCGGCCTTAGTCTAAATACAAGAATCGCTGCATGTGCATGCGAATGCGAAACACGTGTGTGGTCAGTTTACGCGCCGCGAGGTCTAGGGGCTGGCAGGGGTCAGCACGCGCGCGCGCTCAGCCATCTGTAGGCTATTGGAACCGCAATTCAGTGCGTGTGTGGGTGCAACTTGCTTTAGCAAAGGCGATAGAGCACGGCGCGCGCGCCGACCCTTCATTGGACCGCAAAGCGGGGCAGTATCAGTTCCAAGTACGCGATTCCTTGTACTTGGATTCCAAGGCAAAAGCAACATTGCTGCAATATTGGCCCAATAGACTGTGCTGTCTGGGGTGGTGCTCACCTTTGCGTAGCATGATTTGTGCAGATTTGAAGCAGATTTCAGACGAAATGTATCCTCAAACCCATTCTCTTCATCAAGACGGCATAGGCTTACATCGACAGGATTGAAGCCCATTTATTGAAATTGTTTGAGGTTTTCAGCAACATACTTGTAACTAGCCGCAGGAGGTTTTCTTGCAGGGCAGACGAGATTCTCTGTCTTTGGCACTTGACAAAAAGCACACAATGACCAATTAATAGGTTTTTCAGGTGGCGGAGGCTCAATGTTGAGGTCAGGAGTCCCAGTACGCTGATACTCACTCGTCATTGCCTTGCGTACTGAAACCTTCAATAGAAATAGACGCCTTAAGTTTCGCGCACTTGACCGGTATGGGTTTCCATACTTTTTGGGAAATTCCGATGGCGTGTCCCGGTGTCGTAGAATATTTTAGTTCCCGACACAAAATAACGCAAAGTGGATAACGATGCAAAATTGAGATTGTAACGTGAAATTGATCAATAATGACACAAATCACTTGATAAACATGAAATCAATAAAAGTACTTCAAAATAGTATTTTTTTTCCTTCCCGAACAGTAAACAGTTCAGTATTTGACACTGATTTCATTGCACTGAGACAAATGTCAGGGTCGTTTCATCACTGGATCTCACCAAACAAAAGCATTCGCCACTGATACAATAAAACCATTCACGAGAAATACGTAAAAAACAATGAAACCAAAATGCACTGACTTACCAACTGCACTGACATCAGTCATTGATAGATCTAGCCGCAAGAACTTGCTTTGGAACACTACCAATATTCTTTGCCACCTTCACAATCTCACAACGCTTGTCTTCACGGTTCACTTCGCTCCAGCAGAAATAAATGTTCTCCAAAAATTGCAAACATTCAGACTAAAAATAGGTAAAGTAACGGTCCGTTCCACACTCATTGCACCCACTCGATTTCTGGGACCGGTGTAGTATAACTAAATCCGCCCACTCAAAACGACACAGTATCAAGCGTTGTTGAAAAGTTTAACTGAAACTAAAAACTTCATTCAATCGACAGACTTGAAGACAGGGGGTTGTAGTTTTTATTCCACAATAAACCACATGGAAAGTAACTTTGCATAACAGAAAAACCATCGCGATGCTATCACAAATAGGGTATTTCCTGTGGCGGGCATGCAATCTGCCCTTTCACCGGTTCGGCCAGAGACACCAGACAAAGACCCTACATTAGGGTCTTTGCACCAGATCTGAAACAAGGTCGCCACTGCGCGCGCTTTCCTATGGAAGCACGATTGTGCCAAAGTTAGGTGAATTGGCACTTTTAATCGATCACTGATCGGCTCAGAATGGCCTGAGAAAGTGTTACTGTCGCTTTTATTAATCCTTGAAGCTAGCTTTATTAGTGGACTAAGTGACATATTTCTACTCTTTAGCGAACAATCATTAGTCTTGGATCCTCCACTACCATGAAAATTGAAGTGTTGCTGCTGCGCACTGTAAAGATCGAATTAATACCGGCTAAATATGTTTAACAGACAAGTCTGCGCGGCAAAAAAAAAAAAAAAAAAAAAAATTCACGTCACTTAAACATGACGTCGGCAAATTGACGCTGATACAGTTTTTCGTGAGTGCGCGTGTACCTTTTCTGCGATGTTTGTGAGGCGTGTGGCTTGTGTAAAGGAAATGTGCTTTGAGTAGAAATTTTCAACGCTTTTCTGACGATAACGGCTGCAGTGAATTTTTTTTTTTTTTTTGGGGGGGGGGGGGGGTATATATTTTTTGTGGCACCCCAGACACATTATCTATATATAGTACATGTAGGAGCAATTTTGAGATCTAAAATGGGTTCACCAGCACTTTCACGAGGTACGGCTTTCGTCAAAAGTATAACAGCGACAACCTCCAAAATTCACTCTATTGAGAGTCCGTATTCATGCTATCTATGTAAAAAAAAAAATGGAGAGATTTAGATAAGTAGTACGCCTTTAAACGCCAGAAAACCGATAACTCGCAAATCATGTGTGCAATCGTACTTGGATCGGGCCTTCTTTTCAAGGATCTTGGTTCATTTAGAAATCCCAAATTTGAAATCGATCGGTTGAGTAGTTTCGGAGATTAAGGCATCTGAACTGGGTTCACACGTAATGTCAAATCAGGATCGGTTTACATGAAAAATATAAAAAGGGCGATAACTCCCAAATCATCACACGCCCGGTTGCTCTAATCTAACATTTTGTTATATTCGGATACCCCAAATTTTGGAGCCATTCGGTTGAGCATTTTCGGAGAACGCATTTCTGGACACAATTCGCGCGCGCGCGTACACACACACACACACACACACACACACACACACACACGGCACTCACTGAGGAGGAGAATTGCGTTCGGCGCACCATACATGTCAGCATCGATGACGCACGTCTTACGTCATTGTCAGGGTTACACTTGCAAAATCGTCTCTGCGGGAGATCGGCAGTGAAGTGTGTTTGTACCACAGATGCTTGCCTATGAACTTGGAAAATTTAGCCCGTCGTATGATGTTGTTTCCATTACTATGGAAACAACATAAAAAGGAGAAACTACCACAGTCGCCAAACAGTACCCCCTGTGGTATAACTCTGTGGTATAACTCAGTGGTATAACTCTGAAGAGCCCGAGCCCCACCATAGGCTATGACTGGTTAAAAAGAACAAGCCACTGCACACCAGTAGGCGCCACTTCAAGCCGTTGGCCTTCCCTGGTAAGCGCGAGACCGCTGCAGATTGCGTAATAGTGGCTTGAAGTGGCTCCGAGTGATCTGAGGATTCCAAGGTAAACTGCGAGTTTTGCATGGGCCTTTAAAGAGATTACGTCTGCTGCAGGTCCCTGACCCCGATGTGCGTCTGGCCGACCTGTTTGAGCTGATGGAGGAAGCGGTTCGGGAGAGCGCGACCATGCACGTGCAGGAATACAATTTGCAGCAGACGTCACTGGAACAAGTGTTTCTGCTCTTCACCTGCAAACAACGGGCGCCGATCACACTGCCCTCTATGTTCAGCTTTGCCTGCTGTGGCGGCAACACTACTGCTGCTGCTGTTGGAGGAGGCACTACTAGCTAAACTATACAACCGCGTGCTGCTCCACAGGGAGTACTCAACAATGTTCACTCGCCTATCTCGATCTTGAATGCTGTAGCGTAGAATAAACTGAGAGGTTATGAGTTGTGTGCTGCTTGCTGGAACGGTCAGTGCGCCCGTTACAATGAAGACGTGGAATAAATCTCAGTTCTGGCAGACGAATTGGATGGAGAACTTTAAGTCAGTGCGAAATGCAACGTTTCCTACTTTCCCAAACAGGGGTCACTGTTTTCAAATGCAGATGCTTCACTGAGCGAATTGTCTTCGCCATTCGCCTTAGTGGACACAAAAAACACGACTGCATGTTTTTTTGGTTTTTTTTTTTGACTACATGTAGTTGAATTCATCTAGCATGCACAGTTAGACCGCGAGGCCTAAGATCGTATAATTTCCAAGTTTTTTTTGTTGACATGTTACTTAAAAATGTTACATAAAGGAGTTTTGCAAATTTCATGCTATATATGGGAGATATATATATATATATATATATATATA
>JACVVK020000653.1:227500-252500 GCA_018292915.2 Batillaria attramentaria | reverse complement strand
AAGAGATGCCCCGGCAAAAGTAAGACTGGTTTTGTACAAATCAATACGGGGTAGGGGTAATGTCAGAATACCGTTCCTCGAGGTCCGACAACGTTCAATCTGTGAAGGGAAGACAAGTAAGGTGGAGCTGAATCATGAAGGATTTTGTGCATTAGGACACACTTATTGTATATGAGCTGTTGCTGAAGAGGAAGTATACCAAGTTTCTTCATTTTATAAGTAGTCGGGATAGGTCCCGGTAAGACCATTTTTACAGCCCGTTTGTAAAATGAATTTAGCCCGTTTCTGTGTAGCTCACCGCACCCATCCCACACAGTAGATATATAATCGATGTGCGATTTGATATGTGCGAGGAAGAAAAGTTTACGACTATGTACATCATTCATATCCCTCAGTTTAGAGAGCAGAAAGATGTTTTTCGACAGCATCTTGCACAAAGCATTAACATGGGTTTCCCATTGAAGGTGTTGATCAACATGTATACCCAGGAAACGTCGTGCAGTGACTTGTTCAATGGGCTCAGCGTTCAGACAAAGCTGTAAAGGGGCCGGCCTTAGCTTGTGTTTCAGGATAGGGACCTGCCGAGTAGCTACCAATATACTTCTCGTTTTAGCTGGGTGTAATAACATGCGATTTTCTGTACACCAGGAATATACTTCGTTTAGACTAGCTTGTAAACTGTGGCTAATATCAAATGTGTTTTTGCCGGAGACATGGAGACTTGTGTCGTCGGCAAATAGATCGCAATCAACATTTGTGTCAGTGATGTGTAAAGGTAAATCGTTAATAAACAATATAAACAGCAAGGGGCCTAGGATAGATCCCTGGGGTACGCCATATATAACATTCCCTTGTAATGAAAATTTGCCATTTATAAAAACACTTTGTTTTCTGTCACTCAGGTATGATTGAAAGAATGCCATTGCCTTATCGTGTAAATGGTAAGCCGTTATTATTTTTTAGGAGAACACTGTGGTCAACCAAATCAAAGGCCTTCTTTAAGTCCAGAAAGACGGTCCCTGACATCAAATTGTTATTAATAGATGATAAAAACTTTTCCACTATTCGCGTCAAAGCTGTCTGGCAAGAGTGTTTTGGTCTGAAACCTGATTGATGAATATGGAGGAGATTATTTTGATCAAGGAACTCAAGAAGGTGGGTATGAACATGTCTCTCTAGAGGCTTTGTTAACGCTGAAAGTACTGATATGGGACGATAGTTATTCAAATCACTGAGGTCTTTTGATTTTGGAATGGGAACTACTTTGGCTTTTTAAGTACCTCAGGGAAAACGCCTTGTTCGACACAGAGATTAAAAATATACGTAAGCGACTCCACAATGTAGGGTAATGACATTTTTAGTGTATCATTGCTAATGCCATCAAGACCAGGGGAACATTTACCCGATGCACCGGAAATATACTTGCCAACATCTGCAATAGTTAAATACGGGATTTTAAATTCCTGTGACACGTCTTTTGACTGACAATGTCTCTTCAAGTGATCAGGGACAGTATAGGCTGTGCTGTTAGTGGCGTGAGTGGACTGAGCCAAGCTTTCAGCAGATGTCAAGAAATGGATGTTAAAAGTATCAGCCGTCAAATGAGGGGGAATTTCAGGAACTGACTTGCTTTTGGTGACTGCATTTAGAGCTTTCCAAATAGAAGATGTATCACGATTTTCCGATATCATGTTATTAAAGATCGATTTTTGGGATGCTCTAATTAAATACTTCACGCGAATACGTTGCTGTTTGTACTCTTGAAATCGCTTTTCTTTTTTTAGGTCGTCCCTTAAGGCCATTGCTCGCTTTATGTCAGCATTTAACCAGGGTGGGTGAGTGGTGTGCTTCACGCGCTTTTCTCTTAATGGAGCATGTTTGTTGAGGACCCCGAGGAACATATTCATCCAGACCGACAAGGCAGTGTCAGGGCAAGTTTGTTGGTAAACCTCGTGAAATGGTGTATAGTTGAGGTCGTGCAAAAATTCATCTTTGTTGAACCTTTTAAATGAACGGTATATGATTGAGGTATGTCGATTACGTCTAGGTTTGTCAAGATGTAAGGTAACTGTGCAACACACAGGGCAGTGATCGCTGACAGCTAGAGACGGAACTTCGACGTTTAGTATTCTATCACAGTTAGTTGTATAAATATGGTCGATTAAAGTGGATGATGTTGAGGTAACTCTGGTGGGTGTTTTAACTAATTGTTTTAGACCAAAAAGGGCCGATGTTGATTCCCATGCAGAATTAGGTCTCTTGGAAAGATCAATGTTAAAATCACCTAACAAGAAAATGTCTGCCTTGCTCTGACACGCCTTATCCATCATGTCAGTGAAGTCATCATACCAGTCCCAGCTGGCAGCGGGATTTCTGTAGATGTACCCTACCAAAGCAGTGGAAGATTTAGTTTTTAACTCGACCCACAAACTTTCCACTTTGGTAGATTCCAAGTCGGTACGCCTTTTTACCATATTTCGTATTGACTGATGTATATACACAGCCAAGCCAGTGTGCTGGGGTGATGACGCATCTCTACGTAGAATTGAGTAATTTGGAATCGAGACGTATTCGTCACTGATTGTGCATTTAAGTCTCGATTCAGAAACACCAAAGATGTGGAAAGCTGCAGGTCGATTAAAAAACACGGTTAAATCGGGCACCTTATTGACCAGATGAAAAATATTCAAGTGACCTAATCGTAGTTCACTGAATGGAGCAGTTTTTGCGCCATGATTGGACATGGTACTTGGTAGAAACCAAAATACAACAAAATGGAAAACTAATTTGGTAAATAATACTAAATAGTAAGAGAGAGAGAGAGAGAGAGAGAGAGAGAGAGCAAAATTAATAACTGAACATAATTTGTCTATGGAGAGAAGGAAGTTTAATGAATTTCACTTTGTGCAGCACGTACCATAAACTTTACGCGGGCCTCTCTGTCTGACTTCGCGGGCACAGCTTCTCAGGACACGTACTACATCACTGGAGTAGTCTATGTAGATGCATAAAATGTTAGGACAGCTTCCATTCCATTAAGCCACACCACCAGAACACGCACCATCACATCGCTCTGTACGCAACCATCCATCCATAATAATGTAGAACACAGTTCTGACATGGAACACACACACGCGCACACGCACACACACACGCCCACGCACACACACACACACACACACACACACACACAGAGTTATTTGCTCTTTTCAGAAGAGGAAGAGACTCACAACCATTTTGTAAGTTGAATTTTCCTACCACAAACACGGAATTTTCAATTATCCGAAAACAAAATTGATGAAGATTTACCAGTTGCCTCCTCGCTAATTACCAAAAACAAACAAACCCAAACTACCTAAAACTGAAATGGGCTTGTTGTTCCTTTTGCATCAAACTGAGGATTTCAACTGTTTGAAATTTGTAACAGAAACCAGACAACTGACCTCAACAAAGATGCTAAGTAAATTCTGACCTATTCCAGTCGCTGTTTGACATTTTTGCCCGTTGACAAGTAGGTCGCGAAGATAAAGATTTTTCAATCTGTTTTTCGTCCTGGTGTACGCTGATGCCCTGAGTGACTGACACCTGCGGAAAGATCACCCTACATCTCATTTTTAAGATACTGTGGTTACGTCCTTATGGCTTTCTCACATTTCCACCATTGCACTAGCAAATAATTGCTTCAAGCACACAGTTGCATCGTAAAATCGGTACTATTTCCTTATTATGGCCATTGTTGTTGTTGTTGTTCTTCTTCTTCGGGGAGCCGGGGTGGCCGAATGGTAGAGAGTTGAACTTGTAATGTTCCGGTCGTGAGTTCGTATCACGTCTGGGGCCAAATATTTGTGCTGGCTTTTTCATCGTTGCCCCGTCTTTGATGTCACCCGTATGTGCTGGGGTTGATTCTCTCTTCAACGATAACAACGATTTGTTGTTCTTACAACAAAAGCAACAACATCGACGACAATAGCAACAACTTGATAAATGAAAATGTAGTAACAACAATAATTGTCAGTAATCATAATAACAACCCCATTAAGGACAAACACTGTGTCAAGTAAGGAGAAAAAAGGCAAAAAAGAAAAACAAACCCATAAAAAACACTCAACAAAACCCAACTAGTTTCACATGGCGACTGCGTGTCGGAAGTAACGACCAATTAAGTCAGGCGAAGCTTGTAATGTGAGAAGTCTAACTGAGGCGGAAAATCGTGCTGGAACTTATTAGCAGCATGTTATTTGTCCAGGGAACAGTCTCTCCTGGGGGATCCACACATAACCAGACGGATGAAAGATCGAAAATTTGTTGTTGTTGTTTTGTTTTTGTTTTTTGTCTGCGACCTGAGTGCCAATGGCCGACAACACTTCAAAGACATGTCATCTTGTTTGGCATCGACGTCAATCGAGGTAGCTGTTTTCATTTTCTGAAATATATCATAAAGTAATATTAAACTAACCAAATCCTCACTTTAGTAGAACATTTGTTCATTTAAGTTACTTATACAAGAAGCGTGACTAGCAAAGACTTAACTGGTTGATCATTCTACTTTTGTTTGATAATTTAGATTTCCGTGTTGGCAGAAAATACTGCAAAAACTACCTTTGTTTCCTTCAGATTTACCAGCGTCGGAACTAAGCCAGTCTGCTAAGAAAATCAAATGTCCGTTTTTCAGGAAGCCTTGTACTCAAGTTAAATATGAGCACAAGCACAGAGCTGTACACACTGAGTGATAACTACAAAAACCAAAATACGAAAGAAAGGGTGGGAGGGGGGGGGGCGGGATTGGTCGCAACTGGACTAGCACTCTGTACACTATTTAGCAGGTGTAGACATTTCGGAGGATGACATTTTCTAGTTTTGTAATATTTGTTCCATGGACTCATGGCAGTAACACTAACATTTCTCAATGAATCAAATAATAATACTAATAATAATGATAATAATACATAGTTGTTGTTTTTATATAGCGCTGCTCTCAAAATTCCAAGGACTCGCTGCGCTGAAAGCACACACACACACACACACACACACACCCCTTACACCCCGACATTGTGCTTTGCATTTCTGAATGTCTGGGCTTGTGTCTGGAGTGCTTTAGACCTGTGGGGTCAAGCTGTCATATATCCGATAGTCTTGGTCTTTGTGCTCGCTCACACATTCGTGTGTGAGATTAAAGAGGTTCAAAACACACACACACACACACACACACACACACACACACACACACACAGCGAGAGAGAGAGAGACAACGCAATATTTCAAGGCAATGATTTACATTAATACACAAAGTCACACAAGCGAACGCGCATTCAGGAACATGCAATCATAGCACCAGTTAAAATATTCTAAACCATTGAATCAGTTGATAATAATTTTCCTCCTGATACGAACAAAACAATCTGCTCAGCTTTCACAGGCAAATAACCTTCTTTAAAAGTAGGAGGATATTTTTCCTGTTTATATCCACTCGAGGTTAAAATCATGCAAGACGAGAACAAGGAAGGATGTTAATAACCCACATAATCTTCCCTGCAACAATATTTGTTTGGGGAAATACCCAGTTAGATACTCTCTCTCTCTCTCTCTCTCTCTAGCATGTCAGAGAGATTTCGATTGTAATATTGCAAGTATCATCATCATCATCATCATGAACGTCCAGGCAAAATTTCGGAGAGAGCCAAGCGAACACGTCTCCAGAATACGTGTCTACTCTCAGGATCGTCCGACCACTCAATGTAGGTCGTGGTTTTCATCACCGCTGTCATTGTGTGGGTCAGATCACGTGACGGCATCTCATGAAGGAACACCACCAGAAGCGCGTCCTCATTGTCCATGGCGTGAGTCAGGCAAACCTGCAGCTCGAACTGACACCAGTGACTTTCAGCGAAATCCTTTGAGAAGATCATCATCATCTTTTTACTGGACTCCATGCAGTCCATATGTTTTCCACAATAGGTGTTCCCGGGACGAAATCGCGATGATGCAGACAAAGACGCAGTCCCAGCCTCCCCTCCAGTTCCGGTGTGAGATGCTCGCGCACCCAGTTTTCGTCCCGACTGTTATAAGACACGAACAGGTCATACCGGAAGTTCTGTCCTTCAAAACGTTGCAGTCTGTCTTTTTGTGCCGGAACGCTCGTAAAGCCTCAGGCGGATGTGCCAGCGGTAATGGTATGTCAATGTGATGGTTGTCATTACAAGAATCAGCAAAGACACTGTCGCTATGATCGTTTGGATTGACGCTTCACTCAGCAAACAGGTTTGTTCTTGAATGAAAAACGATTGTATAGAGGTATCAGGCAAATTATACACACATAATCAGCGACAGAATCTTGGAACAGTGAAGGGCTTTCTATCAGCCACTGGCGAAACCACAGCAAGTCACAAGAACACACAAGTGGGTTGGCGCTGAAGTCAAGGTGCTTAAGTCGAAGGCGGGTGGAGAGTGGAAACGTTGACTTACTTACCGTTCAATCTGGTTGTTACTAACATTGAGTGAAGTCAGGAAGGGAACTCGAAGGAAGACTTTGTCAGGCAGTTGAAACAGTCGTTTCCACTTAAGTCCAAGACATGAAGTGACGTCAGTGTGCTAAACATGCTGGCGGTGATGCGAGTGAGACCAGTGAATCTCAGTGATAGTGATGGAGTTTTGTCAAGATACCGAACAGCAGCTGAAATCTCTTCGGGTCAACCCTTCCAAAGTTTGTGTGGTTGAGATACAGTGCTTTTAAGTGAATGCATCTTGTGAAACTGTTTTCATGAACCGAATAATCGTTGCTGAAATCAAGTTCAGTATTTAAGCTGAGATCTAATGACTGTATAGTTGTATTGAGTCCCATGTTGTAAACATAACGAAAATCACGCTGATCAGACACGTCGAGGGTGGTCAAATACGGAAAATGCTGTTCGTCGAAGAAACTAAAATTCATCCCTTCAAATTCGTTTTTGCCCAATAGTAAGGTCCTCAGCTTTGGTAAGCAAAGCTCACCCAAACGGACCTTCACTAGGTTATCGGTCAGGTCGATTACTTGTAATTTCGGAAAATAAGATCCACTTTGTCCGCATGTTTCTGGTAGTCCAGAGATTTTGTTTTCTTCCAAACGGAAAACCTCTAGATTTCTCATATAATCAGGTATTACTTCACCAGTGAGTTTATTACGGGAAAGATCAGCCTGTTTAAGCTGCGTCAGTGGAGAAAACTGTTTAAGATCTAACGTTTCGAAATTGTTAAAACTCAGATACAGTTCTTCAAGGTTTGGAAAGGACTCTGCGTTTGTCATGCGAGAAATGGAATTGTAGGAGACGTCCAGTACCCTCAGTTGTAACATCCGACATGGAGTGAAGTTTACACTAGAAGTAGACGTGTTAAAGGAAGGATTCCTTTGAAAGAGTGTCATCGGGTCAGTCGAACTATTTATACCTATAATGGCATTAATGTTGTTGTGTGAAAGGTTCAGGGCGATGAGGTTCTGGAAGTGACAAAACTGCGCAAGAAAGATATTTGTAAAGTTGTTTTCACCCAGATCCATCTTTTGAAGAGATGGCAGTGAAAACGCGTTGGAGAGGTCTGAGATGACGCCATTGGTAAAATTGAGAATCCTGAGTCGCTTCAATGGAGAAAACACTGACAGATCTAACGTCTGATTCAACATCCGAAGACCCACTAGAGAAAGTTCCTCTAGCTCCGGCATTGGATATCTGACAAAAATGTCGCCAGGAATCACATTACCCGAGTGGGACCTATCCCAGAGTGCAAGCGTCGTCAAAGCTTTAACTGAAGAAACGGGGGACAAAATGCTGGACACGTTCAGTTGTTGTACACTAATGTACAAAGCCGTCAGTCTCTTCAGGGGAAGTAAGGCTTTGGGATAGAAGGCTACTTGGTGCTCGCCCTTGAAGCAAAGTTCCACTATTCTCGTGACGTTTGAAAAGAAATAGTCAGGCATGGGGTAACTTTTCCCTTCTGAAGCAAGCAGGAGTTTTGTAGTTGCGTATGGGAGGGGAGGCAAATAGGAAAGGTCTGTACCAGCACAAACTCCATTTTCGAAACAAGTGTACAACCCCACGACCCGGGATTGGCCAGAGGTTTGACATCCTGTACTGTGCGGTATGAGGTTGTTTTTAAAACCTGCTACATTTACAAGCAACAGAGTTTGTAAAATGTGGACAGTGAAAAATCTACCGTAGGGAACCATCTTGAAATTCATTCTTCGTCCTTTGTTTTTTTTTTTTTTTTTTTTTTTGGGGGGGGGGTGTTTTTATATCGACGTATTGCTTTTTGGTCACTACTCTTAACTGACATGTAATTGTTGTTGTTGCTGTTTTTTTTTTTTTTTTTTTTTTGTTTTTTTTGTGGGTTGTTGTTTTCTTAATTCTTATCGCGTGGAAAACGAAACTTTGAAGTGTACGGTACAAATCTGCCGAGCACTTTCTGTACCGACTCCAGTTCTGGTTTTCTGAATAGTTTCTGTATTGATTGTTTACAGTTCTAGTGTTGTAAACACTCTACACTTTTTGTATTGTAAATACTTTCTGTGCTGATTGTTTACAGTGTCTTTTGTGTAAACACTTTCTGTACCAACTGCGTACAGGTCTTGTGTGGTAAACACTGTCTGTACCAATTGTTTACAGTTCTTGTGTTGTAAACACTTCCTGTACTGTTTACAGTTTTGTGTTGTAAACACTTCCTGTACTGTTTACAGTTCTTGTATTGTAAGCACTTGCTGTACTGTTTACAGTTCTTGTGTTGTAAACACTTCCTGTGCTGTTTACAGTTTTTGTGTTGTAAACACTTCCTGTACTGTTTACAGTTCTTGTATTGTAAGCACTTGCTGTACTGTTTACAGTTCTTGTGTTGTAAACACTTCCTGTGCTGTTTACAGTTTTTGTGTTGTAAACTCTTCCTGTGCTGTTTACAGTTCTTGTATTGTAAGCACTTGCTCTACTGTTTACAGTTCTTGTGTTGTGAACACTTCCTGTACTGTTTACAGTTCTGGTAATGTAAACACTTTCTGGACTGATGCGTCTTTTGGCTGTACTGTTCTTGTCTAGTGATCAGTGTCTCACGAAGAGTTCTTGTCTGTCAGAATTTCCTTGGATCGTTTTAACGTTTTCATTGGTTCGGTGTTCGTCACACATGTCGTCCATGCATGAGCTTATGCTCTTTCACAAGTGAGTACACTGCTTCCTGGCACACATTTTCTGTCTTCAATCACCTCCTTCGTAGTCGTAACTGCCAAGACGGAACAAATAGGGGTAAATCTGAAAAAAAAAAAAAAACGAAAAAAAACCCCGGTTATTTGCCCTTTTGATGAAAAGACACTCTGTACAAAACTATTTTGTGAGTTAAATTTCGCTATCACAAACACAAAATTCCGAATTGTCCGAAAACAAATGAATGACAATTTATCAATTTATCCATATGAATGTCAGTGCTTACATTAAAAAAATCTATATGGGACTTTCTTTCACGGGATTTGAAAAATGTTTATTTCATGTTACAGAAAATGAAGAAACTGTTTATCTCAAGTTACAGAAAATGAAGAAACTGTTTGTCTCAAGTTACAGAAAATGAAGAAACTGTTTATCTCAAGTTAAAGAAAATGAAGACAACTGACCTCAACTGGCGTAGATTCAAAAATTCGCTGTCTGGCACTTAACGGAGAATAACGAAAATCGTCTTGGTGTGCGCGGACGCCTTTCGAGGAGTTGACTGACAACTTTGAAAAAAATTCTGCTTTTGATATTGAATACGCTGTGGTGACATCCTTGTGGCTTTCTCACACTCTCGTCATCGCTTTGGCAGTTCATTGATCACGGCAGGCATACTGGTAAAACCGGCTGTCTTTCCTCATTAACCCGTTTGGGACCAAGATCCCACATATGGGGTCAGGTATAAATCTACATGCAAGAAAAAGCTGTATTGAGTTTATAATGGTGCTTGGTATTACAGAGGGAGACTATTTGTCATTTTCAGTGGTTGCCTTTTGTTGATCCTGAGCAGGCGGCCATCTGGCCAGACCACATGGTATTTTTGATGCCATCACCCAACATATCACAAAGGAAAACAAATGCAGCCTTCTTTTATTGACGTTTTATTATTATTATTATTATTATTATTGGCCGTCCCAACTCTTTGCCAGCTCCAATGGTGCTCTTCCCATGTCATGGGTAGAATCCACCGAGGCCCTGGAAGCTGGGGCAATTTTTATTCTGCATGAGTGGGTGAATCTCGGCTGTGTGGCAACAGCCTCCCCATTGGGCCCATAGCACACCCGCTCTGAGTAGGAGCCGACCTAGGTAGGAAAAATCCCGCTTGCCTCGGCTGGGACTCGAACCCGGGTCTCCCGGTCCATGGTCCGAAGTGCTAACAACTACACTACGGGGGGCCCGGTCTATTGACATGTTTCAGGCATGGGAATTGTCCGCCTAAAGGCAAATTTCCGCCTACATGAAATTGGGTTTCCGCCTAACAAGGAAATTTCCGCCTAAAAGAGTCTGTATTTTCCGCCTAAATCAAATTGAGTTTCCGCCTAAAAAATAATCCGCCTAAAAAAGTCTGGTTGATTTTAAAAAAAAAAATGCAGCTCCGCTTTTCTTTTCACCGATTGCCGCCGAGTTGTTGGCCGCCCGCTTGAGTTACGCGATACCTAAAAGGAAAGTACAGCGTTTTTGTTCCGTTCGAATGGTAGAGCGTTGGACTTTCACTGCTTGGGTCGTGAGTTCGAATGCCGGCTTGGGCCAAATTTTTGTGCTGGCCTTTTTCTCGATGCCCCGTATTTGATATCACCCGTACGTGGTGGAAAAGGATGTTAAACTCCTAAACGCCCACCCACCCATCGTGGGCCGAAGAGGGGAGGTTTTTGTATCAGTTATCGGTGAAATGTACTCATTAATTTTTTATTTTGCAGGACTTCAAGCTAATTAAACTCTCTATACGTTTGTCAGGCATACAGCAACGCTGTGTGTGTGTGTGTGTGTGTGTGTGTGTGTGTGTGTTCAGAGAAACATTTCCGTCTACAACGTCTTCTTAAACTTTGTTCTACAGAAGCAAACACACACACACACACACACACACGCGCACACACACGCGCGCGCGCACACACACACACACACACACATCTTAGGAAAACTTTCGCTTTAATTACTAGCAGCGGATAAATTATTCGAATCCATTGAATCACACAATGCAAAGTGATCACGAGTTTCCTCATGAAGCGAACAAAACAATAATCTTTGAGATGGCGTTCACTGATAAAATAACCTTTTTTTTATTTTAAGCATGGGGTTAGGACGAGAACAAGGAAAATGAAAACAATGCACACGGTCTTCACAGCAAGGATGTTCCAACTGGAAAACACACACACACACACACACACACACACATGCACGCACGCACGCACGCACGCAATGCACACGGTCTTCACAGCAAGGATGTTCCAACTGGAAAACACACACACACACACACACACACATACACACACGCGCGCGCGCGCACAAAGTCTCTGAAGACTTGAAAGTGTATACTTATACCCAGTTCTTCGTTGTCAAGGTCATACGATGCAGGTATTTTAATAGTCATTAAGGCATTAGTGAGTCTTTTTCCTTATAATCCGGGAACAACGGTCGCTAACCTTTTTTGTAAGGGCTGCACGACTTTCTTTTTTCCCTGAATGAGTTTCGGGTGCTGATTTTGAATCTCAGTCATGCCATCTTGTAAGTGGTGAATGCTTTTTCACAGCTTGCCGCTGAACCCTATGTTAAAGATTTATGGTGATTGTCTCAGCATTATCATTATCATTAATGAAGAAGAATGGGTGTACTTATATAGCGCAAAATTCTTACAGTGTGACAATGCGCGTACTCCCGCACTCATACCAAGAAATAATTATGCAAACACACACACCACACACACACACACACACGCGCGCGCGCGCGCGCGCGCACACCACACACACACACAAACACACACACACGCACGCACGCACGCACGCACACAGACGAGCTGAATCAGGAGGAGGTAAGTGGGCCTAGTCAAAAACCAGCCGGAAAAGATACGTTTTCAAGTCAGACTGGAAACGATCTATGTCCGACTATCGTTCAATCAATCAATCAATCAATCAATCAATCAATCAATCAATCAATCAATCAATCCATCCATCAACCAAATCATTCTTTTAAAGTCAACGACCAGGCAAAATCTCGGACAGAGCCAGATGAACACGCCGCCAGAAGAAACTTCTACTGTCAGGATCTCCCGGCCACTCAATGTAGGTCGTGGTTTTCATCACCGCAGTCATCGCTAGCGTCAGGTCACGTGATGGGATCTCATGACGCAACACCACCAGAAGCGTGTCCTCACTGTCCATGGCGTGAGTCAGGCAAACCTGCAGCTCGAACTGACACCAGTGGCTTTCGCGAAATCCTTTGAGAAGATCATCATCATCTTTTTACTGGACTCCATGAATTTCATAATGTTTTCTAAAATTGGTGTACCCGGGATAAAATCTCGGAAATGCAGGCACAGACGCAATCCCAGCCTCCCCTCCAGTTCCGGCATGAGATGCTCGCGCACCCATTTCTCGTCCTGGCTGTCAAAAGACACAAACACGTCATACCGGAAGTTCTGTCCCTCTAGTCGTCGCTGCCTTTCCCGCTGATCCCGGAATGCTTTGTATAGCCTGAGGCGGATGTGCCAACGGTAGTGGTAAAGCAGAATGATTGTTATCATTGCAAGAATTAGCAAAGTAACTGTTGCAATGATCATTTGGATTGAAGCTTCACTCAACAAACAGGTCTGTTCTTGAATGAAGAACGATTGAACTGGTGTACCAGGCATATTATCACATACATAATTAGCGATAGAATGTTTGAACAGTGAAGGGTTTTCTGTCAGCCACTGGCGAAACCACAGCAAGTCACAGGAACATACAAGGGGGTTGGAGCTGAGGTCAACGTGCTGAAGACGAAGACGGGTGAAACGAGGAAACGTGGATTCGCTTATCGTTGCTATCTGGTTGTAACTAGCATTGAGTGAAGTCAGGAACGGAGTTTGAAGGAACAACTTCCCAGGTAGTTCAAACAGTCTGTTTCCACTCAAGTCCAGGTCTTGAAGAGACGTCAGTATTCCGAACATGCTGGCAGTAATTTGAGTCAGACCAGTAAGCCTCAGTGATAGTTGTTGAAGTTTTGTCAAGTTGCGAAAAATCAGCTTGAATCTCTCTGGACTGACCCCTTCAAAATTTGTGTTGCTGAGATACAGCGCTTTTAATCTGACGCATCTGGTGAAACTGTCTTCATGAACAAAAAATCTTTACTGAAATCCAGGCGAATGTTAAAGCTGAGGTCTATTGACTGTAAAGTTGTATTGCGTCCCATGTTGTAAACGCAACAAAGATAACGCTGGTCAGACAAGTCGAGGGTTGTAAGATGCGGAAAATGCTCTTCGTTGAAGAAACTAAAGTTCATCCCTGTGAAGTCGTTTTTGCCCAGGATAAAGGTCGTGATCTTTGGTAAGCAAAGCTGGCCATGACGGATAAGAACTAGGTTGTCAGTAAGGTCGATTACTTCTAATTTTGGGAAAAATGATTCATTGTGTCCGCATGTTTCTGACAGTTCAGAGATTTTATTCTGTTGCAACCGCAAAATCTCCAGATTGGGCATGTAATCAGGAATCCAGACACCGGTTACTCTGTTTTGGGAAACATCTAGACGTTTTAGTTGTTTCATTGGGGAAAAGTCTGTAAAGTTTGTAGTTTCGAAAACATTGAAACACAGATATAGCTCTTCAAGATTGGGAAAAGAATCTGCGTTTGTTACGCGAGAAAGGGAATTGTGAGATATGTCCAGTACCCTCAGTTGTGACATCCGAAATGAAGTGAAGTTTGATTCAGTGGTGACAATAGACGTAGAACTGCAGGGATCACTTTGAGCGAGTTTCATTGGTTCAGTCAAAACATTTGTAGCTATAATGGCATTTATTTTGTTGTGTGAAAGGTTTAGGGACACCATATTCTTAAAATGACTAAACTCGGCAAGGCAGATATGTGAGAAGTTGTTCCAAGTAAGGTCCATTTTTTCAAGTGAGGACAGCGAAGACGCGTTAGAAATATCAGTGATGGCGCCATGGGTAAAATTGAGTATTCGGAGTTTCTTTAGTGGAGAAAACACTGACAGATTTAACGTATTGTTTACGGCCCGAAGATGAACCAGGGAAAGTTGCTTTAGCTTCGGCAACGGGTATCTGACAAAAATGTCGACAGGAATCACGTGATCCGAGCCAGTCAGATCCCAGAGTGCAAGTGTCGTTAACGTTTTAACTGAAGAAACACGGAACAAAATGCTGGACATGTTCAGTGGATGTACACTAATGTACAGAGCCGTTAGTCTCTTCAGGAGAAGTAAGGCTTTGGGACCGAAGGTTACTTGGTTCAATCCGTTGACGCAGAGTTCCACTATGCTCGTGACGTTTGCAAAGAACTGGTCTTGGATGTGGTAAGGTTTTCCTACCGAGACAAGAAGGAGGAGCTTTGTAGTTCCATCTGGGAGGGGAGGCAAATATTGAAGGTCTCTACCAGTACAAACTCCATTTTCGAAACATTTGTACAACCCCACGACACGGGCTTTTCCATGCGTTTGGCATCCCACACTCTCCTTCAGGTTGCCGTTCTCTCTCAGACATGTAACGTTTACCAGTAACAAAGTGTGTAAAATGAGGACAGTCAGGATATGACCTCGAGAACCCATCTTGAAATGTAATTTTCTTCTTAAACTGACTGTGTAAAGTTTCTGTGCTGTACACTCTTATTCTTGTCTTGTAAACACACAGTGTTTGTCTTGTTTACTCTTTTTCTACTGACTGCGTAAAAGTCCTGTCTTGTAAACTCTTTTGTACTTGCTGCTTAAAGTTCTGAACTGATTGCGTGAAGTCCTTGTCTTGTAAACTCTGACTGTAGTGACTGTGTGAAGATCTTATTTTGTAGACACGTTCAGTGCTAACTGGATACAGTTCTTCTTTTGTAAAGGCGTTCTGAACTGATTGCGTGAAGTCTTTGTCTTGTAAACTCTGACTGTATAGTGACGGCGTGAAGTTCTTATCCTGTTAACACTTTCTGTGCTGGCTGAGTACAGTTCCTGTATCTTTAAAAAAAACAAAAAAACTTTCCGTCTCGATGGTCCTGCTGACTGGTGTGTTAATTCTCGTCCCTTTAGAGATTGTAAAAATATTACGCCTGTTGAGCACTTTCGCTGCAAAGTTTCTGTTGACTTGTTCACGTGTCGGTTTGATTGTTCTTACTCAATGTGTGTAATTCTCTGCTTGAGCTCGTTCACAAATGAACACTCTGCGTCCCGATAAACCTGTTCAGTCCTCAGATTAATCGCCTTGGTAGACTCTCTGTTCACAGACTTGCTAAATCTGAAAAGAAAAGAGAAGAAAATGTGACCCTCCACCACGAAATGAGTCGTCTTGTAACATGAACAAATAGCACAAGAAGACTCATTTCGTGGTGGATAGGTGGGTGGGTGGGTGTTTGGGGGTTTAACGTCTTTTTCCACCACATACAGGTGATATCAAAGACGGGGCAACGATGAAAAAGCCAGCACACATATTTGGCCCCAGCCGGGATTCGGACTCACGACCCGAGTATTGGAAGTCCAACGCTCTACCGTTCGGCCATCCCGGCTCCCCTCATTTCGTGGTGGAGGGTCACAAATTAATGGTTAGTCTGGTTACTTCTGTTCGATAATCACTGTCCACATTCGCCCGTAAATTCTATTCGCTTTCGTTGGTAAGAGATAGCAAATCATTTTTTTTTTTAACACTTTATACACTGACGCTTGCAACGTGTGTCTGACGCTAGCTGCCCGGAGCCCCCGCGATGACGCCAAGCCTCCCTTTTTGGCTTTCTTTTACCACATAAACCGAATGAAACTTTTTTTTTTTTCTGCGCCAACTCTTTTGCCAGCTCCAGTGGTGTACCTGCCAGGTCATGGGTGGAACCCACGGAGGGCTCGAAAGCTGGGGCAATTTTTATTATGCGTGATGATGGAACTGAGGATGGTGGTAAGATGATGCTACGTAGGTCGGTGTGGTGTAGGTCGGTGTAGGGACTGCGGGACAGGGCCGCATTCCACGCTTCCTGTCATAAATATCCCGGCGTTAACCAGGCCTGGGGACTACGGCCGTGTAATCATACCAGAGAGACTACATAATGTAATGTAGTCTCTCTGATCATACACATCATAAGACGTGTCATTCCAAGGGAAGCACCCCAAAGACGCACGCGTGAAGTGGGTGATTCTCGGCTGTTTGGCAACAGCCTCCCCAATGGGCCCACCCACAATGAGCACACCCGCTCTGGGTAGGAGCCGACCTAGGTAGGAAAAATGCCCCTTGCTTTGGCTGAGACTCAAACCCGGGTCTCCCGGTCCATGGTCCGAAGTACTAACCACTACACTACGGGGACCGTTACACAACTGCAACCATCGAAAACAGAAACCGTCTCTCTAAGGGAGATCAATCCAGGAAGACCTGGTAACGCTAGCAACGGCGGAACAGAACGAAGATTTCGCACACTATACTGACTATTACGACCCTAGCTCGGGAAATTTGAGTTAAGGTGAAATTTCCTTTCACACAGGCGCACAGTACAGATACAGATACCGGAGACAGTGAAGCAAGCGAACACACACTCACACTCACACGCACAAATGTATCAAATAACTAGAATGATACATGTATGCAACATGTCTAGAAAGATACATGTAATGAAAATGCAAACTAGACTTCAGTATTAACTTTACATGTATTTTCTGATCTGGAAAAGCTTCACACTCACACATGAATGAAACAACTCAACACGATTTTCCGCCAATCATTAATTTTCTAATTATTATTATTATTAAACAACTAGAATGATACATGCAAAATGTCTAGAAAGACGCATGTAATGAAAATGCAAACTAGACTTCACTATAAATGTATTCGCTGAACAGGAAATGCAGCACCAGGAAAACAAACAAACAAACAAACAACAACAACAACAACAAAAACCAACCAAAAAAACAACAACAAAAAAAACAAAAACAGCCTACCTAAATTGGTGTAGATTCTACGTCGAATTACCCCAGAAGATGGTTGATGTCTTCGTCCTCTTGCACACAGGACTCAGAGACTCAATTTTCTGTGATTTCAAATCTCTCGTTCATCTTAGTGTGCGGAATCGATCTTCCGGTAGTGACTGCTAACTGAGAAAGTAACATGTTGGTTTTTATACTCAACACGATTTTCCGCCCATCATTAATTTTCTAACACTACGGGATTAGGCTTTATCTAAATGAGAGGTTCCCGACTGTAATCGCCTTGCAAAAGCTTTTTTTTTCCCCGGGGGGGGGGGGGGGGGGGCACACTTAACATTTTTTTTTTTTTTTTTACTGGAGTTAGTAGTAGTAGTAGTAACAGTGTAGTAATAGCAGTAGTAGCAGAAGCAGTACGTAGTAGTATAAGGAGCAGTAGCAGTGGTAGTAGTAGTTAGTAGTAGTAGCAGTAGTAGCAGTAGTAGTAGTAGTAGTAGTAGTAGCAGCAGTAGCAGTGGTAGAAGTAGTTAGTAGTAGTAGCAGCAGCAGCAGTAGTAGTGGTAGTAGTAGTTAGTAGTAGTAGTAGTAGTAGCAGCAGTAGCAGCAGCAGTAGTAGTAGTAGTAGTAGTTAGTAGTAGAAGTAGTAGCAGCAGCAGCAGTAGTAGTAGTTAGTAGTAGGAGTAGTAGTGGTAGTAGCAGCAGAAGTAGTAGTTAGCAGTAGTTGTTGTCTTTGCCCCCCCCCCTCCTCCGTGTGTGTGTGTGTGTGTGTGTGTGTGTGTGTGTGTGTGTGTGTGTGTGTGTGTGTGTGTGTGTGTGTGTGTGTGTGTCTGTGTGTGTGCAAAGAAAAAACATTTCCGTCCACAACTTTTTCACACACACACACACACACACACACACACACACACACACACACACACACACACACCCTTGGAAGAGACTAATCAAACGCTTCCCCAAAACAGACGTTGTAGTTATGCATAATAAGACAAGTGGTGAGGAAACTTTCCTCTGTAATTGATTTCTCTATCATTGATAGCACCAGTCAAAGGCGTATCAGTGTGATCACGACTTTTCCTCCTGAAACGAACAAAACAATAACATTTGAGTTGGCTTGCACTGATCAATAATGTTTGTTTTTGTGGTCCTTTGGCCCCCCCTCCTCCGTGTGTGTGTGTGTGTGTGTGTGTGTGTGTGTGTGTGTGGTGTGTGTGTGTGTGTGTGTGAAGAGAAACAATTCCGTCTGCAACTTCGTGCTAAACTTTGTATCACACACACACACACACACACACACACACACACACACACACACACACACACACACACACACACACACACACACAAAGAAAGAGAGAGAGAGAGAGAGAGACACACACACACACACACACACACACACACAAAGAGAGAGAGAGAGAGACACACACACACACACACACACACACACACACACACACACACACACACACATTGGTACATCAAAAATATTTATTGGTCAAATATCTCATGTCCCTTGAAAGTACTAATTCAATGGCATACGATACAGGAATGGAAAGTTTAAAAGTCTCCGGCAACACCAGCAAGTCCTTTTCCCCTATAATCCAGGAACGAAAGTCCCTAACCTTGATTTCTTTTTTTGTGTGAATGCGGAATGAGTTTTGGTCGTTCACTACGAATCTCAGTGATGCCACCTGTAGCTCCTGTGCGTTTTGTTTCGTTTTCTTTTGTTTTTGTTTTGTTTTAAATAGGTGACAACTTAATCCTTATGTCAAAGACACTAATGCTATCACATTACCCTCATGGATCATTCTGGGCTGGTTGTGATGGTGTCTAGCATATCACGCCACTATTGCACACACACAAACACGTGCAGACATGCTTGTGATTACACACACACAAACACGTGCACACATGCTTGTGATTACACACACACAAACACGTGCACACATGCTTGTGATTACACACACACAAACACGTGCAGACATGCTTGTGATTACACACACACAAACACGTGCAGACATGCTTGTTTTCTTTCTTTTCTTTGTTTTTTTTTCTCCTCTTTTTTTAAAAGATATAATAATAATAATAATAATGAGGATTTGTCTGGCGCCCAGCCTCCTGCTGGAGCTCTGGGCGCCTCACGATACTGGAGTGACAATACATACACATGAGATACACATGAAATACATGTCACATATTACATACACATGAAATACACGTCACGTACACGTTACATACACACAGCTATGATACATCCTAACCCGACATCGTAAAATGACAATGATGGAGACAGTGATGGTAGAGAAGTTAGTCTGTATAATATAGATATACATCGTACAAAATATATACATGTATACACACCAACATACAAACATACATACATACAGACAGACACATAAACATACATACATACATACATAGATGTAACTGCTCTCCTAAACATTCGCTAAGAAAAAGGTGTAAAAGTTAAATAAGGCTTCGTAGGGCATCCAGTCATGTAAGGAATCATTATGGACTACAGATGAGTATTTCTCATCTATATATCTTTGCTTTGCTGATTGGACATATGCATTCATACACGGGGGTCGTTCACTGAGTTTACATTTATAGATATGGAATTTAGCCCAAAGCAGGAGAATACAGAATACACGATCAGTTTTGACACCCTGTTTGACACCCATCAATACAAGCTGCTCTGAAAGACGTACATTCGGAGAATGATTACATGATGACTTAATCCAACCAGTCCATTCATCCCAAAATCTGTGCGTAGTGGAGGGGAGCCGGGGTGGCCGAATGGTAGAGCGTTGTACTCTCAACGCTCGGGTCATGAGTTCCCGGCTGGGGCCAAATATTTGTGCTGGCTTTTTCATCGTTGCCCCGTCTTTGATATCACCCGTATGTGGGGGAAAAGGACGTTAACCCCCCCCCCCCCCCCCACCAAAGCCCACCCACCCACCCTCCGCGCAGTGGAACAGCCCCAGAACAGGTGACTGAGGGTTTCCACACAAAAATGACAAAATGAACACAATTCTGAATCTTTAACTAATTACGCTTGTTTTCAACTGAAGCCACAATATAGTAGCAGGTGGCATTATCGTAACACGAATGGACCTGTACAATGTCTCTCATGTGATTGTCTCCCCTGACTGTTTCACCGAGCAGCCGACAGCACATTTTCTCTCATGTGATTGTCTCTTATCATCGCCATCATCATCATCATCATCATCATCATCATTATCATCATCATCACATAATCAATCAGTCAAACAATCAGTCAATCAGTTTACAAAGTCAATGACCAGGCAAAATCTCGGACAGAGCCAGATGAACACGTCCCCAGAACAGGCTTCTACCGTCAGCCGGATCTCCCGGCCACTCAATGTAGGTCGTGGTTTTCATCACCGCAGTCATCGCTAGGGTCAAGTCACGTGACGGGATCTCATGAAGCAACACCACCAGAAGCGAGTCCTCATTGTCCATGGCGTGAGTCAGGCAAACCTGCAGCTCGAACTGACACCAGTGGCTTTCGGCGAAATCCTTTGAGAAGATCATCATCATCTTTTTACTGGACTCCATGCATTCCATAATGTTTTCTACAACTGGTTTACCCGGGATGAAGTCTCGGAAATGCAGGCACAGACGCAATCCCAGCCTCCCCTCCAGTTCCGGTATGAGATGCTCGAACACCCAGTCTGCGTCCTGGCTGTCAAAAGACACAAACACGTCATACTGGAAGTTCTGTTCCTCTAGACGTCGCTGCCTGTCCCGCTGGTTCCGGAATGCGTTATACAGCTTGAGGCGGATGTGCCAACGGTAGTGGTAAGTTAATGTGATCATAATCATTGCAAACATTAGCAGAATCGAAGCCGTAATGATCTCTTTGACTGAAGCTTCACTCAGTAAACAGGTCTGTTCTTGAATGAAGAACGTTTGTACTGGTGACCCAGGCAGATTTTCGCACATATAATCAGCGATAGAATGTTGAAACAGTGAAGGGTTTTCTTTCAGCCATTGGCGAAACCACAGCAAGTCACAGGAACACACAAACGGGTTGGCGCTGAGATCGACTTGCTGAAGCCGAAGACGGGTGGAGAGTGGAAACGTTGACCCTTTTATCGTTGCTATGTGGTTGTAACTAGCATTGAATGAAGTCAGGAACGGAGTTCGAAGGAACAATTTGTCGGGCAGTTGATATAAGCTGTTTCCGCTTAAGTCCAGGACTTGAAGTGACGTCAGTGTTCTGAACATACTGGCGGTAACTCGAGTGAGACTGGTAACCCTCAGTGATAGGTGTTGAAGTTTTGTCAAGTTACCGAAAAGCAACTGGAATCTCTGTGGGCCGACCCCTTCAAAACTTGTGTGGCTGAGATTTAGTGCTTTTAGTTTAACACATCCTTCAAAACTCCTCTCACGAACCGAAAAATTATTGTTAAACTTTAGTTGATTATTAAAGCTAAGGTCGATTGCCTGTAAAGCTGTTTTGAGTCCCATATCGTAAACACAGACAAGGCCACGCTGGTAAGACAAATCAAGGGTGATGAAATCGGGAAAATGCTCTTCGTCGAAGAAACTAAAATTCATCCCTGAAAATTTGTTTTTGCCTAATAGTAAAGTCGTCAGCTTTGGCAAACAAAGCTCACCCTTACGGACAAGTACTAGATTATCGGTCAGGTCGATTATTTGCAATTTCGGAAAATAAGATCCTCCTTGTCCGCATGTTTCTGGTAATCCAGAGATTTTGTTTTGTTGCAAATCAAGAACTTCCAGATTGAGCATGTAGTCAGGTGATATATCTCCTGTGAGTTTGTTACGGGAAATATCAACCCGTTTGAGCCGTGTCATTGGAGAAACCTCTTCAAGATTTAGCGTTAAGACTTGGTTAAAACTCGCATACAGTTCTTCAAGGTTAGGGAAGCAATCGGCGTTTGTCACGCGAGACAGGAGATTGTGAGAGATGTCCAATATCTTTAGCTCTGGCATATGACATGTTGTCAAGTTTGTTTCAGTCGTGAATTTAGAAGCAGAATAATTCTTGCTATTTAAGGAAGGACTGGTTTGGTAGAATGTCGTTGGTTCAGTCGAACTATTTGTATCTATAATGGCAGTTATGTTGTTTTGTGAAATGTTCAAGGCCATGAGGTTCTTGAAATGACTGAACTGCGCAAGAGAGATATTTCTGAATTTGTTCCAGGTCAGATCCATCCTTTCAAGTTTAGACAGCGAAGACGCGTTAGAAATATCTGAGATGGCGCTTTGGGTAAAATTGAGAATTCGGAGTTGCTTTAATGGAGAAAACACTGACAGATCTATCGTACCGTTTCGGGCGCGAAGTCGCACGAGAGAAAGTTCCTTTAGCTCTGGCATCGGGTACCTGACAAAAATGTCGTCAGGAATCACGTGAACCGAGCCAGACATGTGCCAGAGTGCAAGCGTCGTTAACGTTTTAACTGAAGAAACACGGGACAAAATGCTGGACATGTTCAGTTGTTGTACACTAATGTACAGAGCCGTCAACTTCTTTAGGGGAAGTAAGGCTTTGGGACCGAAGGTTACTTGGTGCTCGCCCTTGAAGCAGAGTTCCACAATGCTCGTGACGTTTGTAAAGAACTGGTCGGGGAAGAGATAACTTTTCCCTTCCGAGGCAAGAAAGAGCTTCGTAGTGCCATCTGGGAGGGGAGGCAAATATTGAAGGTCTGTACCATTACAAACTCCATTTTCGAAACATTTGTAAGGCCCCACGATCTGCGATTTGCCATACGCCTGGCAGCCAGTAATTTCTAGTGGCCTCAGACAAGAAACATTGACCAGCAAGAAAGTGTTTAAAATGTAGACAATGAGGATACTACCCGGAGACACCATCTTGAAATATTGCCCTTTTTTCTCTAATGTGGTCGTTTTGTTTGCTATTCTGCTGTTAAATTAGTTTGTTGTTTCAAGTACAAGTGCTTATGAAACTATGAAAACTGTGTGGGGTACTGTATGCTGTTATCGTTTTGTAAACTCTTTCTGTAATGACAGCTTTAATTCCTGTCTTGTAAACTTTTCCAATACTGACTGCGCACAGTTCTTGCCTTGTATACTCTCTCTGTGACAGCGTGAAGTTTTTGTCGTTTAAACTCTTTCTGTAATGGCAGCGTAAAATCTGGTATTGAAATTAACTCTTTCCGTAATGACAGCGTAATATCTTGTATACTCTTTCTGTAAGGACTGCGGAAAGTTCTTGTCTTGTAAACTCTTCCTGTACTGACAGCGTAAAGTTCTTGTCTTGTGAACTCTTCCTGTACTGACAGCTAGAGTTCTTGTCTTGTGAACTCTTCCTGTACTGACAGCGTAAAGTTCTTGTCTTGTGAACTCTTCCTGTACTGACAGCGTAAAGTTATTGTCGTGTGAACTCTTCCTGTACTGACAGCGTAAAGCTGCTGTCTCTTATACTCTTTCTGTAATGGCACCGTAAAATCTTGCCTTGTATACTCTTTTAGTACTGACAGCGTAAAGTTCTTGGGTTGCGAACTCTTTCAGTACTGACTGCGTCAAGTTCTTGTCTTGTGAACTGTTTCTGTATTGACTGCGTAAAGTTGCTTTCCTGTAAACTCTTTTTGTATAGATGATCTTTTTGTTTGATGAAAATGGCGTGTTCTCGTCTCCTGAGAGATTGCGAAAATATTTTGTCTGTGAAGCACCTTCCTTGTAAACTTTCTATTGAATTGTTTCTTGTTTTGATTGTGTACTGTTCTTGTCTTGTAAACACTCTCTGTATCGATGGCTTTGATGTCTGTTCTCTTCCCGTCTCCCCGGACACTATATGTTCTCCTTGGAAACTTTCTGTGGAATTGTACGTGTTTCCGCTTGATTGTTGGTTATTCTCTGCTTGGGCGCATGGTCAATGGCTGCACTGCGTCCTGATAAACATGCCAAGTTTCTCTGTTCACAGACTTGCTAAATCTGAAATTAAATGAAAATGGTTAATTGTTATTAGTTCGTTTTGATAAAATAATACTGTCCACTTTCGCAGATACAAACTGTTCATTTTTGTTTCGTAAGTGACAGTAATTTGAAAGGTTTTTTTTGTTTGTTTTATTTTTCTTTTATTTTTTTGAAGATGATTGTCAACAACTTTTAAGAATCTCAATATTTATGGTTTTTATGGTTTAAGATGAACCAAAAGAATTCGTGGGTTTTTTTTAAATAGTAAGTAAAATCAGAATAATGCCCATTTGATATTTCTGCTATATCTGCCTTCTTCGGAATGTACATAGTGACGACCGACGTCAAAATATACATGAAAAGGAGGCGGTGACGTAACAAAATCTAACTTTTATTGAACGACAAAGTCCTGTTGATAGATTGGCTGATTTAATTGACTTATGGTAATTTGCTCAGGTTGTTCTGAGAAAAGGAGACTCGGTGTGAACACAAATATTTTGTATGTTCAAAATGCAAACAGTTAGCGAACAGAACTATGAACTATTAGCAGTCTCAAAGGAGTCCCACCAGACAAAAACTACTTACCAGCGACTATAGAAAGTGCCCATTGGACACAAATATTTCGTAGGTTCTCCCGCCACAAACAAGAAATTCCAAATTATTTCTCAAAACTAGCAGTATACAACCAGGTAACTCTTCGCTGGTCCATAAAACATATAGTAATGGATCTTTTTCCCCCTCACAAAACTGATGATATGCAATCGTTTCACCATGTATTATCGCAAATATGTGTGTCAGTAAATATAGATATGGAAGTAGAATGGACCTGAAAATATTGATTAAAAAGGAAGTCAACTTCATAAAACTGTGATTCAAAACGATGTTTATCTTATTCCGCAAATTTGTCATTCATGATTGCAGCATGCGCAAACACACGTATACACAAGCACTCATACACTCACACGTACAAATATACCCAAAGAGAATGCACACACGCCACTAAA
>JACVVK020000653.1:150000-222500 GCA_018292915.2 Batillaria attramentaria | reverse complement strand
ACCAACAGACAGACAGCTCACTGGTGTACGTAGGAACGTATTCTGCCCAGAGAGAGCAGATGCGAGGGGGAGGGTGGGGGAGGTAGGAGGTGTGTGTGTGTGTGTGTGTGTGTGTGTGTGTGTGTGTGTGTGTGTAGGGGAGAGAGGGGGAGGGTACTCTCACGCCTCTCCTCTCATCCTCCCCCCCCCCTCCTTCATCCGGCCTCTACACCAGTGTAGCCGTGAATAAAAGCAACAGTGCCAGTCCTATCTCTCTAGCAATCAACGGAAGCGTATCAGGACCGAGAGGAAAGGCCTGGCTAGTTTTGCCGGAATTTTCAATCAAGTCTGGTGCTTTCGTAATCCTGTATGTAGTTGATAATGAGGTTGCCACGAAGGTTTCAAAGTATTCGGTACTTCATAAAAAAAGCATTTGATGGCTGTTTCCCATGCTAGACTTATTTTGTAATGGAGAATTTAAAAAGTTTTGGAAGGCCCACGTCTATTATACCAAAATAAAATAAGTACATGAACAGTGAACACTGCCTCGATTTGTTCACACTGTTGGATTTGTTTTTCTGGCCTTATCAATAATAATAATAATAATAATTTGGCACCCAACCTCTTGCTGGAGCTCTTGGCGCCTCACAATAGCAAAGTAGCATTACATGCATATTACATACACATTATATACACATTGCATACACATTGCATACACATTACATTCACATAACATCCACATTACATCCACAATACATACACATTTCATACACATTACATACACAATGCATACACATTACATACAGATTGCATACACATTACAAACACAATGCACACACATTGCATACACATTACATCCACAATACATACATATTTCATACACAGTACATACACATATTATATACACAGTACCATACACATTGCGTACAAATTACATACACATTACATACATATTGCGTACAAATTACATACACATTCCATACACATTGCATACGCATTACATACACATGGAATATACGTCACATACACACAGTCATAATACATCCTTACACGACAAAATTAATGATGATGACAGTGATGGTGGACAAAGTTTCTTGTTAGTCTGTATAATGGAACCGGAAAAGGTGTAATTTTAAAGCGCTCGACACGAACACAACAACAAAACTTTTATCTTGCATGTTAGTACACTTTGAACGAAATCCATACGTCTGTCGGCCATGAAGGGCACTCTACTTGATCACTCAGTTTTCCGATTGCCAAAATGTTGCAGTTAAAGAATTCGTCGCTATTTACACTTCAGGCAAAATCTCATGAAGACCAGTCCGAACACGTGCCCAGAAAGTGGCTCTCGCGTCAGAATCTTCCGGCCACTCAACGTAGGTCGTGGTTTGCATGACCGCTTTCATGGAGTACGTCAGGTCACGTGACGGGATCTCATGAAGTAGCACCACGAGAAGCGCGTCCTCATTGTCCATGGCGTGAGTCAAGCAAACCTGCAGCTCGAACTGACACCAATTGCTTGCGGCGAAATTCTTTGAAAAGATCATCATCATCTTTTTACTGGACAAAATGCATTCGTCAATGTTTTCTACAACTGGTTTACCCGGGATGAAGTCTCGGAAATGCAGACAGAGACGCAAACCCATCCGCCCCTCCAGTTCCGGTATGAGATGCTCGCGCACCCACTTCTCGTCCTGGCTGTCAAAAGACACAAACACGTCATACCGGAAGTTCTGTCCTTCTAGACGTTGCTGCCTGTCCCGCTGGTTCCTGAATGCATTATACAGCTTGAGGCGGATGTGCCAACGGTAGTGGTAAGTTAATGTGATGGTTATCATTACAAGAATTAGCAAGACAACCGTCACAATCATTGCCACGAGTGAAGCTTCACTCAGCAAACAGGTCTGTTCCTGAATAAAGAACGACTGCACTGTTGTGCCAGGCAGATTGTCGCACGTATACCTAGCGACCGATTCTTCAAATAATGCAAAATTCTCCACGAGCCACCCACGGAACCACAGCAAGTCACAGGAACACAGAAACGGGTTGGCACTGAGGTCAACATGCTGAAGTCTGAGACGGATGTACAATGGGAACGCTGACTCGGGTAGTGTTGCAATTTGATTGTAACTGGCATTAAGTGATGTTAGAGAAGGTGACTGCAGGAGCATGTTTTCAGGCAGTTGAAAGAGTTTGTTCCCGCTTAAGTCCAAGATTTGAAGTGACGTCATTGTGCTGAACATACTGGCGGTGATACGGACAAGACCGGTGGATCTCAATGACAACTGCTGAAGTTTTGTCAAATCACCGAAAAGCTGCTTGAATCTTTTTGGACCAACCCCATCAAAATTTGTGTGGCCGAGAAATAGTCTCTTTAATTTCACGCATCCTGCAAATGTTCTTACGCGAACTGAATATTCATGGTTGAAAAGTAGGCGGTTATTAAAGCTCAGGTCTATCGACTGCAAGGCTGTTTCTTGTCCCATGTTATAAAGGCAACACAAACCACGTTGATTCGATAAGTCAAACGTTGTAAAATCTGGAAATTGTTCCTCATTGAAGAAGCTAAACCTCATTTCTTCGAATTCATTTGTGCCTAATAACAAAGTCGTCAATTTTGGCAAGCAGATAGCACCAACCTTGATAATTAACATATTGTCGGTCAGGTCGATTATTCTTAACTTTGGATAAAATGATTCTCTCTGTTGACATGTTTCTGGTAGTCCGGAAATTTTGTTGCTTCGCAAATTGACAGCCTCAACATTGGGCATGGGCAAGTGCGAGATCCAGTCGCCCGTTATTTTGTTATGAGAAAGATCTATCCGTTTCAGTTGTTTTAGGGGCGAAATCTCTGTAAAATTTGCAGCGTCGAAGAGATTGAAACTCAGATCTAGTTTTTCAAGATTCGGAAAAGATTCGGTGTGTGTCATGTGAGAAAGGGAATTATGAGAAATGTCCAGTAACAGCAGCTTAGACAAACGAACTGTGTTGAAGTTGTTTTCAGTGGTGGGTTTGTCTAAGCAAGGACTGGTTTCAGACAGTGAAACATTGGTGGCTGTGACGGCACTGATACTGTTGAATGAAAGGTCAAGTGCTGACAGTTTCTTCAAACGACTGAACTGCGCAATACTGACGACAGTGAAGTTGTTCCCGCTCAGGCTCATTCTTTCCAGTGAAGGTAAAGCAGAAGTGTTACAAATATTTGATATCACACCGTTTGTAAAATTAAACATCCTGAGATTTTTTAATGGAGAAAAAATGCCCAGATCCAACATCCCGCTGGACGTGCCAAATCCTGCTAAGGAAAGCTCTTTTAACTTTGGCATTGGGAATCTGAGAAAAACATCCCTAGACACCAGCTGGCCTCCACCATCGATGACTCTCAGACCAAGCTTCCTTAAAGTTTTCACTGCATAAACACTCGACAAAGTGCTTGAGATGTCCAGCTCTTCTGTTTCAAAGTACAGCGCTTTCAACTTCGCCAGGGGAAGGAAGGTTTTCGGGCTAATAGTTACTTGGTACTCGCCCTTGAAGCAGAGTTCCATTACCCTTGTGACATTCGTAAAGAAGTTGTCGCTCAAGAAACAAGTTTTGTCTTCCCAAACAAGTAAGAGTTTTTTAGTTCCTTCGGGGAGGGGAGGCAAATAGGGAAGTTCTGCACCATTACAAACTCCATTTTGGAAACAAGTGTACAATCCAACGGTCCGGGCTTTACCAGAAGGCTGACAGCCAGCACTGTGCTGAGATTCAACACTTAGAAGCAAAATGCAAATGCAGACAGCCAGAAACATGCCAGTAGTAACTTTAAGATTCATCCTGAAATCTTTTTTGTTTTTGCAACTGAGAAGTGATTTGGATGCAGTGTTCTATAATTAGTTACGGTCTAAACTGGTACGCATTTCATTTTCAACCGCTCACTGTTTCCCGAATAATCTCAAAGAGTGGCTTCCCCTTTTGAAAACACGGTGTGCAGTTTTTCTTTTGCCGTGTTCTCCGGTGGTTATGCAGAGTTCTGTGTCTTGGCACTTTTGCGATGTCTATACACAGTGTTCGTCTGAGTAGCTGCTTATATGTACACTTTTGGTCTTTTTTTAATCGACTTTCCCTGATTAAGATACAACACCATGCCACTTTTTTCAAGTTTCTTTTATGTTCTTTATCTATATCTACTCAGTTCCGTCCAAGTACTCGGTGCAAATTAGGTCAATGCTTTTCTTTGAGATTGTTCCTTTCTTTACTGTGCCTTTAATCTTCCTGGTTGTCGCTTGGTCCAATGACTGTTTGTCAAGCTGGAAAAAAAGGCGTTATTACTTCAACAATTACTTTTATATGATCTTTATATGCTGATAATAATATTTTACATGTTTTTTACGAAGTGCAAAAGATATAAAAATGGTTTTATGGTATGCTGGTACTTCTTTAGAAACAAAAACAACAACAGCATCATCATCAACAACAACAACAACAACAGCATCATCATCATCAACAACAACAACAACAACAATAACAACATCATCATCATCATCATCAACAACAACAACAACAGCATCATCAACAACAACAACATCAACAACAACAACAACAACAACAACAACAACAACAACGCAGTTTTAATTCGCAATTAACCACTTGTGCTGAGATGTTTCACAAATGAAGACATGAATTGTTTGTATACTACAAGCCATTTGCTGAAACTGTTCAATCTTATTTCAATCTTTACACAGTTGCCTGCCGAAATTTCGTTTTCTAACGAACGTTTTAATGACTGAACAAGTTGAAACGAAGTGTGACCTTCTCCAAAACCGGGACTGCCAGTCTAGTGAAGCATTAGCATGCCAGTGCAAGGGTTGTGAGTTTGAATCCCGGCTTTGAACCAAAACTGCCTGCTGTCATTTCCCTCGTTGCTATATATCACACATATGTCGCGAAAAAGGCCGCTAAACAAGAAACCAACCAACCAACTTCCTTCAGACACCCAAAACCGTCCATCAGGATGGATATTTTTACAGAAAAGTAATTCTATAAACTATCATGAAGTAGACTCAATAAACTTCCCCATTCATGAAGCAGCCTACTCCTAAACCATCACAATTAATTTTTCTTCTTCAAGGAATTCATGGAGATTCGACCAAGTTATCCGTACACATTATTAAAACAACAAAGAGAAACTACTAACCTCAGTGGAAGCTGGCGTGGAATCCCTGCAGTATTTAGTACAGAGGTTGTCCCATGGTTACTTCTGTTAGCACTAGCTGATGACAGAGCAGAAAGTTTCAACGTCGTAAGGTTGAATTTAGTTCCGCAGTCTCTGTTGTGGCTGAACCTTCGAAGCTGCCTGTCCAAGTTTCGACGAGTATTGACTATGAATTTAACTGTCTGTATGCATCTGCTATATAGAACATTGGTGTGCAGCTTCTCAGCATAAGACAAGTATTAACATAAACTGTATACGTAAATGCTCAAATTAGGAGAGCCTTCATTCCATTAAGCCACGCCCCCTCCCCCCCCCCCCATCCCCCACTAAACGAACGATCGACTTGCCATCATCATCATCATCATCTCTCTCTCTCTCTCTCACACACACACACACACACACACACACACACACACACACACACACACACACACACACACACACACACACACACATGTAGCAGCGCACACACGTTCGGACAAATCTGAAAGCGCGCACCCTGTCATAAAATTTTGCGCGAGCGTGCCTGTGTCTACTAATTACAAAACACACTCTCTCGCGTGCTGCTTCTCAGAGCAAGCATTGCATCACGTGACTAGTCTAAGTAAATGCCCAAGTCAAGGACGCGTCCATTCCATTAAGCCACACCCCCCACCAAACGCACCCACAAATCGCCGTGGTCTAGCATGAACTGTGCAAACCCCAGCATTCAGTTGACATAGATTGCACACACACACACACACACACACACACACACACACACACACACACACACACACACACACACACACATACACACACACACACACACACGCGCGCACACACACACACGCGCGCACACACACGCGCGCGCACGCACACGCACGCACACACACACACACACACACACACACACACACAGTGTCTAACATGGTCCCATTTAGAAGTTTCGCCGGCTCACAAAACATGCGGGCCGCAGTGCCTCGCATTTAGAGCTTTACTAATCATCAAGAATGACTATTTCCAGCGTACATGTAGTATAGTAAATATACAACAACAATTATGATCGGTTAACCCAGTATCCGTGTGTTTAACTTTAAAGTTGTTTGTACGCGTGCATGCGGGAGGCATTTCCCCACTGTGTACTGCAGACCGCGCCAAACAGCACGGAGCAGGATGAGCCACATCCTGAGCACATCCTGAACAAACATCATGAATAATCATTTGCACAATAACTGATATTATCGCCCTCTTCATCTGTCATGTGAAAGAAGTGTCCATACTAGTACTGTGAGTCTGCGTGTATGGAATCTGTTTATTGTGCGGTATATGTATTTTGCTGCCGTTCCTTAGGCGTGTAACAGTCACTCTATGCTTGTGTATAGTGTTGTGCTTTATGTCATCTGTGTACTGTCAGTGATACCTGTTTTATTTTTGTTATGATGTACGGCCTGTGTAGAGACTGTGTACTTTACATGTATAGGCGCCTTATAAGTCTTCGTTATTATTATTATTATTATTATTATAAATCAGTGGATGGGACCTCGTGAGAGAGGCAACTCACGGCTTTATCACAAAACTGCCAAATAGGCTGGTGTGTTCTCGCTGAATGTATATTTTCTTTGCGCTGAAACGTGTACATGTACAGTGTTCCTGCCTGTGACACCCTTGATATACTCATGGTTTTCCACCTTGTTTTTGTTTTTGGAAATACAGTGTGGAAGTTGAAAAAAAAATGTACTGGATAAATCATGTGACACAGAGCACGACATCACATGACAATCGCGCATGGTTCCTAGAACTGTTTTGGCAGAGAACAGATATTACTACTCCTCGGCGGGAACTCGCTCCCTGCGTGAACACGATCAACGACGAAACATTTTGACTCGGTATATCGCTCGGACCATATACTCGTCGGTAAACAACAGCTTGATGGGGAGTAACAGCTAATGAATACAGGGTGAGCTTTGTGGGAGGGCTGGTGTTTGGGAGTTTAACGTCCTTTTCCACCACGTAAGGGTGATATCGAAGTTTGGGCAGCGATAAGAAGGTCAGCACAAATATTTGGCCCCAGCCGGGATTCGAACTCATGATCCGAGGATTGAGTCCAACGCTCTACCATTCAGCATGACAGTGGCTCGCTCCGCGTGTGTGTGTGTGTGTGTGTGTGTGTGTGTGTGTGTGTGTGTGTGTTTGTGTGATGAGCATGAAATTAACAGTTCTCGATGTGTAAAGTATGGGGGGAAAGTGAAAAAAGGTGAGGGGGAAAAAAGCACTTTCGCAAGGCGAGCAAGCGGGAACGACTCATTTAGATAAAGCATTATCCACAGTGCGAGAAAATTTATTGGATGCGGAAAATCGTGTTTATTTAAAACACGATGGTATTTTCGCAGTTATTAGTTACTAATTGAAGGCCGATCGCGCACACCACGACAAAAGAAAAACCATCAAATCATTTAAAACCGTATGTCTTGGTCCTACGTGCTACTGAAGTGCTACAAAGCACAACTAGAAAACTAAGTAATTTTGTGAACATGAACCCCCCCCCCCCCCCCTGCCCCCAACACACACACCAACGACAACAGTCAGGTACTTTCAAGGTTAAGGGTACTGGTCAAGAGAGAGAGAGAGAGAGAGTGTGTGTGTGTGGGGGGGGGGTTAACGTCCTTTTCCACCACATAGGGTGATATCAAAGATGGGGCAACGATGAAAAAGCCAGCACAAATATTTGGCCCCAGCCGGGATCGAACTCACGACCCGAGCATTAGAAGTCCAACGCTCTACCATTCGACCACCACGGCTCCCCGAGACTGAGAGAGAGAGAGAGAGAGAGCGCAACAACAACAGCAACGACTGTAACAACAAGGACCACAACAACAAAAGTCTCAGCCACGTAAATCTGAAACTGGCGAATATACCAAAAAGGAAGTAGTATATAACAATAATTCACAGTGTTTGTTCCAAGTCGCAATTCCGCAAAGTCGCAAGTGCGCGTGCCTGTCTGTATCTACCAAGGCTCTCGCGTGCGCAGCTTCTAACTGCCTCACCACTTACTAGCCTATGTGGATGCCCAAATAAGGAGAGCCTCCATTCCATTAAGCTACACACCCACCACACGCACGCTCACATCGCCCTGTTCGCATCATCTATCACTAACAGTGCAGCGCATAATGACATCGAACACACACACACACACACACACACACACACACACACACACACACACACACACACACACACACTTATCTGTATTCTATTTGATTTCCTTTTTCGTGGCGAACTACAAAGCAGCAAAAGAATCCTACTGATGTACGGGCCGGGTTACAAGTGACTCAGTACTAGTGTACTACGTGTCCGATTTTGATAGCAGGTTTGGTTACTGAACGGCCTTCAACGCTGCCACGGGGATGCGAGGGGTCGACAATACAAGCTACATGATCTAACTACGATATCTGATACCGATCGACTGCCAGGGCTAGGGGTGGGTGTGGGGGGGGGGTGAACATGGGACGGTGTAAGGGATGGAGCGGGTTGGTGGGTCGCAACTAGAGGACTATTGCTGTAGTAACAACACTGGCAACGACTATAACAATCTAAGAAAGCCCAACCCAAACAACCAAACGAACAACAACACAGACCACACCATCAACAGCAACAACTACAACAACAATCTTAACCACAAAAACTGAAAGCAACAGACTGCATTTTATGCTATGAACAAGCAGCACACTGGACGAAGTCATGAGGGAAAGATTACCCCGACTTCAGGTCAGTGGGTTTAGGGTGATGTTGCGAAAAATCTGACATAGCTGTGTCTCAGAAGGTGACAAGCTGTTTATATTTCCTGTTAAAATGGGCCTTTCCCTATGAAGCATCCCATGAAGTTTCCTTGAACTAAACATTAATTTTTACATAAAATATGGAAGATGTAGAGGGCTGGTGAAAAGTCGGAAGCAGTGACGATATTTGCAGATTCTGTCTGTGAACTAAACGTTTGACGTCAGCCTCATGCTGGTCGCCTGACGGAAGATGTTTGTTCATGTCTTGTGATTTCTCTGTTGCTTTTGTGACTTTTCTGACTGACTGAATTTTTACATTAAACCTGGGAGATCTAGAGGGCTGGTGAAACGTTGACTTGAATACCTTGAATTGTACTTACAAAATCGCAAAATTGAAACTCTTTTGACCGGTGCTCATGGCAGAAACTTTAAAAAATATGTTTATCTAAAAGCTCTGTTATTCTTGATACTAAAGCTACAATAGTGCAGTACTTCCTAGCCTGTCATATGTGCAGTTGTCACACGTGACAAAAATGACAGGATGATGAGTATTTGAAGGCTATAAATATTTGGCCTTATAAGCAAACCGAATTTTTACACAAAATCTGTCAGAGCTACATAGCTGTGCTACGAATACTGTCAGTATAACTGGATGACCTTCCAAAGTCTAGAAAATGAAGGCAAACAACTTAAAAAGGGTATCAGAGATTCTTTTGTACCTCCAAAAATTCCCCTTCTTGCAATTTGAAGCCCCAAAATCGGGATTTTGCCATTTTTCATTGTCGATAACTGTAATCGTAATCGTAATTCATCGGAGACTCGATTTCTGAATTCTACCAAATCCGTAAAATTTCTGTTCAGGTTTTCGTCATTTTGATGACATCCTCCAACCATACCTTTCGGATTCACTCGTCACCTACCAGCCGTCGCGAACCCTCCGCTCGTCGTCCGAGATGCTTCTCAAAATTCTTAAGTGAAACCTGAAATCCTTTAGCGAAAGTTCTTTCGGGTCTGTGGCAGCAACTTTTGGAGTTCTCTGCCTGCAAATCTGAGAAATGAGCCCACACTGTCTGTTTTTAAGAGCAGTCTAAAAACGTTCCTTTTTTTGAAAATCCTGAAATTCCCTGTGTAACCAGTGTATGTCTGTCCATCGTTTGTAAAATGTGCGTGAGTGTCGGTAAGTGATTGGTGCATTGAGTTTTATTTAATAAGATGCGTCCCACAATTATCATTATCATTATTATTATTATTAAGGTTGTAACATAGACTCACATTGTGAGCCAAAACTCATACACGCATCAGCTTTTTGATACCATAAGCAGTTTAGTCGATCAGTGAGTTTGGAAAAGCCAAAGCCATTACAGATAGAAAACTAACTCGTGCCCGTTGTGTCGCAATACATGTACTGGTCATTTTGATTAATGAAGTAGTTGGTGGCTCTATCTCTTTTCAGACACTTGGAAATTTTCAGATAACAAACAACTGCACAAGCATTAGCAACAAAAGTAATATTGGGCAAAACTGGTCGTCGGTGAAGACAGACTCTGGTTCAGGATGAAACTCAGTCTGTTGACGTGTCTCACCATGACCATCTTCTGGATATGGTTGGCTACCTGCATGTCTTCGGGTTCAGACAGCAAACCTATATTTCTGGAAATAGACAGAGACCCATTCCTGTCTGCAACTTCCACAGATGCAAGATGGTACCCGTGTGGAGACTGGAGATGTCGGTGTTCGAATATAACCGCAAGCTGCAGAAATGATAATCTCTCTTACGTTCCGCAACTTCCACGTGGTATTACACTACTTGAGTTTGGATCGGAAGCAATATCTGCTTTAGAAGACGACCTCTTCTTGAATGTGAGTGGAATAACTTGTCTAAGAGTAATGAGTATGCAAGCAAACTCTGTCAGCATCGGAGTGTTTTCTTCCTTAACGAACTTAACATACCTTGATTTGCGTAGTAACGACTTTCCCTTGGACGTACTGGCATCAGTTTCCCGTATCCCAAATCTGAAGGTTCTCGAACTCTGGTACTCGCCTCTTCATGGACAAATTCCTGGTGACACTTTCGCCAAATACCCCATGCCTCGCCTGCAGAGATTGGTTTTCGTATCACTCAATTTTAAATCTCTCAACTGGACTGTGTTTTCACCTTTACAGCAACTCAAGGAACTTGCTCTTTGCCAAAACGGTATTGTCGAAATGAAGGATACAGTGCAAGGTTATTTGCCTCGCCTGCAGGTCTTAGATTTGACATTTAATCAGCTGGAGAATGTTCATCTGACGAGCTTTTCGTTTCTAACACAGTTGCAGGTCCTTGATCTTACTAATAACGCAATTTCCAACCGTTCCTTCACAGATCTTCTTCCACAATTACGTGTTCTCAATCTCCGAGAAAATAAGTTTGTTTATATGCCCGATACTTGTGAGCGAGGATCGTCGCTGTTTCCTTCACTGAAAGAATTAGATTTGTCAAACAATGAATTGGTGTTGATTTTCCAAAATATCATATGCTTGCCAGCATTGCAGACTCTGCATTTAAATGGGAACAAGTTAATAGATGCTGCGAGGGAGGCTCCCATTTTTATGTTGTTTCCATAGTAATGGAAACAACATAATAGGACGGGCTAAAATTTCCACGTTCATAGGCAAGCATCTGTGGTACAAACGCACGTCACTGCCGATCTCCCGCAGAGACGATTTTGCAAGTGTAACTCTGACAATGACGTAAGAAAACTTGCGTCATCGATGCTGACGCGTATGGTGTTCCGAACGCACTTCTCCTCCTCAGTGAGTGCCGTCTGTGCGGATGTGCGTGTGTGTGTGCGTGTGTGAATTGTGTCCAGGCCCGTTTCTTCGAAAATACTCAACCGAATGGCTTCAAATTTGGGGTATCCAAATATATCAAAATGTTACATTAGACGTTTCAAGCGTGTGATGATTGCTTAAGTGATTTGGGAGTTATCGCCCTTTTGAGACAAGTTGGTTGTCTTTCGTGTACAGGCGTAATATTTATTTAAATCACTCAATTTTTTGGCAGTAGATAGCTTGAATACGGACTCTGAACAGAATCACTACTAGAAAATGGTCGCTCTTATAGTTTTCATGTAAACCGAGCCTGAGTTGACATTGCATGTGAACCCAGTTCAGATGCCTATTTCTCCGAAAATACTGAACCGATCGATTTCAAATTTGGGATTTCTAAATGAATCAAGATTGTTGAATAGAAGGCCCGATCCAGGTACGATTGCACACATGATTTGCGAGTTATCGCCCTTTTCAGAAAAAGTGGCTTTCTGGCGTTTAAAGGCGTAATATTTACCTAAACCACTCCATTTTTGGGACATAGATAGCATGAATACGGACTCTCAACTCAGTGAATTTTGGAGGTTGTCGCTTTTATACTTTTGGCGTAAGCCGTACCTGATGAAAGTGCTGGTGAACACACTTTAGATCTCAAAATCGCTTCTACTATACATAGATAATGAGCCTGGGGTGCCATAAAAAATATACAAAAAAATTTGAAAAATTCACTGCAGCCGTTATCGTCAGTTGACTCGAAAATTTGTACTCACAGCACATTTCCTCTGCAAGCCACACGCCTCACAAACATCGAAGAAGAGACGCACGCGCACTGACGTAAAGTAAGTGCGTCATGTCTGATTGACGTGATGCTGTTTTTTCTTGGGGGTGTCTCGCCACTTTCTTTCGGAATTCCTCTGTTTGGAGACGTGGTGTTGTATTTTACTTATGCTATGTCGCCATCATCGTGCACTCGCAGAGATGATACGGGATACAACAGACTACAACTCCAATACAATAATTGAACAGAATATGCGCGGAGAACAAATTCATGAAAGAAGAAGAATCCAGAACGCTGTGCAGGGCTGCTTACGTACTGAACAGGTCAGATCTAGAACATTCCTCAACTTACTGGAAGGCTCGAAATCTCTCCAAGGTGACGTAATCTACTGACGTTACTGCACCAGCATGTTCTGGGATGGTCTAGAAATTATTTTGCATCGAAATGCAGGTATCTTTTCGCAAGAGTCTCTACAACTTGACATGTGGAAAGCGGGAATTTCAGTGGGTTTCGTTTTTGCCACTGACTCACACTCAGAAGCATAATGTATGTGTGTGTGTGTGTGTGTGCGTGCGTGCGTGCGTGCGTGCGTGCGCGCGTCTAAGGCAAAAGAGAGAGAGAGAGAGAGGGTCTCTTCTCCGATACCAGTAAGCAATCGTCTGTCAGTCAGGTCTGCGGGAAGTAACTCTGTCAAAGGGGAACGACTTTATTACAAGAATTCATTCACCCATGTAGAACCTCGCATACGCCGTGACGTCAACCAGCTAGGCGAGCTCACACGACCTCATGTGCTTGGGTGGCCATCTTGTGTTTTGTTTTTGCCACAGACTCTGAGCAGTGTAATACAGTGACAGAGAGAGAGAGAGAGAGGTCACAGTTTTTAGGCAAAACAACACACACGCGCGCACACACACACACACATACGCACGCACGCAAGCACACGTGCGCCACCAGAAAGAGAACACAATTTTAACCCCACCCACCACCTCTCTCCCCAACACGAACACGGACAGGCGCGGAAAAAGATGGAATCTATATTCATTGATTCAGTGACTCATTGAATTGTGTCATCAACGTCATTCGACACCGAGAATACGATTGGCTTGTTATGTTATGAATCCGCGTCACACAATACGTAATCGAACGTAGCAAAGCGTTGTCGGTAGCGTCCTTTTTCAGCAGCCATCTTTGACACACCGAGAGGTAAGGAACAATGTAACATCGGACCAGGCGTTCTCATGTTATAACTGTTACATTATTGGCATATTTCATCAATTTACTTGTTGAGGACTTTGGTACATGCTGTAACATTGTTGAAATGCTCCTCACTAAGAAACAAAATGCCACATCCACACCTAATTCTGCTGCACCAAAAAAAAACAAAAAACAAAAAAAAAAAAACATAATTATTTACGAGCCCCATGATTCCCCGAGAGTTACCGAAGAAAAAATAACACATGGGATTTCACATATACTAAGTTTTTTGTGTGTGTGTGAAGGTCTTGGTCTGCAGATGAGTAACGGTTAGCCTGTATCTCGATAATTAGACGCAGCCAAGACACGATAACTTTTCTTTGGCCTGTCGTCGTCGGCTTCCCTGTCATCTTCATTTCAAACTACAAGGTTTTAGACTTGAGTTTGAATACTCCCACAGTCTGTACCGCGCGAACACTGGTCTGAGTAAAAGCAAGTACACTTTTTTATGTGTGGTTTACACAAGATTTAGTTGGGTGACGAGAGTTATGTACCCCCAATGAAAATTCCGCACAATGATTTGTAAGATAATGATGTGTACAACACTAAAATGTGTGTTATTATTATTATTCACAGTGTGCGCTCATACAGGGCATGCAGTGTTTGTTGATGTTGTTTTCTACTGTGCGCGGAAAAAATCACACATTTTCAGACTATTCATTTTACCATAACAGATCTATTTTGTGAGGGAGTTCTACGTGTCTGGCGTGTTTTCTGAACGTCCGTCACTGCATCAGCTGATGATGGGTTTGTATGATGTGATCGGTGTGGTAATTAGTCTGTAGCAGTTTTCGTTATTGTCGTTCTCTTTTAAATTTCAGTAGTGATCGTGCGCTTCTTCTTTTCCTATGTAATTTTAATAATACGCATGCTATTGTACTTTCTGTGCATATTTCATCGGGGTGAAGTTTGCGTGAAGTTTCAAATTCTTCATTGTTCATTTTGTAAACTGTGTCCATCATCGTTGTACATAATTACATGCACAGTAACAGAAATTTCATTTTGATGTGAAGTTTCATATTTTTCCTTCATTTCATTGTGCACTGTGTTAAAAACAGAAAATTGATATTTCATAATTACTCTACCTTTATGCTGTTTATGAACTGCCATTATGCCAAGACCGAAAAAGAGATCTGACCGTGTGAAAGCTTTGCAGAAAAAGAGGGAGAGAAGAGCGTCCCAAACAGAACATGTGGACGAAGGGTCTACAGCGGAGAAACCAGCTAACCATGGACAGGAGCAGACAGCGCAGCAGAGAGAAGGAGCTGCAGCAAACCCCCTAAGCACCTTGTCTCCTGGTGACGTTGTCGGCGATGCCGAAGTGATGATCCAAGGAGCTGATGCCGCTAACGTGTCAGCGCCATGGTGTGGTCAGTATGCTGACAAGCCAGGTAGGCAGCGTATTAATGCTGAGGATGTGTTGCACATACCAGTTTCCCTTGCCGACCATAGCGTGTCCGCACCCTCTAGGAACATAGGAGTAAGCATTTTGCCTGCCAGTGATCAGCCCGATGTTTCCACCGACGCCGCGATTTCGCTTGCCGACAGTCCGTCCGCTGATTGTGCACCGATAGACATAGCTTTTTCGTTTAAACAGAAGCGAGCTGACGCTGTGCGACGCGATAGACTCAGAAAGAAATATGCCCGACAAGACGCAGACTTTCGAAGTCGTGAACGTTGCGCCAATCGGGAACGGATGCGTGAACAGAAAGTTCTAGTACAACGGAGTGAACGGGAAAAACAGGTGCACAGAAAGAGAATGGCGCACGTCAGACAAAGTAGTGAGTATTGCCAACAAGAGAGAGAGCGTAATGTAAGAAGGATGACTGTGCTCAGACAGGGCAGTGACTATTGTGCGAGAGAGCGAGAATGTGTTAAAGAGAGAATGGCTGTATTGAGGCAGGACCCTCAGTATTGTGAGAGAGAGCAAGAATGTAACATAGAGAGAATGGCTGTATTGAGGCAGGACCCTCAGTATTGTGAGAGAGAGCAAGAATGTAACATAGAGAGAATGGCTGTATTGAGGCAGGACCCTCAGTATTGTGAGAGAGAGCGAGAATGTGTCAAAGAGAGAATGGCTGTATTGAGGCAGGACCCTCGGTATTGTGAGAAAGAGCGGAAGTTTAACAGACAAAGATTAGTCGGTTGCAGGCAGGACAAGGAGTACGCAGAAGCGGAAAAGGAGAGAACCATCATGAGGATGACCCAGGCCAGGCAAGACTCGGTGTACGCAGAGCGGGAACGAGTGGCGGAGACACAGCGAAAGCGAGAGGCCAGATTAGATTTGGACTACCGGGTCAGGGAGCAGAGTCAGCAAAACCAAGCCCGGAAGAACAAGACCGAAGCTTCCCGAGAACGAGCACGACAGGCCCAGCGGGAGAGGAGGAGGCGGGCGCGAGATGACCGGAGGATGGACGTCGTGGACCAACGACTGAAGGACATTAGGATTTCCGACGACGACCACGACCTGCCTGACCCTCAACATGATGATAGTGGTTTGATCGATGTGGTAAATTTAGCATGTAACTTGCAGCAGATACACGTTCATGAAAGCTATGTCAGGGAGATAGAACAAGGTCCGACGCACGCGTGTACATGTTGTGGGACCGTAAGCCAGTCCGTGCTTTCAGTCAGCAGAGTTTGCTTCGTAGTGGTGTGTCTCAAGACTTTCTTGACACGTACTGCAAGCGGGTGAAAGGGTCGCTAGGTAACAGCTGGATTTGCAGTACATGTTTTAAGTTCGTGAGTGCAGGTAAGGTTCCCCGCCTGGCACTTGCTAATGGTTTAGGTTTTGTAGATGTACCAGATGTAGTCAGCAGTCTGACAGAGTTGGAGGAGCGCCTCGTGTCCCCTCGCATCCCCTTTATGCAGATACGACCGCTGGGGGTGGACCGACAGCATGGCTTGCACGGTAATGTCGTGAATGTGCCGGTAGAGGTGAGTAAAAACGTAGATGTGTTGCCCAGATCGTTTTCTGATACTCAGACCATCCAGCTCAAACTGATGAGGCGTATGTGCTATAACAGGCCATACATTTTCGAAACCATACGCCCAGGCCGTGTTTTTGACGCTGCCACGCACCTCATTACCACACCCCTATACCAAAAGCACGGTATAACTCTCAGCGAGGGCTGGTTAAATGAACGTATTGAACAGCTGGAGAACTTTATTGTTAATCCAGATGATCCTTGTCAACAGGATGAACAGCCAAACGATAGCAGAGAGGACGAGAATCCTGCAGCAGACGACAACGAGAAGGGAGACAAGGACGCAGATGAGGATGACGAGTGGGACGAGACGAAATATGATGAGCCGGTGAATCCGGGAGTGTGTGACACGCTTCTGGGCAACAACGATGACACGGCCATCAGATTTGCCCCTGGGGAAGGACAGAAGCCGCTGCCAGTTCTGTGGACGAAGACTGCGAGGAGCTGTCGTTTCCCAGCATCAACGTGGGCGTCAAAAGGACAACGCCACGTCACGTGAGTTACGGAGATATTGCGAAGTCCGAGGCCCGCCGCTATGACCGCCGCGCGACAAAAGTTCCCAAGCTTTTCTTTTCCTACAAAAAAATGGAAATGAGTCGCGTGTCTGGAGCGATTCAGACGTATTTGCGGAAAGCGGCTGGCGCGAGAGGGTACACTGCAAAAGACATGCTCAACAACGAGTCCGTTAGTGCCGTCATCAAGTCGAACGATGGATTCCGTGTTTTGAAATCCGTCAGGGGTTCACCGCCATTTTGGGAACTGAAGAAGAAAGAGCTTCTGGCCATGGTCCGCCAATTAGGCTGTCCGACATTTTTTTCACGCTCTCCGCCGCAGAAACAAAATGGCCAGAACTTTTGGTTATCCTTGGAAAGGTTCTCCGGCAATCCGACATGACGAAAGACGAAGCAACAGCCCTGTCGTTTCAGGAGAAGACTGCTCTGCTTCGCGAGGACCCCGTGACTTGCGATCGGTATTTCGACCACCGCTTTCGCGCACTTTTCAACAAGGTCTTAAAATCCGCCGCTGGCTCGTTGGGGGAGATTGTTGACTTTTTCTACAGGGTAGAGTTCCAGCACAGAGGATCGCCGCATGTACATGGGCTGCTGTGGATCAAGGACGCGCCTGTCTACGACAGTGAGGACCCTGAAAGTGCACCGCCAGTGGTGGAATTCATCGACCGGTACATCACCTGCCACAAGCCACAGGAAGACCAGCCCATGCACGAAGAAGTGAAGTTGCAGCAGCACAAACACAGCCACACGTGTCTGAAACAGAAAGGAAAGGAGAAGACATGCCGTTTCGGCATCCCGCACTACCCCATGCCGGAGACCATGATACTGGAGCCCATCAAGGATCAGGACCTGTCTGACAACCCGAACGCAGCCAAGAGGATGAGGGACCAGCTGAAAAAACAAGCCAAGGCCATCTTCGAAAGACTGAAGACTCTGCGACCAGAGGACGACATTCAGATCGCAGACCTGCTACGGGAACAAGACATGGCGATGGAACAGTACATCATGGCCTTGAGGACTACCATTAAGCGTTCCAAAGTCTTCCTGAAGCGTGACATCAGTGAAAGGAGAACCAACGCCTACAACGCTGACATTTTGACACTTTGGAGGGCAAACATGGATCTCCAATACATTGTGGACCCCTACGCATGTGTCATGTACATAATCAATTACGTAGGTAAGGCACAGCGTGGGATGTCCACTTTGCTCCGCAATGCCCTCACAGAGGTAAGGAAAGGCAATGCATCCATCAAGGAGCAGCTCAGAAAAATAAGAAATGTGTTTGTGAAAAGCAGCGAGCTGTCTGCCTAAGAAGCCTGTTATTATCTGCTGGGAATACCAGTGACGAACGCAAGCAGAACATCAGTTTTCGTGAACACAGGAGAACCAGGAAAGAGAGTGGGGATGCTGAAGCCGGAAGAAGTGCTCAAGTCAATGGACCCAGACAGCACGGACATCATGTGCTCTGGCCTCCTGGACCACTACGTGAACCGCCCGGAGTGTCTGCAAGATCTGTGTTTGGCTGATTTCGCGACAAAGTACAACTACCAAGGCCAGGACCCAGGAAAGAACGTGCCACACGACGACGAGGAAGGCGACGACCAGGAGACCACCAACACCACCGAGAAGTTCCAGCTACAGAGTGGAGGTTACATCTTAAAGAGGAAGAAATCCAAGATCCTCCGATTCCGAAATTTCGATCAGCTGAAGGACCCGACCAACTACTGCAGAGAGCAGTTGATGCTGTACCATGGCGCGACGAGGAAACGGAGCTGATTAACATCAACCATGAGGCCAGGTACGAGGAGCTGAAGGACAACATCACGGCAAAGAGGATGCAGTATTGCTGTAGAAGAGAGACGGAGTTAGTGCGAGCAGCAGAGGAGATCCAACAAGCAGGCGCAGATGACGACGACCATGTAGACGATGTCGTACCCATTGCAGACCTGGACGAAGACGAGATGAGCGAACATCAAGACGAGTTTGTGGCCATGGAAGCAGAAGAAGAGCACCGCGTGGACGTCTTAGAACAAATTGGACAGCCAGCACGACAGGAGGGTGCCGAGTACTTCCTTGCACCCTCCCATATCCCTGACCCTGACTTTGAAACTCTAGTGGCGTCTTTGAACTCCGTGCAAAGGAAATACCTGTATCATGTTGAAAACAGGTCGTTTGCCGTTATACGAGTTCGTGAGCGGCGGGGCTGGTGTCGGGAAAAGTCGTCTGATCAAAGTAATACAATGATCAAAGTCCCTGATTCGGTACTTCCATTCCATTCCCAGGTGCAAACCCCGATGACGTGTGCGTGTTGTTGTGTGCGCCGACCGGGAACGCCTTCAACATCGGCGGTATGACACTCCACTCCGCGTTGTCTTTGCCGCTCAGTCAGTTCGGAGGGCCGCTTCCCAATACAATCGCCACAAAACTGCACAACCTGAAGCTGATCGTGATCGACGAGATTTCCATGGTTGGAGCCAAAATGTTGAACACGGTAAGTGTGAGGCTCTCACAAATTTTTTAATCTGATTTGCCATTTGGGGGCCTGTCAATCATCGCCGTGGGTGACTTCAACCAGCTACCGCCTGTTGCCGATTCCTTTCCATTTCAGTGTCCAAGATCCAATGAGGGATATGCAGAGCTTGCTGGACCAACACTGTGGGAAAAGTTTTGTCTGGTGGAGCTGACAGAGATCATGCGCCAGAGGGATGACCTGCCCTTTGCACAAGCCCTCACACGACTGGCCAGGGGGGAAATGGAGGGGGCGGACATTGAACTGTTCAAGAGCCGTCAGTTCTCAGAGAGAGACCCTTCTCTTCCACCCGAAGCTCTTCACCTGTACCAGACCAACGCCAAAGTGTGGGCCCACAACACAGCTGTTTTGAACACCCTGGACACGCACGGAAGGCGCTGTTTCAACAGCCGCTGACGTTTGCCAGGGCGACGCTTCAAAACAGGTAAAAGATGACTTTATGCAGTATGTTTCAGGTTTGCGGGCGAGTGACACTCACGGACTACCGTTCCAACTGAACCTCAAACTTTCCGCTCGGTACATGATCACTAACAACATTAACACCGCCGATGGGTTAGTGAATGGCGCCACGGGGAAGCTGCTCAAGATCGACTACGGCAAAAGGAGTGACGGAAGTTCGGTTCCCGTGCGGGTGTGGATGATGTTCGATGACGCGAAAGTCGGCGCCGAAGCCAGGCAGAAAAGTATGCCACTGGCAAGGGCGAACCGAATACCAAACACGTGGACACCAATCGAACCAATGTGTCACGTTGTGAAAAGAAAACAAAGTGGAGGGAACCTACAAATTCTGCGAAAACAGTTCCCTCTTCTGCCTGCCATGGCCGTCACGATTCATAAAAGCCAAGGCGACACGTACAATCAGGTGGTTGTTCATTTGTCTCCCGGCATTTCCCGATCCGTTCTGTACGTTGCGTGCAGCAGAGCCAAGACCGCCGACGGTTTGTATCTCGTGGGGCAGTTCAAACCACCGAAAAAACACACACGCCAAAGACAAAGTGTTAATGGAAATGGCCCGGCTGCGGGAACACAAGCCAGTCACTCCCTCTGTCGTGTTTCTGGATGACCATGCACATGAGGAAAAACTGAAGTTTGTCTTCCTCAATGTTCAGTCGCTTCACAAACACTATGCTTCTATGCGGGCCGACAGCAGTCTGATGGCTGCTGATGCTCTGTTCCTCGTAGAGACCTGGACCTTGAGCACTGACGAGTTCCCCCTGCCAGGGTTTGAAAATGCCTCCATGCTGGTGTGTGATGGCAATACGCGAAAACCCTACGGCATGTCTGTGTACAGCAGGTGGTTCATGTCTGTGCGTGTAGAACATGAGAATCAGATGACCGGCCCTGGCTGGCACGCTGAAATTGCAGCCATCCGCATGAGAGGCTGGGATGGGCTGACAGTGGTGGTAGTGTACAAGTCCCCGAAAGCACCCGTCCGTACCGTGCAAGAGCTGCTGAAGACGTATCTTGCAACTCTCTCTCCGATTCAGGCAGAGCGACTTGTGGTTGTTGGTGACTTCAACGTTAGGAGAAACACACCAGAAGGTGAAGCTTTGGTCAGCTTCTTCACCAGCGAGTCAGTGAGTGCTGCCGCAAAGCTGAGACCCATGCTGCCACCTGACGTGCCGACCACCAACCAGGGGACACAGATCGACATGTGTTTCACCAGCATACCTTGTGGCATATCAGTTGGTACGTACGAAAGTGTCACAAGCTACCACAAGCCGCTCTGGGTTGTTCTGGATGAGTGAACAGACTCAAAGCAGCAGTCGCGTGTTCGTGCGCACTATTTGTATTCTAACAGTGGGGTGTTATCAAGTGTACATGTGTATTGGTTGACATTCCATGACTTACAATATAAATAGTGTTCCTTAGTTCTGTAGGGCTGTGCCGTCGATTTCATGGTGACGGATGAGTGTTCGTCACAGTAAAGTACTTAAAATTATTCTTCAATCAAACGAGTATGTGTCTTCATACTTTATCCGCTGCACTTGAGAGATTCACAATCGTTACCACCTGATACAAAAAGCGAAGTGCATAATGCTATTTGCTCGTTGAACCTATGGCAGTCGAGTCGTTTACTGGCTACCTGGGTCCGACATCAAATATCAAATGTTCACTGAGAATGTTGAATCTATGGCAGTCGAGTCGTTTACTGGCTACCTGGGTCCGACATCAAATATCAAATGTTCACTGAGAATGTTGAATCTATGGCAGTCGAGTCGTTTACTGGCTATCTGGGTCTGGCATCAAATATCAAATGTTTACTGAGAATGTTGAATCTATGGCAGTCGAGTCGTTTACTGGCTACCTGGGTCCGACATCAAATATCAAATGTTCACTGAGAGTGTTGAATCTATGGCAGTCGAGTCGTTTACTGGCTGTCTGGGTCTGGCATCAAACATCAAATGTTTACTGAGAATGTTGAATCTATGGCAGTCGAGTCGTTTACTGGTTGCCTGAGTTTGGCATCAAATATCAAATGTTTCCGAGTGTTGAATCTATGGCAGTCGAGTCTATGACTGGCTGCATCTGGCGTGTGTGGTTTGTGATTTTCCTGTAGTAGAAAGGACAGACTAGTGTATCAGCGAATGTTACTTTGGTACTGATAAATTCACATGATTATTCTTTTTCGTTAGTAATATGTATATGCACATGTATATACTGGTAAATACGTCATAGCCTGGTTAACAAAGTGAAGATAACACGTATAACCTACCTGTTGGCTTGCTTATTTACTTACTTTCCTCTCTACTTCTTGCATGCCTCCCGCAACACCAACCCCCCTCCCCCCCCCGCACTCTCGCTCCCCCACCCCACTCTGTTTTCTTTGATTCACATTTCACTGATGTAAATGTAATAGTATGTATCCTACCATTCTGCACCCTGCTTAGTTAAAAAAAGAAACTCTGTTGATATCAAATCATTTCTTCGCATTGTAAGTATGTTTCATAATTGCTTTCTGAATGACTATGTATTAGCGCTTATTCCTGTTGTGCTAATAAACTGGCATGATTATCTTTTTCATCAGTAACATTCATAATGCACATATATTACTTGAAATGTATCACAGCCCGAATAATAAAATGGGTATATTGCTTGCATGTTGTTCATATACTAACAATGTTGTAATGTAAACTCTGAAAACAACAACCGTTTTTGTCTTCATGCATATTTTCGTGCTTACATATTCTGTCGTACATTTGATAAAAAGAAAGGAAAAAAAAAAAAAAAAGCTGTGTTGTTATCAAATCAATTATACCGCATTTCAAATATATTTATTCATTAATTGCTTATGAACTGCTGTGTTCTTGATCTCGTTTTTACATGTTCTGGCTTAATTACAGTGGTACATCACCAGCTCTGTGGTTAATGTTGCTAAATAATAGTTATATAAGATACGTTTCTATCATGTTTTGTACAGTTTGCTGTATGATGTATCCCTGTAAGTGTGCCCGTGTGTGTCTTACATGCGCACGTTAAAGATCCCCTGGCGATGCTTAGACGCTCGTCCGGGCCAAATTTGCTTGGAACGTAGCAATACTTATTAGTTAATCATGCCAGTTTGGCATTTGATTTCCTTGTCTCCCTTTTCCATGTGTGTTCTGATGATAGAGCCATGCGAATTTTTTGATCATATACTCTGTCCAAAAAAGTACATCTACCTACTTCTATAAAAACTTTTCACATTGTGTACAACAGAAATGTAATGATTTACAAAAATACTTTCGGCTATTTTTTTTTTTTTTTTTATTAATTGTTTTGTCAAATACAAAGGGATTTGTATATTTGCACTGTCTCTTCTGATTATAATTTTAGATTTCTTTAGTAGAATAATGAAGAACACACATGGTTCCCCATTTCCAATATCTATTTTCGGCCCTTCATAGTCCCCCTGCAAGTCGGTTACTGAGGCTCATCGTGCCGTAGGGGTGAACACCATCAAGGTGGCCAATCAGTACCGCAATATACAGGTGCTTGCTTGAAGCTGGACTGTCCACACTTCAACAGAGCATTTTGTATGTATATCGAATCTAATGTTTGCTTTGAGATTTCAGGGCTTTGTTCAAGCATATGACAAATTTGGAGGTTTGAAATGGAATCTGCATTTTCCATAGTCTAACTGAAGACATGATCTCTCTCTCTCTCTCTCTCTCTCTCTCTCTCTCTCTCACACACACACACACACACACACACACACACACACACACACACACACACACAATCACACACGCATGTACTTGAAAAATGTGTGGTTCAGTTTTACAGGCATTGCTTAGTTCGGTCACGGTAATACTTTATCGACAATAACGTTATGTATATCTTTATCCGGCCTTTCTCCGACATGAATCTAGTCAAAACGCGTGTCGCCAAGGAAAAATTGCTTAGGCCTACTTTAATAGCTCTACTTGCTAAAAAGGTTATAAGACATTCTTAACGACTGGTTGTATCTCGTTCGCTCTCCGAACATGTGGGAAATTGGCGCAAAAAAAAAGAAGAAAAAAAGCCACAACCGTTTACCTCTGCGTATGGTGCGTGACAGAGATTCTCTTTGGCTCACCTGCACAACGAAGTGAGTCTATGTATTAACCCTGCGTCGCCTGTGTGTGTATTCGGTGTGTGTTTCCGCAGTAAACTTTGACGTTGGATTTTCTCAGAATCTACAAACAGCAGATTCATCAAATTTAGCATGCTGGTGTAATCTAAGACTTTTCAGATTACGTCATTTTGAATGACCCAGACTCAAAATAAAGCTCACTACAGCTTCAATCACACCTGAATCGCATGCAATCGCTTGCGACCCGAGAAAGAGAAAACAAATCGCTTGCGACCCGAGAAAGAGAAAACAGACATCCCACCCCCCCCCCCCCCCAACACGCACATACAGACATACGCGGAGAAAGATTCATTTCATTGTCAAACGTAATTCGGCACTGAAAATACGATTGAAAGAACTCGCGTCGCGACCGACCCAAGGTCAAGGTCACTGCAGCTGTCTGTCTGGAAATTTTACATTGGCATTTTCTCAGAATCTAAAAAAAGCCAGAAACATCAAACTTTGCATGATGATAGACATCGACGACACCTTTACTGACATACCTGTATTCGGTCACTTTGAGTCAAGATCAAGGCCATACACGCTGTTTGCGGAAAACCTTCCAAAACCTTAATATTGCCATTTTCTCAGAAACAATGAACAGCAGAGGCACCAAACCAGTGCTTGAGCCCCCCCCCCCCCCCCCCCCTTTTTCCCCTCCTCCTGAATCCGGCCCTGTAGGCCTATTTCAAGGTCTTTGATTCGCGCCTGATGCAAGCATTTGCCGGTTCCAGAGTGGCGTGTTCAATTTAGACCAATCAGCGCAGGCGATTGTTCAAACTGTTGCTATTCTTCGCGTTACTTTCAAACGGGCTGAGGCCTTCTTGCAGTTCCTGCAGGCTGTTCGACGGTGTAGCAGACAGGTTGTTGAGCGCTGGTGACAAATCAGGTACTGCCGGACGTGGTAATAATTTCTTCATTCGCTTGCAATTTATTTGGGTTGAAAGGTTTTCTTCGCCATTAACATCCATTGCACTTCTTATCTTATCATATCTTTTCGGTCGCTTTTCTAATCACTTGTTGAAGTTTTGCATTATTGGGTGAGTGTCTTGGCCTGTTTGCCTGTTATTCGCTGTCGTCATCCTTTCAACATGCAAAGTTTTCGGGCCTTGGTGTTCGGCCACTCACACGTCCGGAATTTGGCCAGTTTCATTTCAGAAGAAGCGCGCGTCGATGACCGCATTTCCTCAATATTAACAATACGCGGCGTGAAGTGCTACCTCCACTGCATGGGAGTTGGTGGGTATCGCACTCAGGATGTGCGGAATGACCTGCCCTGGATGCAAAGTCATGGAGCGGATGTACTGGTCCTCATGATCGGGGACAATGATGTTCACCACGGCGCGACTGGTGCTCAAATCGCGACAAAGCTGTTGTCGTTGATTACCGACATCCACGACCAAATGCCAACTACTCGATTGGTATTAACATCACTTCTCCCGCGGTTCGAACCCACTGATGATTTCGTTGACAGAATGCGCGCGCGACGTCGATACCGTCCGCCGCGAATGAACCTGGACGAATTAATACAACATGATCGCGACTGACGCGAACGAGTTCCTGTCGACCAACATGCCACAGTATTGTGTTTTCTGGTGGCAACAGGATTTCCGGACACAAATTCCATCACGCGACGTATCTGCTTACCGTGCTTTGAGAGATAGGTTTACCGCCGACGGTGTCCACCTGTCGGGCCGAGGGCACTTTCTGTTATATAGGAGTATCAGGGGAGCGATAGTCCGAGCTAGACAATGATCCGACACATTCTTTGTTCCCCAAGAGCTTGTGAACGATCTTCCCGAAAATTGGGAAATTGACATAAACTCAAAGTGAGAGAAGAATGAATAGGAGCTTTTTTGTGCGATGTTCCGGCACACACAGACATGCTCTCATGGTCCACCTTTGGTGTTCGTCTAGCGTCAAACATTTGTCAAAAGAGGTGTTTCGGAGTTAAACGTGTTTTTTCCACCACGCATGGGTGATAGAAAAAACGGGGCAACGAAAAAAACAAACAAACAGAAAACAAAGAAACTTTAGATCTGTAGAAGTGTGATTCCATAGTATGCGCGCGTTGTTTATGTCTGGCAGTCGAGTTGTTTACTGGCTGCGTGGATTCGATAGCGAGGTCACCTACGCGCTGTTTATTTCTGGCACTTGAATTGTTTACTGTCTGGCTTGAATCGATGACTAGGTGCGCGTTATTTATTTCTGGCAGTCGAGTTGTTTACTGTCTGCCTTAAATCCGTAAGAGGGTTCGTGAAATCTGCCTTTGTCGTGCGTCTCCTCTCTCTCTCTCTCTCCCTCTCTCTCTATCTGAGCTCTGATAACGATTCTAATAGTTTACCTTTGTACATACTGGCATTTCAATAAGTTTTGGAAATTTTATGCTAGACATGTAGGTTGATGACTGAATGGCACATATGCCATCGGCGGCTAACTGATTTTATCATAATTCATAATTATTTCAATAAGTTTTGGAAATTTTATGCTAGACATGTAGGTTGATGACTGAATGGCACATATGCCATCGGCGGCTAACTGATTTTATCATAATTCATAATTATTTCATAACTGCATTACGTTCATTGTCGTACATGTTCCTTTATGTGGCTTTTTTTTACAGTGGTGCATCACCAGTTGAAATTTCCGATTTTTGATTGATTGATTAATTAAAGTTACATTACTTAGCTGTTCTCTGTTCATTGTTAGACGTTTTTGCATGTGGCTGAGGTGTATCCCTGTAAGTGTGCCCGTGTGTATCTTACATGCGCACGTTAAAGATCCCTTGGCGATGCTTAGACGCTCGTCCGGGCCAAATTTACTTGGAACGTAGCAAGACTTATTAGTTAATCATGCCAGTTTGGCATTTTGATTTCGTCGTCGCCCCTTTCCATGTGTGTTCTGATGATAGTACGGTTGTGCCATGCGAATTTTCTTGTTTTTAAAATGCACTTTAGTAATAGGGTAGTGTGCAGCATATACTCATTAAATGTACATCTACCTACTTCTACAAAAACTTTTCCTGTTGTATACGAAGGAAACTTAATATGATTTACTTCAATGCCTTAAGCTATTGTCCATACAAAAAACACATAATTATCAATTGTTTTGTCTAATATTATGGTGTTCGCATACTTGTCTTCACTGATTATAATTTTAGATTTCTTTAGTAGAATAATGAAGAACACACATGGTTCCCCATTTCCAATATCTATTTTCGGCCCTTCATAGTCCCCCTGCAAGTCGGTTACTGAGGCTCATCGTGCCGTAGGGGTGAACACCATCAAGGTGGCCAATCAGTACCGCAATATACAGGTGCTTGCTTGAAGCTGGACTGTCCACACTTCAACAAAGCATTTTGTATGTATATATGTATCGACAAACTTGGAGTAGTGAGTACTTCACAGAACGGACGACATGTTCTGTTCAGGAGGCCTCTCTCTCTCTCTCTCTCTCTCTCTCTCTCTAGTACTTTGTCTAATTGTATGAAAGACAGGACAGGAAAGGAAATTATGGAAACAACATACTGGGCTGGTACACCCATCTTGTTCTTTTTAACCATGAATTGTTTCCGTCCTTGGAGGCAGTGGACGTATCTAGGCAACAGCATGATGGTGTTCTCTACATTGTGGAAGACAGTTTTCGAAACCCATCACTGAAGTCAATCAACCTCAGCTATAATTCCCAGATTTGTTTTGAGGAAAACTACTTGGTAGATGTTGACACGTTTAAAAGTTGTCCAAATTTAGAAGTGCTTATTGCCATTGGGACCGACTTCAAAGGAGTTGATGAGAACAGATTTCAGCGACTGTTTGGCCATCTGACACATTTGAGAGAGTTCTCTCTGAGATCAACCGGCATATCTCGTATTACCAAGGGTATGTTTCGCGGTCTGAACTCGCTAAGCTTAATAGATTTTAGTGGGAACCATCTGATTCACATTCCTGACGGCGTCTTCCTGTTCTTGGTGCAACTGACAAGTTTCAATATGAGCAACAACCAGATATTGGAGGTACAGGAATCAGCATTCTCCCCGATCCTTCGTGGGCAGCTTCAGCAGGTTGATCTCAGTGGTAATCGTTTCGTATGTTCGTGTGAAGTGATGTGGTTCCGGCAATGGCTTCTTTCTAACCCTTCCTTGTTCCACGACTGGTCCGACGGTTACATGTGCGACAACGTGCATAACAAAAGTGTTCAGGAGTTCTATCTGCCGGGGCAGAGATGCTTGTGGAGCGAAGACACAAACAAATTCATCACTGTCACCGTCTCTTTGTTATTCTTCACGATCATGGGAGTCGCCTTGCTTTACCGCTATCGCTGGCATATCCGCCTGGCCATGTACGATGGCCGGGGGGACAGGCTGCAGCGTAATTTTCAGCAGCCGCACTACCAGTACGACGTATTTGTGTCCTACGACAGCGAGGATTTCGACTGGGTGCACAACTGCCTCAGGCCTCAGCTGGAGGACGGGCTGGGGCTGAGGTTGTGTCTGCATGAGCGTGACTTCACGCCTGGGGTTCCTATCGTGCGGAATATTATGCGATCTGTTGAAACCAGCAAGAAAATGATGATGATTTTCTCCCAAGGGTTCGCCGAAAGCCAGTGGTGTCAGTTCGAGCTTCAGCTCTGCCTGACGCATGTGATGGACACTGGTGACGCACTGCTGGTCGTGTTGCTGAATAACATTCAACCACGTGAACTGACCCCTACTATGATGGCGGTGATGAAAACAACAACCTACATTGAGTGGGCTGATGATCCTGACGCTAGGGATGCTTTCTGGGGCCGTATTCCGAGGGCGCTGTATGATATTCTGCCACATGGTTGAAACTAGAATGACTTTCATTAAAACGACTAAAAGCGCCTTTTCCAGGATCACTAGACTAGAGTTCAAACGCTTGTGGGTGTGTATGTATGTTCAGAATCAGAGTAATCTCAGTTAGTCTTTGGTAGAGCCCTGAATGCGATATTGCAGGCGCTGGAACTCCGCATATTCGGATATTTGGAGTAAAGGAGTCGCAAGGTGAGGAATGTGTGAAAAAAAGTTCTGGCAGTCTTTAACGAGAAAGTGCGGGTACCGACAGAAGTACACGATGTGCAAGTCGCGCATATAGTGGGGGCTACACAACGGGACTGAAGCATAGGAGGGCGGGACAACAGGAAGCATGACGGATGGAAGAACACCACAAAAAGACCAGGGAAACCACAAGTAGTCATCATCCAGTTCTCCCGCAAGAAAGTGAGAGACAGGACTCTCAAAACCAGGCATACTCTGAAGAACAGTGGAGTGACAATTGCAGAGGACCTAACGTTTAAGAACTTTAGGCCCCGGCCACATGAAAAGCGGTTTAGCCGCGCTGCGGAAATAGTAATAGAGTTTATTGTTGGAGTGGCCACACGAGTCGCTACCACCGCGCGGTTACCGCGAGCTCACTGCTAGCGTCGAGCGGTGGTAATGTTCCAGACAATTAGGGTTCGGCCAGATGACAAGCTGCGCTGTAGCCGCGCTGTGAGTTTGCGGTAAGCGAGCTGTTGAGCAGTGAGCGGTGGGTGGCCACACCAAAAGCAGCGATGGCTAGCGGCTAGCTAGCGAGTAGCCAGCTGCGCTGCTGGTTAAAACTTGCGTGGCCACATGAATAACTGCCGTAGCTAGTTGTATGCTAGCCTGCCGCTAGCTGTGCACGGTTTGTTGTAGTATCTGTTCATAGCTGTACGAGGCAGAATCAAAATGGCAGAGAGGAGGTATCTCCTACTTTCAGACTTGTCAGAACCATCGCCATATATACGGCGAGGAATTCTTTTTGATGACAGAGATTATTGGGTCCATCCCATTAACACGCAACGGAGTGTGTATGGAGAATATCACCATTTGGTTCCCGACCTCAAGCAAGATGCTGAACGGTTTTTTTGACTACTTGTGTAATTGGTGTGTGTGTGTGTGTGTGTGTGTGTGTGTGTGTGTGTGTGTGTGTGTGTGTGTGTGTGTTGGGGAGGGGGGGGGGAGTCGATCATTCCCTGGCTTGGACAACTTAAAACAAAGTTTTGTTGTTTATTTTCTTTTTTAATTACAAACAAAACCGCACAAGTTTTGGTGAGCAAAGTTTCGTGGAGTCAAAGTCAAGAAGTGTCGTGGATCTAGCACACACACACACACACACACACACACACACACAAGACACTGAAATGGCATGGATAGGTACAGAGATGAAGACGCTTTGGTGTACATAATTATGAGCAACTGCATGTTAAAGAGGTATTCGTTTGTGTTTAGTGACAGTTTATTTGAATCTTCCTGGTTATTTCTTTTGGTCCTTGGTTGTACTTTTCTTTTGTTTTTTTAATTTGTTTTGAGGATACTGAACTTGTGAACACACACACACACACACACACACACACACACACACACACACACACACACACACACACACACACACACACACACACATTTTCCTGTATTCTATTTGATTTCCTTTTCATGACGAACTACAAAGCAACAAAACAATCCTACTAATGTACGGGCCGGGTTACAAGTGACACACAAAAACGCACGCGCTACTAAACTGACATGGATAGGTGCACACATTCAGATGCCCTGGTGTATATAATTATGACAAGCTTCAGCAACCCATTATTTACAACTGTTATGCTGCAAAACAGCTTACAGGCATATGTTTTATAGGCATTTTTCTTTTACCTAATACAGTGCATTTGAACTGTTTTGGGTTATTTATTTCACTTTTTAGTTTTGGATTTTTTGTTCTTATTTGTACTTGTCGTTTGGTTTTGAGTTTTGCTTTCTTTTGTTTTTTCTATAGTTTTGATGGGGTGTTGTCTCAGAGTTAGGTATAATTATGTCCTCTTTGGGCACTTGCATTGGCTATTGTGTTTGCCCTTGTCTTCTACGATGTTTTTGTGTCTAGAAAATATGACAGGTTGGAAGTTACAGCTGCACAAAATTAACGTTGTCAGAGGTGCTGGATATTGTAATATCCTGGTAGAAGACCAAAATAATAATAATAATGAGTATTGTATAGGCGCTTTACCCAATTTCGTGAATCGGCTCAAAGCGCCGCGAACTGAACCCAACATGCATGCTCACGTGAATCGCACGCATTCTCTCACACACTGGACATACACATAGTACAATCACGTGGTGCGAAGGGCCAGCTCAGCTCTTTAAATTTCGGAATTTAGAATTGCATTTATTTTTCAAAATTTGTGAGCTGAACATTTCCAAAGCAGAGGGGGAGGAAGCCGGAGTACCCGGAGAGAACCCCCCGACGATCGGCCCGAATGAACGGTGCCACATACGAGAAGGAAAAATTCTGTGCCCCGAGTGGGACTCGAACCTCTTACCTCTCGCATTGGTGGCAGGTCTCTTAACCACTAGACCACCGACCGCCCCGGAAAATGGAATACAAAAGATTTTTGACAAACCGGGCTTTCTGTGCTGGCATGTTTCTGTGAAATGTGAACACTTCACTTCTATTCTGTACCTGTAATGATGTATGTCGATAAGTAATGCAAACTTTAAAAAATGCAGTCACATTGTTGTAAATAATCAACTGTTTCATGTGCCCACCCGAAAAGACGAAGAGGTCATTCCCATTAATCCGGGAGGTATTTTGAGAGTTTAAAAGCGCTTTCACTTCATATAATGTAAATGGACATTGCATCCTCACAGCATATATAGTGATCTGAAATACACATCCCATTCAATATAAACTATTGCTTGTTTGTGCAGCTATTAAAAGATTGTTCTTTGAAATGTTCTTTATCATTTTATTCGTAAGCGTTAAATGGTGTGTGTGTGTGTGTGTGTGTGTGTGTGTGTGTGTGTGTGTGTGTGTGTGTGTTGTGGTGCATAGGTTGTGCTCATGCGTGTGCGTTCGAAGGGAGGAATAACATCCTGCTTTAATTTGTGTTTTATGTAAACAGCTTTGGTAATAGTTTTGTAGACACTGAAATTGTGCGTATTAATGCCATTTTGAGTTTTAAAGTGAGTTCAGATCTTTCAGTGGACAAAATAGTGAAATAAATAGTTCTGAGTTTAGAGCTCTGCTCTGTGCTCTGTCAGACAGTCTGTCTGTCTGTCTCTCTCTCTCTCTCTCTCTCTCTCTCACACACACACACACACACACAAAGACCCACGCACACACAAACACTCAAACACCCCCCCCCCCCTCCACACACACACACACACACACACACACACACACACAACGCGCACGCACGCACGCACGCACGCACACACACACACACACACACGCGCGCGCGCACGCACTAATTAAAAATTCGCGATGTGTAAAGTGTTGGGAAAAGTGAAAAAAATGAGTGGGGAAAAAAAAAAACACTTTCGCGAGGCGATCAAACTGGAACGACTCATTAATATTTTAGATATTTAGATTATCCGCAGTGCGAGAAAATTTATGGGATGCGGAAAATCGTGTTTATTAAAAGCAGGATGTTATTTTCGCAGTTATTAGTCACTAATTGAAGGCCGATCGCGCACACCAAGACAAGGAAATAAACATCAAGTCATTTATGTCGGGGTCTAAAGTGCTATAGGACGAACACATCAGACATCTTCTGGGATAGTTCGTCTGAATTGGAACCTACTCCAGTAGGTAGGTAACACTGTTCCTACTTTATGTCTGGCATTCCCAAGACAGGGAAAAGTCTTCCAGAGGATCTGCTGCATGTTCGCAACTTGACCCACTCTAAAGTTACCACGGACAAAATCCTTCACAAACTACAGCACGACCTGAGAGACGGATAACAACAAACAAACAAAACCAACATACAAGTTGCTATCACTTACGAAATGAAAGCGATCAGTATTTGTCTGCGAAAGTGGACAGTATTTATCAAACTGAACTAATGATAATAATTAACCATTTTCATTTCTTTTCAGATTCAGCAAATTCTGTGAACAGTGGCATGTTTATCAGGACGCAGTGCAGCCATTGACCATGCGCCCAAGCAGAGAACAACCCACACTGAGTAATAATTTCAATCGAACCGAAACAGAAGCACTTCCATAGAAAGTTTCCAGGGAAAATACTCAAGAGACGCAAACTGTTTACGGTCTCCAGGAAGAACGGTAACAGAACAGACATCAGATCATCCACACAAAAAGTGTTTACAAGACAAGAACTGTACACAGTCACGAACAATTCCACAGAAAGTTGACAAGGAAAGTGCTTCACAGACTAGAAATTTTCGCATTCTCTTAGGGGACGAAAACACATCACTCTCATCAGTCAAACGGATCGTTCATACACAAAGTGTTTACGAGACAAGAACTTTACGCAGTCGGTACAGAAAGTTTACAAGAACTGTACGTAGTCAGTACTGAGAGAGTTTACGCAGTAAGTACAGAAAGTGTTTACAGGACAACTACTGTGACCAGTTAGTACAGTGTTTTCGAGAGCAGAACTTCACGTAGTCAGCAAAGAAAGTGTTTTCAAGACAGGAACTTTACGCAGTCAGACAGTAATCAGTATACAGAAAGAGTTTACAAGTACTGTTACCAGTCGGTACAGAAAGTTTACAAGACAAGAACTTCACGCAGTCAGTACAGAAAATGTTTACAAGTGAAGAACCGTAGCTGTGTTTACAAGACAAGAACTTTACAAGTGAAGAACTGTAACAAGTCACTGCGTGAAGACAAAAAGATTCTGCAAAACAAGAAAACTAGACGCTAAGCGATAGCAGTTTGAAACAATCACTCAGCTTAGAGAGTAAGTTACAAACAACGCGTCGGTATTTTTTTAAAAAAGCCCTAAAGAAGAATAAATTTCAAGATGGTTTCTTTGGATAGGATACTCACTGTCTACATTTTACACACGTTGTCGCTGGCGATTGTTGCATGTCTGAGAGAGAACGACAAACCGCAGGAGATTACAGGATGTCAGGCGTATGGCAAATCGCAGGTCGTGGGGTTGTACATTTGTTTTGAAAATGGAGTTTGTACCGGTACAGACCTTCCCTATTTGCCTGCCCTCCCTGATGGAACTACAAAGCTCCTTCTTGCCTCGGAAGGGAAAAGTTATCTCTTCCCTGACCAGTTCTTTACGAACGTCACGAGCATAGTGGAACTTTGCTTCAAGGGCGAGCACCAAGTAACCTTCGGCACCAAAGCCTTACTTCCCCTGAAGAAGTTGACGGCTCTGTACATTAGTGTACAAGAACTGAATATGTCCAGCATTTTGTCCCGTGTTTCTTTAGTTAAAACGTTAACGACGCTTGCACTCTGGGACATGTCTGGCTCAGTTCACGTGATTCCTGACGACATTTTTGTCAGATACCCGATGCCAGAGCTGAAGGAACTTTCACTGGTGGGACTTCGCGCCCTAAACGGTACGATAGATCTGTCAGTGTTTTCTCCATTAAAGAAACTGCGAATACTCAATTTTACCCAAAGCGCCATCTCAGATATTTCTAACGCGTCTTCGCTGTCTAAACTTGAAAGGATGGATCTAAGTTGTAACAGCTTTAGAAATATCTCTCTTGCGGAGTTTAGTCATTTCAAGAACCTCATGGCCTTGAACATTTCAAACAACAACATTAATGCCATTATAGATACAAATAGTTCGACTGAAGCAACGACATTCTACCAAACCAATCCTTCCTTAAATAACAAGAATTATTCTGCTTCTGAATTCACGACTGAAACAAACTTGACAACATGCCATATGTTAGAGCTAAAGATATTGGACATCTCTCATAATTCCCTTTCTCGCATGACAAAAGCCGTTTGCTTCCCTAACCTTGAAGAAATGTATCTGAGTTTTAATAATTTTGAAGCGTTAAATCTTGAAGACTTAACTCCACTAACGCAGCTCAGACGGGCTGATATTTCCCGTAACAAACTCATAGGAGATATAACACCTAACTACATGCCAAATCTGGAGGTTCTTAATATGCAACAAAACAAAATCTCTGGATTACCAGAAACATGCGGACGCAGTGGACCGTTTTTCCCGAAATTACAAATAATCGACCTGACCGATAATCTAGTACTTGTCCGTGTGGGTGAGGTTTGTTTGCCCAAGCTGACGGCCTTGTTATTAGGCAAAAACGAATTTACAGGGATGAACTTTAGTTTCTTCGACGAAGAGCATTTTCCAGATTTCATTACCCTTGATTTGTCTGATCAGCGTTATTTGTGCTGCATTTACAACATGGGACTCAAAACAGCTTTACAGGCAATCGACCTTAGCTTTAATAATCAACTAAAGTTTAACAATAATTTTTCGGTTCGTGAGAGGAGTTTTGAAGGATGTGTTAAACTAAAAGCACTAAATCTCAGCCACACAAGTTTTGAAGGGGTCGGCCCACAGAGATTCCAGTTGCTTTTCGGTAACTTGACAAAACTTCAACACCTATCACTGAGGCTTACTGGTCTTTCTCGAATTACTGCCAGCATGTTCAGAACACTGACGTCACTTGAAGTCCTGGACTTAAGCGGAAACAGCTTATATCAACTGCCCGACAAATTGTTCCTTCGAACTCCGTTCCTGACTTCATTCAATGCTAGTTACAACCACATAGCAACGATAAGTCAATCAACGTTTCCACCCTTCGCCCGTCTTCGGCTTCAGCAAGTCGATCTCAGCGCCAACCCTCTTGTATGTTCCTGTGACTTGCTGTGGTTTCGCCACTGGCTGACAGAAAACCCTTCACTGTTTCAACATTCTGTCGCTGGTTATGAGTGTGATAATTTGCCTGATACACCGGTGCAAACGTTCTTCATTCAAGAACAAACCTGTTTGCTGAGTGAAGCTACAATGGAAGCGATTATTGCAACTTTTACTTTGCTAATTCTTGCAATGATTACGATCACATTAACTTACCACTACCGTTGGCACATCCGCCTCAAGCTGTATAACGCATTCCGGAACCAGCGGGACAGGCAGCGACGTCTAGAGGAACAGAACTTCCGGTATGACGTGTTTGTGTCTTTTGACAGCCAGGACGCAGACTGGGTGCTCGAGCATCTCATACCGGAACTGGAGGGGAGGCTGGGATTACGTCTGTGCCTGCATTTCCGAGACTTCATCCCGGGTAAACCAGTTGTAGAAAACATTATGGAATGCATGGAGTCCAGTAAAAAGATGATGGTGATCTTCTCAAAGGATTTCGCTGAAAGCCACTGGTGTCAGTTCGAGCTGCAGGTTTGCCTGACTCACGCCATGGACACGGAAGACGCACTTTTGGTGGTGTTACTTCATGAGATCCCGTCACGTGACCTGACCTACTCCATGACAGCGGTGATGAAAACCACGACCTACGTCGAGTGGCCTGGAGATCCTGACGTCAGAACCTCTTTCTGGGAACGTGTTCGGTTGGGTCTTTGTGAGATTTTGCCTGAAATTTAAATGACAAATTCTCCGATTTTAGCATTTTCTCCAGGCAGTGTCGAATGACCAGTGTATTTGTTGTGGCGGACGGACATTTGGTATTTTTTTTAATTCAAAATGTACTTGCAGTTGCAGTGTTCTGTTGTATGTTCGGATCAGCTTAAGAAAGACCAAAAAAAGTCGTGTGAACTATCAGTTAGAGATCGCCGTTCATGTACTTTATAGTTGAGCAGATGTGGACCTGCTGGACCTACTGAATAATATACGTTTCTCCTATTCTCCGTTACAGATTCTTTTCACTTCTTGATCTTGTTTGATCAAGGATCAAAGACATATCTAGGAATACGAAAAGGTCAAAAGTCACGAAAGTTTCTGGCAACTCCAGTCTTTTGGAATTCAATTGGCCGTTACACACTTTTTACAGGTTGAAGGACACAAACTGACCGCGGGGTCATGTTTGGTGTTTATTTGGGGTACCCTGTTTGGCGAGTGTGCTAGTTTGTGATGGTTTTTGTTGTCATCAAAAAGTGTGAAAATCGTGATTTTTGTAGTATTGTAGGTCAAAGTGCATGCCAGGAGGCCGCAACAATAGGCAAGCTGCCATTGAAGCTGGGACGTTTTGCACAGAGGTCGAACACAAGTGACGCAAGCGGATTTGTGTGAACTGGTTCTTTCGCCTAAACAGAAAGTAGACTGAGCATTACTCCAGTGAGCCCTGAGCGGAAAGGAGACGTTCAATTTTTTTAAAACTCCTGTCAGATGCGTGCCCTTGAATGGTCTGTGCACGGTAATTTTGTAGATTGAAGCATTTTTAGGGGGTGACTATGATGCCTGAGGCTAATAGGGAATATATAGGCATTTTGAGACCTCGTGCAATTGTGTCCTTTGGCCTGAGTTGACTGTGACTAGAGGGGGAAGTAGATGGGGGTTTGGGGGTTTAACAGCCTTTTCCATCATATACGAGACGGAGCAACGAGAAAAAGGCCAGCACGAATATGAAGCTTCCAGTCAGGATTTTTGTGACTAGATGGACAAGAATCAAATCAGATGATTTTCTATACCCATACTGTCGCAGTGTGTGTGTGTGTGTGTGTGTGTGTGTGTGTGTGTGTGTGTGTGTGTGTGTGTGTGTGTGTGTGTGTGTGCGTGTATGTGTGTGTGTGTGTAGCTGTGCGTGCGTGCGTGCGTGCGTGCGTGCGTGTGTGTGTGTGTGTGTGTGTGTGTGTGTGTGTGTGTGTGTGTGTGTGTGTGTGTGTGTGCGTGCGTGTGTTTCCAGCAGGGAAACATCGTTGCTGGGAGGGTCGAGTGCGTTATTATCACTTTCCTTGTTTGCGTTTGTGTGTGTGTGTGTGTGTGTGTGCGTGTGTGCGCGTGTATGTGTGTGTGTATCTGTGCGTGCGTGCGTGTGTGTGTGTGTGTGTGTGTGTGTGTGTGTGTGTGTGTGTGTGTGTGTGTGTGTGTGTGTGTGTGTGTGTGTGTTTCCAGCAGGGAAACAGCGTTGCTTGGCAGGTCGAGTGCCTTATTATCACTTTCCTTGTTTGCGTCTTGCACGAGATTAATCTCGTTCGAATTCAAAACAGGAAAGTAATTCCATTGTTGAAGAAACAAGGTTATTTATCAGTGAACACCAACTCAAAGATTATTGTTTTGCTCGTTTCACGAGGAAAGTCGTGATCACATTGCTAGGTGTGATTCAAATGGCTTAAAATAAATTATCTGGTGCTACTAATTAAAGACAAAACTTTCCTCAAGATACGTGCGTGCGGATGTGCGTGTGCGTGTGGTGTGTGTGTGTGTGTGTGTGTGAGAGAGAGAGAGAGAGAGAGAGAGAGAGAGAGAGGAGAAATATTTCCGTCCGCCCCCAAACCCTCCCCTCCAAACACACACACACACACACACACACACACACACACACACACACACACACACACACACACACGAGACAACGAATCAAAAATACAACATTTATTAGCAAGAAATCCTACATCGCAGCATAGCATACAAAACTTTACAAATATCTGCGTTCAGTTTCCAAAAAAACAAAAACAAAAAACCCCGAAAATTTACGTAAAATTTGCATGAAAATTAGCAGAACCGAAACCGAAAGAAGCTACGGAGAAAAAACAATCTGCCTCAAACTCAAAGCAGAATGTGCCTAAAGTCTTATAAATTATGCAGTCAATATAATTCCGATGATTTTCAAATTCGTGATATTTTGCGTCGATGTCTACAGTAAGGGCGTCATTTCTCTGTAAGGCCGACTTCACAAGGGAGTGTTTTTAGTCCGAACAAACAGCGAACGTGGTGTCTTCCGTGTTCCTCGTGTGACATGCGGTTACAGCACGCCTTTGCCCTAATTTTTGCGTGGCGTGTTTGAAGCTGTTATCAATTTTTGTTCTAACGAAATTGTATCCCGTGCGTCATTAGCCTAAGCCGTCAAATAAGGCAGTCCATAACATTAAACCTGAAGTAGACTCAATGACTCTAGATGCGCTACGCTATATGTAGCTTCCTATAATATAAGTTATAACTATATACAATTCTTTCCAGAGTTCATTGTATATGCGAGACTAGTAACAACATGATGAGTAGAAACTTGTTTTGCTGTAGTCATGGGTAGCTCATCGTATTCAACGAATAAAAACAGTCCGACACAATTCAAAATGAGATACCATGAGATACTCCCCATCCCCTCCCCTCCCTTTGCTTTAGTTTCTGAAGGCATGAAACCTACCCCTGAAATATAATCTTGAGACATACTCATGAAGAAAGAAGCAGCCTAGCGGACATACTACACGACCACTGAAAATTGAGGCAATGTTATCAGATACGATTTCACTAAATTAATTAAAATTCTACATGAAACGCTAAAGCGCGACTCAAAATTTATATGCAGAAAATAACTTAAGAAATTACACTTTATACATCATTGTATATACAAACAAGAAAAGGCACTAGCAGCTAAACAACATAAATTATTTTGCAAGTACACGTCAATTCCTGCACGCGCAGATGTCAGGCCTGTTATGAATAAACATACGCAATATACATCTTGACTATTGTCTACACTCAGCCAATGTGTAGTTAGGGCCGGCACAGAACATACAGCAAATAAGAATAAACGATAAAATGTTTTGATTTTGTTTAAAAAAAAAAAAAAAAAAGAGTTACGCATGCGTAGTCAGACTTCCTTTTAAAAGCTCAAAATAAAAGAAAAGAAACCAGTTTGATATTCTAATATAAATGTTCTTGTTCTAGAGTCGGAAACGAATGCAGGGCTGGTAGGTTATGTTATCTGTAAAGAAACCGACACGTTGATTGGCTCGAGGCCATTCCGATAACATTATTGTAACGATGCGTAGTAAGTCCTCGGTGACTCACCGGTAATGCTGTGTGATCCGACCCTTGAATAAAGCATACAAGTATAAAAACAGACAACATTCAACAAGACAACTCCTGCGTTGGATAAGAGAACGGTCTGTTCGCCGATCACACCAAGGGAGGGAAACGGCGCGTGTTGCGATGCCTGGAAGTTGCTTCCCTTTTGTCACAAACTTGCGTATCGACGGACATGGAGACATGCACTGACTGCACTGAAAACAAAGTCCCACAGTTCTGTTGATCGGGAACGACGAATAACCGGTTGAATATAGGTTTCTGGAGAGTCAGTGATATCCTAGGAGTATTTTCTACGGCATACGTAATATTGTAGGAAAATACAATTGTGAACTATGGACACAACAACTAATCGAGTTTCGCTTAGATTAGTTCAAGCTATGTGGCTGACCCCCCCCCCCCAAAAAAAAAAAAAAAAAAAACTTACTGTCCGGTATGTTTGCGGCCTACAAACAAAGCAAATAATGATGATCGAGTAAAATTTTCTGAATTTTGTCGTCATAATTTCTTTCTGTCCGCAAAACTGGAACGAAATTAGATTTGTTGTTATTTCTAAAGTCCACCTACATTATTTTTTTTTAAAATTTAAATGACAGACGAACCAATGCTCGGTTCAGAAGCATACGCCCTCCACCGTGTAATATCATTCAGGATACAAATATCTTTGAAACTGACCCCCCCCCCCCCCCAAAAAAAAAAAAAAATGGATGAAACAGTCACAACAGTTGCAACAGTCACTCATTCACCCATGACAAATTGAATACAATGAACATGTAGCGCTCACAACATAAGTAACTACGTATTTTTAAAGGAAAATCCAGCGACATGTTCTCCTTTTAAAGCGGCATTTTTCTTGCTTTACAAAACCGTGTACAAGTTACTTAAGTACAATGCAAATGGACAAAAACACAAACTATTCCCATCCTATTTACAAGTGTAAGTAAGCAAACACGTTTGAATTAGGCACAGTTACTTGAATACGGACGTACGTACACAGTTCAGTATCACAACTGAGTCTTTGTTCATATCACAGACTTGAAGTTTGTTTTCCAAGCAAGGAAAATGAAGTGGAAAACTGTTGACGCCACCTGGACTAAATAGACGTATGACACTGTCAGAAAATAACCCTTATTGTGGCGCTGGACGGGAGAAGGCCCCCAACAAGCGAGTTCCGTGACAGTGTATGACTGCGTATATCAGCTGTTATTACATCACTAACTGGATGCTTTAGCCAATCGTTGCAAACGAATTCTGGCACGAAGTTTGGAAGTTATATATCTCCTCCTTCCTCTTCTGCCCTCCGTCAGCATAGTTCATTCTGTACAACAGTTTCATGCACATGTGTACGTAATTATCTGCCTGACGGCAGTTTCCCATAAAACAATCACACGACGTTTTGTGGTAGTGTTTCTTCTTATCCTTAATGCAGTCCACTCTATGCCACAACACCACACAAGAATGCGTAAGCAGTAAACTGCCCCACAACCGCTTATCGAATTCTGTGTGTTTATGTTCATAATTCTTCAACAAACTGTCTTTCTCGATAAAAGCATTATCGTGTGATCGAGTGTTTCCCACTGTGTGACGTCTTTGCCATCCGTGCCACAGTAATCAAGTGTTTTGTCACACAGCCATCAGATCGAGAGTTTTTAAAACAGTATCGTCACCAAGTCTTCGTCACTGTGTCGTGTAATCGACAGTTTGTAACAGTGGTCAACAGACCCCTAAAATCATCTCAAAGATGGCGGCGCCACAGTGCGCAGATAGAGTTTCCAGGCAGACCTCTCTACGAGGTCAGTATCATCCCAAAATTCTTTGATATGTTTCCGTATATGGTGGAACAATATCGTCTAAGTCCATGTCTTGAAAAGTCTTAAAAACTAAAAAAAAACAACCCTCCAATCTTTCCATGATCAAACCAACCGGACTGGAAACAAAGCCACCGGACTGCAATAATCCTCAAGAAATCCTTCATCTCAATATTTTAACGGAGTAATGTCGCAGAGCATCCTCTCTCCAGTGAACGTCCATTCAATGTTTAAAACTCCAAGGGTTTCGTTGAATTCAGCGGTCCAGAAATAATAAGAAGGCAACACCAACTCTATACCTCTTTATCACTTGTTTCACACCTCCTTCAACACCTCTGCAACACCTCGTCTACACCGCTTCTACACGTCTTCATACACGTTCTCTTGCTCACGCCCGGAGCTGTGTTGTGGGGATCCATCTTTTGTGTCTGCATCGTGCCTCTTCCGTCGCCGTTTCTTCTTCTTCTCGCGCGATTTCTCATCCTGGGCCGACTCCTGCTCTTCCGCTGCACCATCTTGTCCAAGGGGAGGTAAGTGATGCGGTCTCGGAGTCCCGCCCCCTGGAACAGAGCTGGGAGAAAAAAGACGGGAAGATGATGGCTTCAGCATAGAATATTCAACACAGAAACAGGACCCTGAGTCAAAAAAACCCAGTAAGCTTCACTATTTGTGCTGGCCTTTTTCATCGCTGTCTTTGATGTCACCAGGATGTTAAAAGGACGTTAAACTCCTAAACACCCATCCTTCTAACAGTTAAGAGTAGAGCTACGTGAACTTCCATAGCACCATCTGGCCATATTATTCTCATCAATGTATAGACGGTGTCCCAGTTTCAGACAGCGCCAAACAAACAAACAAATCACTCACAGCCAGGAACTGAACTCATGACCTAAGCATTCGCAGTCCAAAGCTCTCCGGCTCGTGTCAGCTTAACCTCGCCCCCTCCTCCTCCACCCCCTCTACATTCCCACCTTTTTACCACCCCCACCCCCATACCGCACACACGCACACACACTCACAAACACCCACACGCACGCACACTTAGAGGGAAGTACATCCAAAGAATTTAATACCCTCTCGAGAGGGGATCTCAGTCTATCTTTGAATGATAATATAAATCTTTTTGAAACTGTAGAGCACTTTATAGAAATATCAGGTCGCTTTGACACCTAACTTCTGATTACGATCAGCCGTCGCCAACCCGCTGCCACCGTTGAAACCACTGTCCCCACTGCATCTCACTTTGTACAGTATTTGTTGGTCATTCTTCTATCCCCTTTCTTCCCATCTATTTCTCGATAGTTATCTGTCCTACCATAACTTACTTTATTTGACGTCTCCGCCGCACATGTTTTCTGTATTTATGAACACACTCTTAAGTTTTTGGCTTGTTGTGCTCGGCGGGCAGCCGGGGTGGCCGAATGATAGAGCGTTGGACTTCTGATGCTCGGGTCGTGAGTTCGTATCCCGGTTGGGGCCAAATATTTGTGCTGGCTTTTTCATCGTTGCCCCGTCTTTGATATCACCCGTATGTGGTGGAAAAGGGCGTTAAACCCCCACCCACCCACCCTTGTGCTCGGCCTCGTGAGAAAATTTGTGAAAGTGCATATGTATATTTGTTTAAAACGAATAAAACTGTTTAAACCAAAGAATTCAATACAGTAAATCAGTTTCAAGGGGACAAAAGTGAGAAATCGCGAGAAAGAAAACGTGGCTTACATAGTCAGCCCACCACCCAGGCGTGTTACTGATGGCGCGACAGGAGCCATTGGCAGACGCGGGCAGCGCCTTTACCCCATCATCCGTCATGTCAATTCGGCCGTTCTGCCCCTTGATGGGTGGCACGGTGGAGTAAAATCTGAAACAGGTAGCAAGAACGTTAAGCAATTGGCACTGACGTTGTTACTAAATTCATTTAGTCCCACTACCAGACGCGTCCAGAGATTGCAAAAGATACTGACGTATATAATATCTTATGCAGAATTCGACTTAGTCTGTTTTGGGGAAGTGTTTGATTAGTCTGTACCAAGGATGTGTGTGCGTGCGTGCGTGCGTGCGTGCGTGCGTGCGTGCGTGCGTGCGTGTGTGTGTGTGTGTGTGTGTGTGTGTGTGTGTGTGTGTGTGTGTGTGTGTGTGCGTGCGTGCGTGCGTGCGTGCGTGCGCGCGTGTGTGTGTGCAATTAGAACTCTTAAGAATAGGAACTCTAAAACGGCCATTATTATTAGTTAGTAGTAGTATTTGAAAATCAGGCCAAAGGAATCTGTCAGTCATATTGAAATACATGTGCTTCCCTCTCTGTAGTATCCGGAAAGAAATTTTGCTAGACCAAGCAATTGTGTTGGTGCTCATTATGCCGCGGCACGCGATTGGCTGAATTCCGGCGGCTTGCCCCTTGTGGCTGACAAGAGTGCAGTCGTCTATTCAAGAAATATTGACAGTCACTTGCAAGAGAGTTCTTGGTATAACAGTCACGTGTATAGCTTGTGTATACCACACAGCGGCAGGAAGCCTTTAAAGGCCACTTCTATCCATGTAATAAAACTTTTTTTTTAAGGGGATTAAAAAGAGGGTCTCTTTAAAACCATTTCGGAAGGTTTCATTTTTATTCTTTCGTCATTTTTGTCGTTTTTGCCATTTTTTTCCACTTTTTCCACTTTCTTGTGATCCTTCCTTCATCACTCTTTTTTTTTCTGTATTTCTTATTTTATCTTTCACAGTTTAACAATAATTTACCATCGAGATTTTAACTGTTGACGGTTCTTATACAGAGCATAGTGACTTAGTATTTCTCGTTCCGTACATGTACTCAGTATTTGTATATTTTGTTTTCTTTACCTTAAAGAATGACATTCACATGTACAATTAAATTTAAAGTTTTCGCAGCTGAATTTGTTGATCGAAAATGATTTCTAGACGGTATGGCGGTCGGTGGTCTAGTGCTTAAGGGACGTCACCAGTGCGAGAGATCGGGGGTTCGAGTCCAACTCGGGGCGAAGCATTTTTCCTTCTCGTACGTGGCACCGTTCATTCAGGCCGATCGTCGGGGGTTCTCTCCGGGTGCTCCGGCTTCCTCCCCCTCTGCTTTAAAAATGTTCAGCCCACAAAATTTGAAAAATAAATGCAATTCTAAATTCCGAAATTTAAACAGCTGAGCTGACCCTTCGCACCACGTGATTGTAATGTGTTAATGTCCAGGGTGTGAGAGAATGCGTGTGATTCTCGTGAGCGTGCGTGTTGGGTTCAATTCACGGAATTGGGTAAAGCGCCTATACAATACTCATTCTTCTTCTTCTTATTATTATAAAGCATTCCGTTTTTTCGTAGAGATACTCACGCTGCTTGTTTCACAAGAGGAGTATGTTTCAGCACCTAGCAAGAACTCCACACCACACAGATGGAAAAAAACAAAACAAAATAAAACAACAACAAAAATAAAAACAGCCAAATATCATAATAATAAGACCACTTATCCGTATGTCAGTCAACATACCCATTCAGGTGAGGTCCATTCTTTTCGGCGAAATGTGGTACGGGTGCGACAGGGGGTCGCGATGGCTCAACGTTGTTGTCCTTCCGCATACACTTTCGATCTGAACAGACACAAGATTGAATTTAATTACATGTTAACTCGTGTTCGTGCGTGCGTGCGTGCGCGCGCGCGCGCGCGCGCGCGCGCGCGTGTGTGTGTGTGTGTGTGTGTGTGTGTGTGTGTGTGTGTGTGTGTGTGTGTGTGTGTGTGTGAGAGATAGAGAGAGACAGACAGACAGACAGACAGACAGAGGTGGGAGGCAGAGAGAAAGATCAACCATGAAAGTGAAAAGTGTTTTCAAAATGAAACGACAGACGTTGAAAAATGTAACTCAAATATTTATTTAGAACTTGTGATAAGAAATAATCTTTCTAGTACATGTATTAGCAAAATAACAACAACCCAAAGAAGCGATGTAAGGAAATTCAGTGGATACTCACTTGTACAGCAGTAGACGATGATCAAGATAAGGACGACGAGGATGATGATACAGATGATGATGATGAGAACAAGAGTCGCCGTCGATAAGCCAGTGTCCTCCGTCGACTGCCCGGTGGCTGTAGAGGTTAATTATCAATACTGTAAATACAGTTCTTGGCAATCTGTCAAGACAACTCTCCCTCTCGCAAGAAATTTTGAACAAAAATAATGATAATAATAATAATCCGGCTTCCTCCCCCTCTGCTTTGGACATGTTCAGCCCACCAAATTAGAAAAATAAATGCAATTCTAAAATTCCGAAATTTAAATAGCTGAGCTGACCCTTAATTCGCCCCACGTGATTGTAATGTGTTTATGTCCAGTGTGTGAGAGAATGCGTATGCTTCACGTGAACGTGCATGTTGGGTTCAGTTCGCGGCGCTTTGAGCTTCTTTAGAAAGACGTCATCAGAAATGTGACGTAAGATAAAGCGGACCAATGCTATGCGCGCTATGTGAACAGCTGATAGCGTGTGGCCAATGCTATGCGCGCTATGTAAACAGCTGATAGCGTCTGGCACTTCCAGGTACTCGCAACATGGCGCGCGGCGGCGTCACACTTCCAGCACCGCAGGGGGTCTATCTTTTTTTAGGTCTGTGCTACATATTCACAACTTACCAGGCGTCGTAGAAGTAGGGTCTGGCGGCTCTGCCACGTAGACAACGATAGGCGGGTTGGATGTTCCTTCGCTGTTCGTGGCCTGACAGGAGTAGCTTCCCAGGTAAGTGGAGTTCACCACAGTAACCTCCAGCGTGCTGCTGTTGCCTGAATACAGCACCTGGCCATTGCGGGACCAGATGTAGCTGGTGGGTGCAGGGTTCGAATCCGTGGAGCATATGAGGGTGACGGTGTCTCCGATAGAGGCGGTCACGTTGGAGAGGGTGGAGGAAGGTCGTGGTGTGTCTGCAGAGAACAAGGAAATAATATTGGAAGGTATGTGTAGGTATGACATACAGGGGGAAGACAAGACCGGTGAACGGGGTGGGCCAGTGTATACTGCTTTTCAAATTTTAGTGTTAAAATTGTCACTGTCACGTGCATCCTTTGAAACTGTTAATGGGCCAGTTGTATCACCACGCTAATCACCACCACAACCACACTCATCATCATCGTCACCATCGCCATCATAACGACGTCGTCGTCGTTGTCGTCACCATCATCATCATCGTTTAGGTGCCCTCCTCCCCCCCCCCCCCTCTGTCCCCAAAGAGCCTCTATGTAGTACTTTTCGCTGCTGAGATCACCACTTGCTAATTGTTTAACCCCCCCCCCACCCCCCCACAAAAAGCAAAACAAACAACAACAACAACAAACCAAAGAAACAAAACCAAACGGACTAAAAACGAAAACAACAACAAAACAAACAACAAACAAACAAACAAACAAACAAAACGAAACAAAACAACAAACAAACTACACAAAATATAAAACAAACAAGCAACTACAAAAAGGTACTTACATCTGACGGATACAGACACAGTGGTTGACGCCGACCCTTTAGTGTTGTACGCTTCACACTTGAACGCCGCGTTGTTTGCCGGGCTAGCGGTATCGTTGAACCGTGCTCCTTGAGTTTGTCCCTCGGGCACGTACAGCACGTTATCCCGGTACCAGCGGTAATCGGGGGTGGGGAACCCGTCAGAGGAACACGTCAACTCTATTGTCTCTCCTTCCTTGTACACGCTCTCCAGACCCGTAATGGTGGGGTCCGTTGGGGCATCTAGAAATAAGAAGAGTTTCATTAACTCTTACGAGCCCAAGCGCGATCACTCCCTGCTTCCTGTATGACACGACCGGTTAAAAAGATCTTGCCACTGCACATCAGTAGGAGCCACTTCAAGCCACTATTATGCAAGGCCTGGGGCTTTCCCCACTAGGTCAGCCGCGGATTAGTCTTTGTGGCTTGTGCGGCGTTAAGCCCTCAAAAACTCACTCACTCACCCTTTCTATGCTAGACCGGACACCGCCACAGATTGCAGAATAGTGGCTTGAAGTGGCTCCTAGTGATGTGAAGATTTCAATCAGCACTGCGAATTTTACACGGGCTTTTAAGAGTCATAGCAATTGGTTTTGGTCCAGTCACATGGGTACAACCACGGCCTATTCCATCCCCTATCCAAGCCGCCAGTCCCAAACCCGCTCTACCGTCTCTTTTTCTTGGTGTCGTGTCCAAAACAAGTGTGTAAATTCTGGTCACTGTCCTCGTTACAACTGGCTGCCTACTTCATGAATTAGCCACATGTTTAAAATCATTCCACGTGTTAGGCAAAGCCACTGGCAATTTCACAACGGAGGCAAGACATATACAAAGCATAGAAAAGAAGAAAAGATAGCTGGGATAGTCTTTGGACAGCGAACACACAAGAACAAACACAACGCCACACGCGCTAAACATCAAACAATAACACACGGTAGTTAAAACTTTCAAGCATGTACGCACAGAATCGCATAATAATTATTATACTTACAAAGACTTTCGTTTCAAAACATTGACTTACATGAAACAGCAACGGTGACGTTAGCAGTGACCGTTCCCATGGGGTTGGTGACCTCGATGACGTAGACGCCTATATCACCGGCCGCCAGGTTCGCAATCACCAGACTTGGGTTGGCCACCGTCCCGCCGCCATATTTGGGGTTATTTAAGTCGATCGTTTGAAAAGCGTTTGACGCGCCGAGTTGTTTTCGCCACAGCACGGAAGAGACTGGAGGATTGGCAGAGAGACTGACTTCCAACGTCACTGTGTCCAAGGTATTGCCGCCAACTTCATCGGGGGCGACAATAATAGGTTTGTCTGTATGAAGGCAGATAGTGAGATTCAGAAATTATGCTAAATGATGGCGTGTTGTATGGCTTTGGCATACCAAAAAAAAAAAAAAAAAAAAAGGAATGATGAAAGCATCGTTAACGCATCAGGTTGTATTGTAATATGATTGGTACACTTCGTCGTCTTCTGACCCTCGGAAAAGCATGTCAACATTTGTACAGCACAACTTTTTCTCTTTTTTTTTTTCGGGGGGGGGGGGGGGGGGCTGCCCCATCTCTTTTGCCGGTTCCAGTGGTGTTCCTCCCAGGAAATGGGTGGAATCCACGGAGGGCTCGGAAGCTGGGGCATTTCTTATTATGCATGATGATGGAGATGAGGATGATGGCAAGATGATGCTATGGAGGTCCGTGTGGTTTGGGACTGCGGGACAGGGCCGCATTCCACGCTTCCTGTCATAAATATCCCGGCATTAACCAGGCCCGGAAACTACGGCACCTGCGGTGCCGGCCTTGTAAGCATCCACATCATCAGACGTGTCATACCAAGGGAAGCACCCCCAAAGTCGCATCCGTCAAGTGGGTGAAGCTCGGTTGTATGGCAACAGCCTCCCCATTGGGCCCATAGCACACCCGCTCTGGGTAGGAGCCGACCTCGGTAGGAAAAATCCCGCTTGCCTCGGCTGGAGCTCGAATCCGGACGAAGTGCTAACCACTACACTACGGAGGCCGGTACAACTCTTTTTCTTCTTTCCCTTGCATGCATGTTCTGTTTCCTCCTAAATATAGTGAGGTATTTGTGCTGAGAGAGGAATTGCAACTGCCGATCTGGACCTGTATTTTACCTCGATTTGGTAAAAGAGAGAAACGGTGGGTGGGGTGGGTGTTTGGGAGTTTAACGTCCTTTTCCACCACGTAAGGGTGATATCAAACACGGGACAACGAGAAAAAAAAGGCCAGTACAAATACTTGGCCCTGGCCGGGATTCGAACTCACGACATGAGCATTGAGAGACCGCTTTTGCGGTAATCCAGCCGCTTACCCACGATTTCACGTCTAATAATAATAATGGCTATTTAGGGGAAGCCCTCCCTCCCGCAGGAGCTCAGGGCGCCTTACAGTCAACACACACTCACTCACACAGAAACAGAAACACACGCAACATTCCTCCACACATACATTCAACCACAAACACATCATGTGCAGCATCATACACGGCCTCCGCTTCCCCCAGCGCGCGCACACACACACACACACACACACACACACACACACACACACACACACACACACACACACACACACGACCAGCAAGATGACGATGTGGCGACAGCTATTGGTTAGGGGCAGTGAAGAGGTGGGTTTTCAGATTTTGCTTGAAAGATGGTTTTGTGTCTGCATATCTGATTGATGTTGGAAGATCATTCCAGCAAGTCGAACCCTGGTATGAAAAACTACGCTGACTAAAGGTCTTTGTTCTGACTTGAGGGATACGGAGTTTCCGGGTGTCGGCAGCAGAACGAAGTAGTCTCGAAGGAGTGTAAAGCTGAAGCAAAGAAGATAGATATGGAGGACAGGAAGAGGTAACACAGTTGTACGTAAGGGATGAAATCTCATATTGGATTCTAGAGGACACAGGCAACCAGTGCAGTGTGTGGAGAAGTTAGTTAGTTATTTAGTACTTAACGCCGCACAAGCAACATAGGCTAATTCGCGGCTAGCAGAGTGCGGAGAAGGGGTCTAGACTCATTTACGAGGACTGTCTGAGACACTATGCCACAGTGGCCATGTTAGATTTGTCATCAACTCACAATCCACTTCCAGTTCCATTGTAGTGCTCATAGTCGTGCCCTTGGGGTTTGTAGCAACACAGTAGTAATTCCCAGCATCAAAAGGTGCCAAACTCAGGATTGTCAGACTTGGGGTCGTCGTGTTGCCTCCCGAGTAGCGTCCCTGGTCAGATGTGTCCAAGAGTTGTCCCTCTTTGTACCAGGTCAATGACGTAAGCGCCGGAAGTGCGCTGACATTGCACTGAAGGACCACGGGCTGCAACTCGTCTCCTTCGACTTCGGATGGAACTGAGATTTCTGGTTTGTCTGTAAACATCAAGGACATCACGATGTTATAGAAAAAAGAGGTGACACAAACTTAAATTTTATTACAACAAAAGAGCCTTTTTCGCACGTTACAGATAATCTATATAGTTGTGAATACGCAAAGATCTACACATCTGTTACAAACTTAACGTTTTATACATATTTTATTCAACCTTAAATAAAGCTCATCGTTATGAGCGTTATAGTATGACGTTTACTGTTCAACATTTTTTTGTTGCTGTTATTGTTTCTTGTTTGACATCTTACAGAATGATAAATTACAGAATTTGATTTAAACAATGCACAAAAATGACATCACGCTGGCGACCGTTGTCAAAGTGCACCAGCGTTTTCAAACACAAATTGGTGTAAAATTACAAAGTGCAATATAGAAAATATGCCAGTCCGCGCCCAAAGAGAAAAGGTCGTCTCTGGGGGAGAATTCCCGCCTTTAATTTGGGAAAGAATCATAGAAACTGTAAAAGAATTTGACCACAAAGGCATAGAAGCATGACGATGGAAAACAATCTACAATGATGAAAATGTACTCAAAAGCGTATGTACCAAGCAGCGTTATGAAACAAAACGAAGCACAAAATTAATCAAAGTGATGCCATGCATGTTGTGCGCTGTATGAATAGGTTAAAGCATATATGGAGAAAGAAAAAAACCCATACACGAATGTACAAAGCGGGTTACATGAATGTTGCCAATGACAAATACGCGACACATAATACACCTGATTTACGTGTACGGATATACATGAACAGTATGTAAAACCCAGCACAATATGAAGAAACCATATAAACCGGCATGCAAAACATCGCACTTGTTAGAAATTCTACCAAAACTGTGCCAACCATTAGTTAATGTCCCATCTAACAAACACCACACTTACATAGTACATGACAATTAGTCATAAATACGTGCGTGTTAATTTAAGAAATGACACATGCATTTTAGTTATTCAACAAAAAAAAAAAAAAACGTCATAAGTACATGCTGAGGGGGTAGACGATACTACAGATCATAATTTATGCTATCTTGAATAGGTGAGTCTTTAGTTTTGACTTAAACTAGTTCAGTTTCCTAATTTGACTATTTGAAAACTACTAAACAAGGGAATTTGCAGGATTATTCTATCGGGAAATGAGTGACTAGTTTAACAACAGGACACCTCTACTATTTTATAGAAGCAAGACTACTTTCTGACACTAAACAACTGCTCAAAGTACTAAATAAAACTCTATCATCATACGGGTGGAATCTACCTAGAATTATTCAATGGGAGGAAAACGTAGAGACGTCGGAAAAAACTGAAGGAAAAATTCAGTGGAAGTTTTGGTTTAGAATCCGGGTTAGGTGCGAAACCACTTCCACCAACAGACGTTCACAATGACGTCATCAACATTTTGACGTCATCAACGATCAACTCACAACTGACGAAAACGGAGACGTTTTTGCCTTCGGACGTGTCAACGGCGTTGGTGACCCTGCACCGATAATACCCGTTATCCGAACTCTGAAGGTCAAGGACGGTCAAAGACGGTATGGACACCGTCCCTCCAAAATAGTCGGCTGGGTTGGAGGTGTCTATGACGACACCGTTACGTAACCACACGACTGACGTCGCATCTGGTGTGGCGTTAAAGTTGCATGGTATAATGACAGACTGTCCCTGTTCTGACGATAGGTCGTCTGGACCGCTCATGTCAATTCTTGGAGGATCTGGAAAAGAAAATGCTTGTGAAAAGAAATGCTTGTTTTGAAAAGGGTTGACAATCGATGGGACAAGTATAGTATTACGTCTGGAAAAAAGTGGTAGTAATCACTATGGCAAACAGACTATCCCCCCCCCCCCCCCTACAATTTCACATTTATTCCTGCAAAATGTATTTATTCAGTTATGTTAATTCTCTCTCTCTCTCTCTCTCTCTCTGTGTGTGTGTGTGTGTGTGTGTGTGTGTGTGTGTGTGTGTGTGTGTGTGTGTGTGTGTGTGTGTGTGTGTGTGTGTGTGTGTGTGTGATCAATTTGTTTAGTGTGATACGTCTTAAACAGAAGGAAAGATTGAAATCAAAACATTTTTGTCCACTACCTCAATTGGTTTTATTTCATCGCCCACAAAGTCCAGAACAACATCATGCGTTTTCGAGCATTGTGTGTGTGTGTGTGTGTGTGTGTGTGTGTGTGTGTGTGTGTGTGTGTGTGTGTGTGTGTGTGTGTGTGTGTGTGTGTGTGTGTGTGTGTGTGTGTGTGTGTGTGTGTGTGTGTGTATGTGGACAGAGAGGGTGCAGGGAAACAGAGTGAGTTACTCACAGGTCACAGTGACCGGGATAATGCCACTACTCCCGGTCCCGCGATTGTTCGTCACGCTGCATATGTAACTTCCGGTATCTTCCAACTTGAGGTCGAGGATCGTGAGGCTGGGAGTTCCTGGAGTGCCGCCCGAATAGGCTGGGTTGGTGACGTCAATGATGACGCCACCTTTGTTCCACACAATTTGCGTAGGCAAAGGATTTGCGTCATAGTTGCAAGGGATGGTCAAGGCTGAACCCTCCTCTCCGCTGACGCCGGTTGTAGGAGAGGTGATTTCAGGAATATCTGCAGAAAAGACACGACAACATGCGAACAAACTAAACACAGAAAAAAACTACATTCTTTTACTAAGGGTGGGTGGGTGGCTGTTTGGGGGTTTAACGCCCTTTTTCACCACATACGGGTGATATCACAGACGGGGCAACGATGAAAAAGCCAGCACAAATATTTGGCACAAGCCGGGATTCGAACTCGACTCGAGCACAGGAAGTCCCAAGCTCTACCATTCTACCATGGCTCCCCCATTCTTTTACCAAATGTGGTAGTCCAGTACAGAGGAGGCAAACTGCCAGTGAAGGTGGGACTTTTTGAGCACAAGGGAGGCAAAGGTGACGCGAGTGGGTTTGGGTGAAGTGGCTTTTCGGCCTAAACAGAAAGTAGACTAGACTAGCATTACTAAAGTGAGGCCTGCGCTGAAAGGAGAGATTCAATTTTGTTTAAACTCCTGTCAGGTACGTGTCCTTGAACGGCCTGTGCATGTTAATTTTTGTTTCTAGACTGAAGCATTTTTAGGGATAACATCCATTCAGTTTCTATTTGGGTCTAGATTCAATTGCTCTCTTACAAACAATTTCAATGTATGTTGGTTACCGCTGAGTTCGTTGTTTTTTTCTGTCGTTTATGCCAGGCGTGGTAATAGTATAATGGCAATGTCTGTGCAGGGGTGGGTGAGTGGGTGGGTGTTTGGGGGTTTAACGTCCTTTTCCACCACATACAGGGGATATCAAAGACGGGGCAACAATGAAAAAGCCAGCACAAATATTTGGCACAGCCGGGATACGAACTCACGACCCGAGCAATAGAAGTCCAACGCTCTACCATTCGGCCACCCCGGCTTCCCGTGTCCGTGCAGAAAGGGCTAAACTATATAATTACAAAAGGAAACGGTAATGACCGCGAAGTGGTTACAAGTTACGCAAATAATGACCCGTGTCGTCCTTTGTGGAAGTTAAGTCGTTTCTGTCCCTTTTATGTCGCTTTTATTTGCTTTATATAATTACACATACACACTAAGGTTAATTCAGCGCATACTTGGGGCGGTCGGTGGTCTAGTGGTTAAGAGACTTGTCACCAGTGCGAGAGGGCAGAGGTTCGAGTCCCATTCGGGGCGAAGAATTTTTCTTTCTCGTACGTGGCACCGTTCATTCGGGCCGATCGTCGGGGGTTCTCTCCGGGTACTCCGGCTTCCTCCCCCTCTGCTTTGGAAATGTTCAGCCCACCAAATTTGAAAAATAAATGCAATTCTAAATCCCGAAATTTAAATAGCTGAGCTGACCCTTCGCACCACGTGATTGTAATGTGTTTATGTCCAGTATGTGAGAGGATGCGTGTGATTCACGTGAGCGTGCGTGTTGGGTTCAGTTCGCGGCGCTTTGAGCCGATTCATGAAATTGGAAAAAAGCGCCTATACAATATTCACTATTATAATTATTATTATACTTACAGAAGACGTTGACTCTGATCGGAGGACCGTTGGCAGTCCCAACGCTGTTGTTCACTCTACAGTAGTAATCAGCCGTGTCCGTTCCAGCCAAGAAGTATATGGTCAGGTCAGGGTTATTCACGCTCCCCCCTGAGTATTTTCCTCCCGAGCCTGCTATGGTGATCGGCACATTGTTGGCGTACCACGTGATGGAGGTCGGTGCCGGATTCGCCGTCACTGCGCACTGAAGCGTAACGAACTCGCCTTTGTTCTTTTCGTGCAGGGTGACGGTACTGTTAACCTGCGGGGAATCTGAAAACAGAGAGTCGTTCTAATTATATATCAGTCTTTTCACTTTTATGTGTCATGCATTGTCTGTTTGTTCGTGTTATGTCCACCACGACCGAAAAGCACGATTTTGCAAAATCAATTTAATATACTGCTAATATAGTAAGAGATCAGAGCCCGTATGTAATAGTCGAGGTTAGGGCTTTTAGCAATGGGTTAGAATCTAACCTCGAACTAAACTAGCTCTAGGGTTAAATTTCCTGTTGTTTTTTGTTTTAAATCAGCAAGGTGCCTGAGCCGTTATAGAAGGATTTTTTCTCCCTTTCTTCGCATCTTTTTTAAATTTAATTTTGCTTTTGGGTTTGTTTTGTCCTAGTCTGGGTTAGGCCCGTAGCCGTGGGTTAAAATAACCTCGACTTTTACATACGGGCCCGGTTGGTTAATAGTGTCTCTTTAGAGGTAAAATTTCCACTTTCTTTCCTGCGATCTAATTTATCACCCGTACGTGGTGGAAAAGGACGTTAAACTCCCAACCACCCACCCAGTCATCCTAATAAAGATCTCCAAAGTACTGCAAAATGAGGTTTTGTCACGGACAAACTAATGAAGAGCAGTTCTTCGGCTTGGCAGGATAGCACTATCCGTCAGAATTAGGCAACAGCTGATAGGGTTTGTCCGAAGTTTGGTGTATGACCTCACTATCTAAACATAAAACTAATGCTTTAGAATAGACTTACAGTTCACAACCAACGTGACGTCACTGCTATATCCGGGTCCTGCGCTGTTCTCAACGCCACAGACATACAACCCCGCATCAGTACTGGACAGTCCGAAAATTGTCAAACTAGGATTCAGCACTGTGGATCCGCCGTATTTTCCCACAGAATTGAGCACGTCAATTCTTTGTGAGTTCTTTGTCCACGTCACTACTGTGGCTCCGGGGTTTGCGTCAAATGAGCATGGTATGGTCAAACTTTCGCCAGAGGTCATTGTGTATGACGTAGCTCCGACTGTTACGATTGGTGCGTCTGTGGAGAGAGTCTAATTACATGCATGATGCATACACAAGACAAGACATTTAAATTTATGTCTATGGGTGACAGGACAAACAGTTTTAAACTCAAGTTATCTGAAAAAAAATTAATAATTAGACAGTGTTAGAAATAAAAACTGTACACAAGAGAAATTTACTATGATAACAATTTGATTTCTGAACTGAACATCAGTTCAAACAATGGAATAACTGATTTATTCATAAATAAATGTATGAAATCACACGAAACACACATTAGTACCACACACACACACTCGCACAATGTTCACATTTTTATTAGTTCAAGCAATAAATAACAACCCAGACACCGTACACATTTCGACAAACACACATAAAAAATAAACATTGTAAAAGAAAACAAACGCTTTAACATTTACATGCACAAAAATACCGTGAAAAGTCACTCGCTTCAGCATGAAACGTATGTTTGTTTAATTCACAAAAAAATACAAAGGGAAAACCAAAATTGGCGTCTATCAGTCAAAAATAGTTTACAGAAATAATATTCTGAAGGACTTTCATCAAAACTGCATACAATTAAAAGAAATACTGGTACAAATGATAACGTTTATTGCTGTCACTGACTGATGTAAAAAAAAGAAAAAGAAAAGTATATGCAAAAACTCTCCACTCATTGTCTATAAAATGTTTTATATCAATGCAACAATTGTGTCGGAAGGGCTGTTGCTCCCGTTTAGAAAACGAAAGTAGAAACACATATTACTGCCGATGAATTTCAAATTTTACTCGATAGTGAAACATGCAGTACATAATTTTTATTCTTGTTCACACAGGAATTTGTGTTTCATGCAATGGCACAATCATGCACACGTGTCGTATTAAGCTTTTAAGTGCCAAAGAAGCCATCATAAGATATTTTACAATGTTGGCAGCCATACACGTTTAATCGCAGCCACTGTTTGTCGTAGTTTTGATCAGCCTCAATGTCGTCGTTTATATAGGCACGGAAACAGTGACAAATGCCTGAAAGGAAAGTGTTAACATTCCACGTTAATATATTCATAATTGTGAACATTTCCACTGCTATCAAACGACTTACTCTGTCACAAATACCATGTCACTCAGTCCACACAACCCACTCAAATCACAATCAAATCGACCCATCGCAGTCAACCAATCACCTCTCTCAACACACTTCCATGTAACCCAAGCTGAATTCCAATACCCTTCGAAAACGGCAAAATCCACAGCAAATACACTCACAAATTCAACCAACACACAATTCAAACGCCTGTCCCGATTCTCTTTAGTAAAACAAAACCGAGAGTTCCCTAGCAGAAGGTTACTATCGATACGGATAGAAAAAAAAGAGAGATAGTACGTTTTGGCACGGAACCTTCGAAATATTCCCATGATGTTACTCTGTTATGTAACCTGCCACCACAACCGTGAGATTTTTTTTTTCAGGTGACACGGTACAGCTTACGTGTCTTAGACATTACATTCTTTGAGGTGGTCGTTCACGTATCCCCTGTCTCAAATTTTAAGTGCAACCCTGCGACGTCCGTTGTTGTCAGATGACACTTCACATTGTCCTTCTCTTTCAGTTAGAACTTCAAAAGTGCCATAGCCAATCAGAATGCAGGAAAAGTTAATACGCTTGGCACGTGAAGGATGACCATTTGGTAATATAATTATTATTCTTGAAAACATAGAAACAAAAGAGATAAACATCGAATAGATTCGTCTATTATGTAAGGGCAGACAACAGAACAGATCCATCACACCTTCAAACCCCGTAACCCAAAACACTTCACTTCAAATCTCTGACCCAACAGTACCGTCAAATGCTAGAAGGCCCTAAGTGCTCATCAAATTCATAGCAATTAGGGCTTTCTAGCAAATGGCGGCAATATGCAGCTGACCTCATACTCACAAAGTATCAAATACTGAAAGAAAACTACTTACAGTAGACTTCAACGTTGATGTCTGACGTGGAACCAGCTCCAGCGGCGGAAGTGACGCGACATTTATACACGCCAGTATCAGCTATCTGAAGGTTACTTATGCGCAGCGCAGGCGCACTAAGACTTCCGCCCTGCAGTCTCCGGTCGTTGGACGGCAGTGAGAGCGGAAGTGAGTTTTTGAACCACACGACGCTATACGCCGCGGGTGTGGCTACGTAATTACACGGAATGGTGACGTTATTTCCTCGTTTGACGTCATACCTGACGCGCCCGTTGCTGACCACCGGAGCAACTGTGTAAGTTTTGAAAGGGCGGGTTCAGGTTTCGCCGGGAAGAGTGGGGCGGGAGTGGCGGTGGCATGTGGAATGGGACAGAAACAACAGATATGTTAGGTGCAGGACAAAATATCTGATCTGGTAAGTGGTGTAATTAAGGACAAAAATACAATAAAATCTTACAGGATTTCTTATAGTTTTACCAGAAATGTCCTGTTCCTTACAACAACAAAAAAGTCAAATTTGTTATACAATGACATCTGTCTTACAAAACAAAGAAACAAACCTACAAAACAGACCAACAGACAGACAAAAAACAAAACAAAGAAGAAAAAAAAACATTGATACAAAAAGTCATGCGAACCCTGAGAAAACATGCATTATGGTAGCATATTGGAATATTTACAAGAACAAAACACGCATAAATATATGTAAACACACCAAAACGCATGATATTACAGCGTGCATGCCAACGCAGGCAAAGATAACATAATGAAAAAAAAAAAAAAAAGCAAACAAGCAGTATTGCTTTTTCACACAAAATGCTGGCCGATCATAATTATGCGTTCGTGCAGAAGCCAAGGCGAGTACAGGAATACATAAGGACCCTTTGTTTACAATGGGTCGACATCCACGCTTGTATGTGCTGAATGATACAAGCTTGCTTGCGTGATCATTAGAGAAAAAAATGCGTGAAGAGTGCTCAGTTATATATTTTTTATACCTTGCACTCACTCCTCAACCTGACTTCCTCCCCTCCTCCACCACCCCCAGCCCCCTTGTCCAACCTTACCCTCACCCCCTCACCCCCACCTCCCCCACTCCCCGCCCCACCTCGACCCCTCCCGCAGTCAGCTTCAGTTCAAGACTGATGATATCTGTTGTTTTAACATATTTTTCCTGCTGATTTCCACTGTTTCTTCTTAGGGCTTCGTTTTTGTGGCGTTTTCCTTCACACGACCGACTGCCTTGCCCTCCGTAATGATTTTTGAAGTTGAAATAAAACTGAAAACTTGAAAATGTGTTTTGCTTTTTTTTCTGTATGCTTTTTTTTCCCTAGGCAAGGTTGTGAGCAATTCCAATTTCTTTGTCACTTCAGGCTTTCTAGCCATACAATACACATACTGTATAATGTCAGCTCATGGCGGTATTGCAATATGTCCTTGTGCAGGCATATGACCGTCTTCCTACCTCTGTCCACGGATTTCTTAAGTTAAAAATAAAACACTTGACAGTGTGTTTTTCCCCATCTCCCTGTCTTCCTAGGCCAGTTTCAAGTAACGCTTTTTTGTTCGTCATCTAACACTTTCTAACCACACTCAATACACATCCTGCAAAACATAAGCTAGTAACAGTAATGTGATATGTGATGGGGTCCCATAAAAGGGAGACAAAGTCGCACTGCCACTTTTGAGAAAATTGGAGGGGGGAGGGGGATGGTAGGAGGTCAATTTTAGCTACTTTCAGAGTTTTTTTTTTATCGTTAAACAACTAACGCAACTTCTGTGAAAGTGTAGTTTATAAACATGCTTTAAAAAAAACCGAGCACATAATTAAACCACAGTATGGTTCCCTTATGTCACGCTTCTCAAAATGACCGCTTTTCATCAGCGCGTTTTCAACAAACGTGTCTCAGGCCTACAACACGTTCAGAAATAATTTTCCTTGACAAAAATAAAGCGTGTTTTCTGCACTGCTCAGTGATACCAATAACTCCATAATTAGGCCCCAAATCACAGGGTCGTGTAGTAGTTAGTGAAGGATTTTGCCTGTGGTGCCTTTAGTGCGGGCAAAGATGCGAACATGCTGTAGGTTCTCTGGAACTCTGTCTAAGGAATGCCAGACATAAATCTCCCTTTGTCCCCTTTTAGTGGGAGCCCATCACACATGTGCTTGTGCAATATAAGAATTTTTGAGAGGGAAAAAAAAAGTACACTCACAGTAGACTGTCACAGATATGTCTGGTCCTTCGCCGCGGCCTACGTTGTTGTCGGCAGCACAGCGGTACAGTCCACTGTCGGCTGACGTCAGAGACCGGATGGTGAGAGCTGGCATGGCCGTAGTTCCCCCGGAATACTTAGTCGGGTTGCCGGACGCACTGATCGGTGTCTTAGCCCTTTAAACATGTCAGAAACAGTCAATTTTCGAGGGTTGCATGATTATGTGTATTCCTGTCAGAGGAGTTGAGTCGGTTGTCTGACAGATTTGCATGCATCCTTACAGCGGTGCTTTTTTTAATTCGTTTTGTTGTTGTTGTTGTTTTTTGTTGTTGTTGTTGTTGTTGCATATCTGACATGCATACAACAAACACTCATACACTTGGACTTAGAAACATACACAATGCAGTACATGTATCCATCTCGAGATATACATAGGAGGAGCGTTAAAGTGAGATACTTATGACTTAGTAGGGTTCAGTTGGTATAGTTCGCCCGTTAGGGGGTAACCCCACTCACGTGGCTACGAGGTCGTACCTTTAGCCAAGCCAAGAACTATCACTGGCTTGGTTCCCGAGTTTGTTAGGGGGGTGCAAATGTATACCAGTCATGCGCAGGAGGGGCAAATAAACTCCAGTCGTCCACTACCAGGGGCGACTGTATCCCCGCAACGCGGGAGGGGGTGGAAATGTTCTCCGGGGTCTGGCGAGGTGGAGTCACGTGGCCGCCGACTTCGCTTACGACTTTATGCCAAAATATCGACGGAATTGACTGGTACACATTTGCACCCCCTAACGGGCGAACTATACCAACTGAGCCTTAGTAGGAGCACTGTTAAAGTGCGTTACTTCTCAAGTACATACTCCGCCTTGAAGTAAGAAAGAGACGCTCTCTATAACCCTTGGTAGAAGAAGTGTGAAAGTGAGGTAGTGTTATTCCCTTGTTAGGAAAGATGTGTAAATTAGTGAAGATGTATCCCCTGCTAGGAAAACCGATAAATCGACGTCGTTTTCATCCACTGGTAGGAGAAGTGTTAAAGCAAGGTACTTTACATCCCTCGATAAGTGAGGTGTTAAAGTGAGATACTCCCAGTTAAACGTAGGAGAAATGGTAAAGCGAGGCACTTTTTAACCCTTGGTAAGAGAAGCGTGAAAGCAAAAAAAAAAATTACTCCTAGTTATAGTGAAGCACTTACCCTGTCAGTTCGGAAATCCTGTACCACAAGACAGTGGTGAACGCTGGATTGGCCTCAATTGGACACGGCAACTCGACGTCCTCCCCAAGGTCACCTCCGAATGTCGTAGTGTTGTACGTTATCACTGGGACATCTATGGACACAGACAGGAGGCGAATTCAGGAAATGATCGGCCAAACGTGAATGAGAGACTGGAAGTGAGAATAGCAGGAACAGCAAAATGATTACAAATGTGAGAAAACCAAACCCGCAAAAACACTGGTAAAAGGCTTTTTTTTCCTCAAGGAATACGAGAAAGTGAGGTTGAATACGCGTCCTTTTCCACCACATACGGGTGATATCAAAGACCGATGAAAAAGCGAGCACACATATTTTGCCCCAGACAGGGATCGAACTCACGACCCGAGCACTGGAAGTTCAACGCTCTACCATTCGACCACCCCGGCTCCCCCTTGTTTTCAGTAGAAATACATCATAAATAAATATACAAATAAGTACATACATTTCGTTGAGTGTTTCAGTATAACACTGATACCGACCCCGCACGATTGCCACCATCACCGAATGCAGTCCTTTCATGATGTCGTTATTATAGACAAAGCAAACAGTGACGTTCCAAATCGCGGAGAACCTCTCAGTGAATATAACGTGTCATGAAAGCACCGCCCCACACAAATATACACTCTGTCACACTGAAGTCTTTTTCCCAATCAGCCACCTACACCATTAGTAAGTGTGGAAATATCCAGGACCGACTAATGAAATAACGGTCGCACGAACGCACGCACGCTCGCACGCACGCACGCGCGCACGCACACACACACACACACACACACACACACACACACACACACACACACACACACACACACACACAAACACCATCACCACCATACTTCCTGCCCACATACACACATCAAAAAGCCACCACAAAACCTCCCCACCCCCACCCCCCCCAGCCCTCTTCCAAACACACATGTGGGGTGAACTGGCGTCAGCCACAAATGCGTGAACACACACGCAAACAAACAACGGAATACGAAGTTTCTCGATCACCAGAACCGTTTGCACACAATACCTGGATCATCCTTCGCTGAAAAAACAAACAAACAATCAAACAAACAAAAAACACGTTGTTTTTGCCCCAATAACTGATGTACATTCAGCAGAGGGAATGTTTTCCCTCCGGCTCTAATTTTCCCTTCATCCTCGGCACTTTATGGTCGGAATAAAGTGTCCTCGGCAAAGCAGCTGCTGATTGTGGGATTGTTTTGTGTAGACAGTTGTATGAGTCGGTGGCATGCTAGGTATGGGTTTGATTTGTGAGAAGGTGGAGGAAGACTGAACGAGTGCAGTGGCTGCTACTGGTGTGCAGTGGCTGTTTATTTTTAACCAGTCTTATCATCTAGTGGGCAGGAGGTGGTCTGACTTGGGCTTTCGTGAGTTCTGTGCTTCAGGGGAGGAAACACTTTTCTCTCTCTCTCTCTCTTTTTTTTTTCCGGGGGAGGGGGGGGGGAGAGAAATTTTTATCCACCGGTGGATATCTACGATATATCTACGATAAACAGCACGCACTTCGTTCTCCTTCTCAAAAACTATTAAAAGTTCCCCGTCGAAACCTCAAAACAGTCGGCGAGCGCGCGTTTAGCTTTGCTGCCCCGTCACTCTGGAACGCACTACCTGCCGGCCTGAGAGACCAGTCGGACATAGATTGGATATGTGTGTGTGTGGGGGGGGGGGGGTAATAAAAAAACCTACCTACCTTCCCTTTTTTTTTTTTTTTTAGCCATGTTATCAGAAACAACAATTTTTGGGGGCCTTATATCCACCAAAAGATGGAAGATTTGAAGTCCCGATTGCAGCGTACTCACATCTGACTGTAACGTAACCAATCTCGCTCTCTCCTGTCCCAATGTTGTTGGAGGCTGTACACTTGTATGCACCTGCATCTTCTCTCAGCACGTCTACGATTATCAGCGAAGGGCTGGATGCTTCACTCCCCTGGTACCGAGATGACGTTCCGATGGCGGCGTTGTCCTTGTACCACGTGACTGACGTAATATCCGGTTCTGCGGACGCTTCGCAGATAAGCGTGGCTTGGGTGCCAACCGTGACCGTGTAGTTGGTGACGCCTGTGACCACCGGTGCGTCTGAATAAGAATAATAATAATAATGCATTACACTTGTAGAGCGCGGCGTTCTGCTTCGAAAAGCACTCAATGCGCTTTTGCTCACGCACACACACAACATTCACACGCACACATTTATACACATCAATACAGGCGGTGGAGTTTAACTTGAACTTAAAGATTAGTTTGAAAAGATGTGTTTTGAGTTGTGCTTTAAACTGCAGGAGGGAAGGGATGCTTCTCAGAGAGGATGGCTTGCCAGACCGTGAAGCGCTCTCAGCCGTACGCATGCCTCATCAGGCAAAGTCATACGGCGGTGTCGTAAGGCCGTGAGGGATCGTGGATCGGGGCCTTAAACATTCCGTACGGCAGACGACCGGATACTCGATCAGAGCTCACCAAACCGAACAGGCGTATGGACACAAACTGACAATGAGGACCACGTCATATTGGGAGAACCTTGTCGGCGAGTGTGCTAGTTTGTAGTGATTTTTGTTGTCATGAAAAAGCGTGACTTTCGTGACTTTTGTATTGTGTAGGCCAAGGTGCATGCCAGGGGGGTGGGGGTTGGGGGGGGGGGGGGGGGGGGCGCAACAAGAGGCAAGCTGCCAGTGAAGCTGCGACGTTTTTGCGCACAGGTCGGGTACAAGTGACGCGAGTAGGTTGGAGTTGACTGGTTTTCTGGCCTTAACAGAAAGTAGGCTTGCATTACTCCAGTGAGGCATGATCGGAAAGGAGACATTTCACTTTTTTAAACTCCTGTCAGGTGCGTGCCCTTGAATGGTCTGTGCATGATAATTTTTGCTTGTTGATTGAAGCACTTTGAGGGGTGATTATGATGTCATAGGCTAATACTGAATATGCAGGCATTTTGCGGCCCCGTGCACTTGGGTTGGGTTGTTTGGGAGTTTAACGTTCTTTTCCACAACGTAAGGCTTTTTTAATCAAAGCTGGAGCAACGAGAAAAAGGCCAGCAGAAACATCTGGTCCCAGCCAGGGTTCGAACTCACTACCCGACGAGCACTGGGATCCCGTCATCCCGGCTCCCCCCCCCCCCCCCCCCCCCCCCCCCGTGTATTTTGACCATATGGTATCTGATATACTACTACTACTACTAATAATAATAATTATAGGGCGCCTATCCCCGGGAGGCGAGCTCTAGGCGCCTTACATTCTAAAACCGAAGTTTAAAAAATCACTCAGTGTACACTACGTAAGTACAAGTAAAAAGTAAAAGAGCACACACACACACACACACACACACACACACACACACACACACACACACACACACACACACACCCCGACTGAGTAGAAACGATAAGGGATAGACAGAGACAATTAAAAACCAAGAACAAGTACCAGTAATAAAACCCAAAACAAAAGGATAGATTGGAATGAGCTAGATAAAACCTTAAAAGATAGCAGTGGTGAGGAGGTGAATGTAAGAAATTAAAAATGGGACCTTGCGCATTTTGAGGTCGTAGCTCATTGGTATGATCGCGCAGATCAGTCCAATCATACTAAACAAAAGAAAACAGAGTAAGGCAGTAGACGGACTTACAGTACACGGTGACAGAGATGGTGGACTGTTTCTGTGTCTGAGTATCATAGTGAACCGCAAGACAAGACAGATCGAACGAGTTGGACCCTGGTGCCACGTTCAGCGTCAAACTTTTCGAGACTTCGTGGCTGAAAAAAAAAAAAAAAACAAAAAAAAAATCGTTATAACTGATGACAATGACGATAACGATGGTGAAGCTGATGATGGTGGTGATGATTTGCGGCAAGCAGGCAGAGAGAAAAAAGGACTGATTGTTGGGTGCGTGTTATTTGACGTCTGTAGTCACTCAGCTCCAATGGTCATCTCAAACTGCAATACTGTTCGCCTGCTGTTTTATTCTTCTCTTTTTCTGTGTTGGATTATTTGTGCGCTTCAAATTAATAGACAATAATAAATGATAAAACGTAGTTTTTATAGAGCGCTGCTCTCCAAATGCAAAGGACTCAAGGATTCGCTGCACTTAAGGCACACACACACACACACACACACACACACACACACACACACACACACACACACACACACACACACACACACACACACTATTTTCACACACTCTAGCATCTAAGTGCAGCGACATCAGGCGACTAAACGTACACATAAGCAGACTCAGCAGGAATTAAGCAACAACAGACTGACGGTAAACAAAAGTCTTCAGATGGGATTTAAACATGGGCAGTGAAGACTGAAAATGTGCGTGCGTGCGTGCGTGCGTGCGTGCGTGCGTGCGTGCGTGCGTGCGTGCGTGCGTGCGTGCGTGCGTGCGTGCGTGCGTGCGTGCGTGTGTGTGTGTGTGTGTGTGTGTGCGCGCGCGCGCGTACAACAGCTGCTCGTTTCTTCTTGTTTTGTTTCTTTTGATTAATTGGATAATAGTAGTCTTTACCAACGGCAGGCAGAACATTTTTCTGTCTGATATCAACTGCCTCTACCGTTGCAAAATAACGTTTCACTGATTCATTGATCCATACCATTTTTTCTGGTGTTTGTTTGCTTGTTTGTGTGTTTGGTTCTTTTGCTCTCGAAAACGTGGGACTCACATCTGAAGCACAGACTCAGCGTTAAGGTATCCGCTGAAGTCAGGGTCGTTCCGGATGTTGGTGCCAAGGTCAGTGACGCCAGTCATAGCTCGACTACGGTTGCCGAATTCAAAGTAGACATTTGGGGCGCTGCTGGCTCCGCCAACCGTACAATTCCACGTGTTGCTCACTCCACTAACGATCTCTGTGGGGCCTGTGATAGCCGGAGTGTCCGGAGGCTCTGGTGAACAATAATAATATTAATAATAATAATTTATTGCCATGCGTTTCATTGGAAACTATAGGAATGTTGTGTGGTGTCGGGTCAATTGTCACAGTCACTCACACAACATAAAAAGCAAAAGGATCTGCAGAGGACTAAACATGCATGCACAACTAAACATTACTAATATACCTCCTAGATAACACACACACGCGCGCGCGCGCGCGCACACACACACATTTGCACTCGCCCTTTCACTCCCCCGCTCGTTTAACTGTATATATTCTTATACATGTATTCGCATTGGCATTTGCCAGTAGAAAAACATACATACATACATAACTATAAAGCTACAAAAAGCAAATAAAAGCGACACAAAAGGGACAGAAACCCCTTAACTTTGACAAAGGACGGCACAGGTCGACGTTTCGGCTTACGCCTTCTTCAGGACATAAACAAATGGGACATAACTTCAACAAACAAGCAAAAGGTAACTCTGCGGACGTACTGACATACACGGCGCGGGAAAAAAAAAAAGAAAAAAAAAAGGGTGGGCGAGAAAAGGACCAGAAAAAATAGCAAAATTATCACAACACCCATCCTTAGGTGACAGAAGACCATGGAAACTTTATGTCCCATTTGTTTATGTCCTGAAGAAGGCGAAAGCCGAAACGTCGACCTGTGCCGTCCTTTGTCAAAGTTAAGTGGTTTCTGTCCCTTTTGTGTCGCTTTTATTTGCTTAACTTGTAACCACTTCGCAGTCATTACCGTTTCCGTTTCTATAAAGCTACATTTTTATTAACATTCTGTCTGTGTCTGACAATATTCCTGAACATAACATAGGTTTTGTTTTGGCTTCAGTAGTTTACATTTGTAAATGCGGAACTTTCCATTCAAAACGATCAAACCTATAAATTTGTAATACAGATGCACTGTTTTTCACTTACTGTAAGCAAAGACTCTCCAGTTACTCGACTCCACGGAACTGCCCAGCCTGGCTGTACAGTAGAACCGTTCTCTGTTCATAAACTTTGTCACTGTCATCTTGAGTGTGCTCGTGTATCTCGTCAAGGACCCAGTCAGCACTGTTGTGTCTTCGCTTTCAGCTGCAATGGGCGTGTTCGGGGCCGACTCTCTCGTCCACGTGAGCGGGAACAGTCCGTTAGGGTTCGTTTCTGAAGTGGTGATGTAACAGAGCATCGTCTTCTCGGTTCCCACCACAAACACGCCGGCAGCGTTGATGTCTGGTGCTTCCGCTGTGCACAGGGAGAGAGAGAGAGAGAGAGAGAGAGAGACAGTGACAACGGCACTTTATTTTTCAAGGATGAAAGATTACGTACAGCGTCCTTCCTTCTACCTTGTCCTTGCTACATTCTATTACTACAACTACTATTACCACACACACACACACACACACACACACACACACACACACACACACACACACACACACACACACACACGCACACACACACACACACACACTCTCTCTCTCTCTCTCTCAAACACACACACACACACACACACACACACACACACACACACACACACACACACACACACACGCACACACACACACGCACACTCTCTCTCTCTCTCTCTCTCTCTCAAACACACACACACACACACACACACACACACACACACACACACACACACACACACACACACACACACACACACACACACACGCACCAAATTCAAGCGGAGATAATATCAAAATGATGGTAAAGAATGAAAACGTATAAAAAAACAAAAAACAATAAAAACCCCAAGTCTTAGTGTAGGCATGTATAGATTTTCTGAAATTTAGTGGAAGGAATAGTGTCATCCACTGAGATGTTGATTTTGCAGTGATTATATATATATATATATATATATATATATATCTATATACACACACACACACACACACACACACACACACACACACACACACACACACACACGTATATATATATATATATATATATATATATATATATATATATATATATATATATATACTGATTGACTGACAGACAGACTGACTGAAACGTGATCGTCTTTTTGACGGCACGTTGCTTTACTTGTCCTCATTATTCGCCATCTACTAACAATCCTGATCCAGGTGTGTAGCTCCGAACATCTTGTCGTACCTAAGACCTGCTGCACCAAGTCCTTTAGACAAAGACCTTTTCAATACCAAGCCCTCGTCATTTGGAATTCTCTTCCCTTTGGAATTCTCTTCCCCAATATTACAGTTTGTAATGCACCAAATTCTACCACTGTTGTTACACTACTGGGGCGCTCAGTGTGGTCGCTGCGTCATCGAGTACGCTTCTGTTGGCTCAGTGCTAGCGTTACAGACGCTGTCGCTGTTCAGGTATCTAAAGTGGCGTGATGATAGATACCCACGAAAACAGCAGAGAACGATCGGTGAGCACAAAATTAATATGATAGTATTTTACCGAAATACTATCATTTTACCGAAATACTATCATTTTACCGAAATACTATCATTTCACCGAAACCAACCGACCAGTCACGGAGACTGTCCCTACATTCAGTCTCGACACGAAAACATGCAGATTTGATAAAGATTGTGTTTTTCAAGTATGATATAGTGTCTAACAGCACAATATTAACGACAATTACACTAGGTCAGCGAGCATTGCTCTACCACGGTCCGGGGAGCCGGGGTGGCCGGGGGAGCCGGGGTGGCCGAATGGTAGTGCGTTGGACTTCTAATGCTCGGGTCGCGAGTTCGTATCCCGGCTGAGGCCAAATATTTGTGCTGGCTTTTTCATCGTTGCCCCGTCTTTGATATCACCCGTATGTGGTGGAATAGGACGTTAAACCCCCAAACACCCACCCAGGGTGGCCGAATGGTAGAGCGTTGGACTCTCAATGCTCGGGTCGTGAGTTCGAATCCCGCCGGCTGGGGCCAAATATTTGTGCTGGCCTTTTTTCTCGTTGCCCCGTCTTTGATATCACCCTTATGTGGTGGAAAAGGACGTTAAACTCCCAAACACCCACCCCACCCACCCTCTACCACGGTCCAGTCATTTGGAACAGCCTGCCTGCCCATGTTCGCCATGCAGAGTCAACGGACTCTTTTGGTCTCATTTCTTCCGGCAGTATTATACAGACTAACTTCTCTATCATCACTGTTACCATCACTGTCATTTTAGGATGTCGTGTTAGGATGTGTCATAGTTGTGTGCATATGTAACGTGTATGTGACGTGTATTTCACGTGTATGTAATGTGACGTATATCATGTGTATGTATTGCTACCCTACTATTGTGAGGCGCCCAGAGCTCCAGCAGGAGGTTGAGCGCCAGACAAATCTTGATTATTATTTTTTTTAACGCAAATAGTTTTTTTTTTTTTAAGTAGTGTGTGTGTGTGTGTGTGTGTGTGTGTGTGTGTGTGTGTGTGTGTGTGTGTGTGTGTGTGTAAGCCAGGGGCAGCCCGTGTATGATGCTGCACATCATGTGTTTTTAGTTAAATATATGTGTGGAGGCATGTTGTGTGTGTTTCTAGGTGAGTGAGTGTGTGTTCTTTGTAAGGCGCCCTGGGCTCCCGCGAGAGGGAGGGCGCCCTTTAAGTACCCATTTTATTATTATAGTCGAAATGACAAAGGAACATCACGTTGCTACGATCCTCACCTGATGTGAAAGACACCGACATCAGCATCACCCCAGCCAGTAAATGCCATCCTGCACATAGAGTTCCACCTGCCATGGTTAAAGGTTTGGAAGAACGCAGTACAGTCAACAGCGTCCGCCTTTTCCCCTGATGTTAGGTGTTCGTCATACGGAAGTCTGGCAAGCAATGGTGAAACAGGTGTCTGTGACAGGTGTGTTGAGTCTATCCTTCATACCGCGAGCAGGATGGTAGTGTGGTTGTATAAGGCAAAGGTCCAGTATCCTGAGCTATCTGAAACACAGGAAAAGAAACCTCTGATAAAATAATGCATGCAATAACAAGTGGTGTGGATGTTCCAGTATCCTGCGCTACCTGAAATACAGAAAAAGAAACCTCTCATAAAATATACACAGCACTGTGCAAATACATGTGTGTTCTTTCCTAGTATAGGCTTAGCTGTTCTTTGAAAGGGCAGTGTGAACATAATCATATAATGCAAACCACATCGAAGTAAGAGAATTCAGGGTTGAAGGAACACCACTTCGAGAGAGTTTTTGGGCCCTACACAATACCACATCTACAATGAAAGCTGTGGTTCTATATGTTCCAGAACAGAGCGCTGAACAACTGCCAAAGCAACAAACACAACGCATCAGGAATTTTCGCTTCTCAGTACATGGGCAGATCTGCCTTGTTCTGAGTCGCAGGAACAAAGCCCGTAACGCGTACTGTGGGAGGACAGTGGTTATAGCAACACGTGCTCCATATAAGGCATGTCATGTGATAGCAATCTCGTGCATTCAGCACTCACGTAAGGTTTCATGGCTTCATTCCGTGAGAACTATCATAGTGCTACAAAAATTCCATGCTGATCGTAAAAGTATAGGACTTTTGTCCGGTATGACGTTATCCACTGCAGCGTCCGAAATGATATAATAATCGAAGGGTGGGAGTGGGTGGGTGTCTGGGAGTTTAACGTCCTTTTCCACCACTTAAGGGTGATATCAAAGGACGGGGCAGCGAGGTAAAGGCCAGCAAATATTTGGCCCCAGCCAGGATTCGAAATCACGACCCAAGCTTTTAGAGTCCAACGCTCTACCATTCGGCCACCCCGGCTCCCCTACAATTAAGATAAGGGTGGGTGGGTGTTTAGGGGTTTAACGTCCTTTTCCACCACATACGGGTGATATCAAAGACGGGGCAACGATGAAAAAGCCTGGATACGAACTTACGACCCGAGCATTAGAAGTCCAACGCTCTACCATTCGGCCACCTCGGCTCCCTACAATTAAGATAAAGATTTCTATTAAATGAATAGCACATAAAATAATCTTAGTGGTAATCTCAGTGTTAGCTATTAAAGTTATAGCACAATTAAAAAAAAATGTTTATCACATTGTTTATCACATTCAGTACAATAATTCCGTTCCGGAACGTACTATCCTTCGTTCCATCTGTGTCGATTAGCAACTATGTCCGCCTTGGCAAGAACGTAATCAGATATTTCTATAGCTGATGTACGACGCAGATCAAAATGAAACCCTACATAAGTGTAGTAGATGATTGCGAGGTGGTTAAAGACTTGGGATGTTGCGTCTTTTTGTGCTTCGCGAGGATGATTTCGAAGACGGGGGCACTGGAAAGGGAGAGAGAGAGAGACTGACTGACTGACTGACTGACTGAAACGTTTATTTCAGGATAAAGACTTGTAGGCATGGTCTGCCTATCTTACAAGCTGTCCTGCTAATCTACGAACACTAAAAAAATAAAGGCTAACATTACAAAAAAAAGTATACCAGGCACAAAGGGAGTAATCTAATAAGAAAGTAGAAAAAAAAAAAAACCATGCAAAGATACAAAGAAGCGCAAGAAATTCAAAGGAAACACATCGGAAAATAGGTGAAGAAGTAGATAGCATGGTGTTTGAAATTGTAGTATACAACATAACTTGTAAAAAGGTAACATGTCATAGTGCCATCTGATAACGAGTAGTTTAGCATGGTTCAGATATTGTTCGTGGACCTATGACTTACGTAAGTATCTGAGAAGTTGAGTTTTAAATGAATGAAGCTTCGGGGTACATTTTAAGTATGCTGGCAACTGGTTCCATGAAAGTGACCCAGAGAATGAGAGGCTTGTTTTAAAAATGTCCAATCTAGGTAATGGTAATTGGAACAGGCCATTTCTTGCGTTGTGTCGCTGACTTGGTTGAAAGAACGTGGTAAGATATGGAGGAGCCTTACAGTGGACTATCTTGTGCATGAAAACACACCGGTTGAACTCAAGATGCTTGGTAAGGGGGAGAAGTTCGAGCGCTCTAAGTTTTTCTTCTGTGGGTAAGGGCCCAGGATGTAAAAGCTTTATACCACGTTTATAGAGAAAATTGATCTTTTTCAAGTGAATATCA
>JACVVK020000653.1:125000-145000 GCA_018292915.2 Batillaria attramentaria | reverse complement strand
TGTAGGCACGGGCAGAATAAAAACTTAAACTAACGATACGTATAGTTTTGTCTTTAAGCAACATTACCGAGGCACCATGGTATGATATGTTACGTATAGGCCTCGCTGGCGTTTTCTGTTTTATGCTGATTGATTCGTTCGTTGATTCGTTGATTCATTCATTCATTCATTCATTCATTCAGTGAGTGAGTGAGTGAGTGAGTGAGTGAGTGAGTGAGTGAGTGAGTGAGTGAGTGAGTGAGTGAGTGAGTGAAATATTGATTGAGTGAGTGAGTGAAATATTGAGTGAGTGAGTGAGTGAGTGAGTGAGTGAGTGAGTGAGTGAGTGAGTGAGTGAGTGAAATATTAATTGATTGGCTACTTAATTGAAGCAAGAAAACCTTGTCGTAGAACTTCTGTCGTAGCTGTGATAATAATAATAATAAGAAGAAGTCATGAAATAAATACATCTTTCCGAATTCTTAACCTCAAGAAGACTGAACCAAACGCCCTACAAATTTATCGAGCGGCGCCGCACTGTGGCAACGCGCTGTGTTTGTGCTAAACTTCCAATCGTTAGATGCCAAAGAGAAACCCATTATTCTGCCCAAAAGGGCCACATATCGCTCATACTTAGCAGCGTACACTTCGCGCAATTGTTCCGAGCTTACTTGGAATCTACGGATTTCTGATAACACAGCTTCACATGAACTCGATAGATCAGTTTTGTTGGAATTTCCACCTAGATCCTCGCCCGGGCAAAGTCTCAGAACTAATGTACATACATGGATTATCTGCGATAAGTAAGTAGGTAGGTATCCGGGCAGTTTCATTTTGGACCACACACACTAATGTCGAAGACGAGGCTAAAGTATCAGCCAGGACTGGCCAAACTTCGTACTTTTGCTCTGTTTTCAGAGGGGGTGCTTGTTTCAGTCTTGGGTCAGCTTTGCTTTTGTGTGGTAAGGTCTAACACGTGGTCCACTTCAGAGAGCAGATAAAATGGGGCATTTGGAAATCGTGTATGAACAGTGACAATCTAGCCCATGCTTCAGCCCGAAATATCCGCCTCAAACCTGAGGTAGTCTGCATACTGTCCAAAACCCATGCCGTGCACAAGACAGCGCGTGAAGCTTGGGGCTGAACTGTAGACTGAGTACTGCATGACCATCGTGCTTTTCTGTTTTTGCCAAATAATGGCGGATATTGCTTCATAGCTGATGAATACTCAGAGATTTATAGTCTGGGCAACAGGGCCCGTACGTAAATGTCGAGGTTAATTTAACCCACAGCTACGGGCCTAACCCAGACTAGGACAAAAGAAACCCAATGCAAAATTAAATAAGAAAGCGAAGAAAGGACGAAAAAATCCTTCTATAACGGCTTAGGCACCTTGCTGGAATGGGCCCGTTTCTTGATTAAAAAAAAAAAAAATAACCCTAGAGCTAGTTTAGTTCGAGGTTAGACTCTAACCCAGGGCTAAAAGCCCTAACCTCGACTATTGCATTCTGGCCCAGAGTACTCGTACTATGTATTCCATGTGCTCGTGGGAATCCACAAACAGCTGTCAAAAATCTGTCAAAAAATTCTTCTTTTTTTCATTCTTCCCATTTTCTCTCTCTCTCTCTCTCTCTCTCTCTCTCTCTATCTCTCTCTCTCTCTCTCTCTCTCTCTCTCTCTCTCAGGTGCAAGTAACAATCAGATTATCAAATAAACACGACCCCTACAGCAACCCTCTCTTCAAACACAACAGTGTCACAGCATACAATCCGGTACGTATTCATGTCTGGTCACAGGCACGCTCTCGCTCAGGGTAGCCCAGATACCACTGTTTCTGTGAGTGCTCCTGTATTGTCAGTTATCCGACAGCCGTTCGGCCACGGGATGAGCGGGTGTGGACAGATAAAACTAGATCACAGGGTGCAGTCAAAAATGAACGCGGTGTTTCCCGTGCTACTCCGTTCCCAGGTCTTGTGATATGTGATAGCGGTTTTTCCAGGCTACCGGGTTGCTCATCGGGTGTTTCTCTCCGGGTTAATAATTATAATAATCTTGTATATAGCAGTATCCCCACAAAGTGAGCTCAAGGCGCTTCACAAATACAGTCTAAACTAATAACACAAAAGTAGACAACACGTACTGACACACACACACACACACACACACACACACACACACACACACGCACGCACGCACGCACGCACGCACGCACGCACACACACACACACGCACACCCGCTTATCATCTCCCAGCAAAATCGAAAAGTAGGATAGGTATTGAGTGGCGCTGCACCGCAGCGACGCGCTTCACCCGGGGGAAGCAGCCCCGAATTTCTCAAAAGTTGACAATAAAGTAGTTTTAAAAAATGTTTCCAAGCAGTAACACCGAGTGTTCACATTATCAAATTAATTTGTGTGTACCACCCACCGGTTCTAACGGACTTCAGTTTGTCGGCGTGAAACCAAGAAAGGGGTTATTAATTTGTCGAATGACTAACGCGTTACTGTAGTGCGAAGACTCGCATGCTCAGCTTTCAAGCAAAAATAAATGGCTTTAACCTATTAGACACCATTTTTTTTCAAACGAAATTCCTAGGATAGTTTGCTTTTAGTATCTATGGGTAGGTGGGTGGGTGTTTGGGGGTTTAACGTCCTTTTCCACCACATACGGGTGATATCAAAGACGGGGCAACGATGAAAAAGCCAGCACAAATATTTGGCCCCAGCCGGGATACGAACTCACGACCCGAGCATTAGAAGTCCAACGGTCTACCATTCTGCCATCCCGGCTGCCCTTGCTTTTAGTATGAAATGAACATATCTAACAGTAATTCTAACAACAACTGGTGTTGCCATGGCTGAAGCAAAACAACATGTAGTGCTGCGAATGGCCGCCTCCTCAAAGAATCTTTTAAGGGAGACAATTAAGTCTCAGGACTTTCAACATCTTCTGTTGTCTCCCTAGAATTGATAATGCGGATTTGCAGTGGCTTCGAAGGAACGGATATTGGTGAGGTTTATACGTGCGATCCCATATATGGGATTGTGGTGGCGAATGGAATTTAAAAGTCAGAACTTTTAAAGCGGAGTCGCACCAGAAACACTCGAGCCAATTTTGACTGCACCCCTGGTATAGACAGGATTCCACTGTAGAGACAGACAGGCGGTTCGATCTGTGAGTACCCTGTGTAGAGGGGTAAATGGCAAAGTTTTGTCGCCTGTTTGACAGGGTGGGGGCCTAGGGTTCGAGTAATAGCTTACCTGTGAAGTGGGGTTGTAGGGAAAAATGTGTATTGAAAAGGTGGTTGTGTGTTGAGGAGTGCTCAGGATTTGTCTGCTTAATTCTGTCGGATAAAACTAAATATAAAAAAGGAAACAGTATAGTTTTGCTCTCTCTCTCTCTCTCTCTCTCTCGTGTGTGTGTGTGTGTGTGTGTGTGTGTGTGTGTGTGTGTGTGTGTGTGTGTGTGTGTGTGTGTGTGTGTGTGTGTGTGTGTGTGTCCGTCCGTCCGTCCACGCAAACTGCAAACTTAACAAGTAACCGGTTCCTCGAGGTTTGTCCCAAATGCCAGAGCCTAACTGGTTTCTCAAGGTTTTGAAGTCAGCTCCGTGGGCGTCGGTGGATAAAATATCTGCTGGGTCAACCTTGCTTGACCGCCGTGACGTCGACAGTTTCTAGTAGCATAAGCTAAGTAAACTTTTGATGGCCTTCTCTAAGCGACGTCTAACACTAGTACATAATAAACTGTTTGTTCTGCATGAAGCCGGGTTGCGGACTGTGTACATTTTCGGGATAATGGCATGAGGACGCTAGAGGGGTTAGACGTGGGGGCATGTTGGTCAGAGAATTATAATTCATGAATTCAGATGACATTGGGAAATTGCATGCGTGGGTGCGTCTCTCTCTCTCTCTCTCTCTCTCTCTCTCTCTCTCTCTCTCTCTCTCTCTCTCTCTCTGTCCTTGGACTTCCAATGCTCGGGTCGTGAGTTCGTATCCCGGCTGGGGCCAAATATTTGTGCTGGCTTTTTCATCGTTGCCCCGTCTTTTATATCACCCGTATGTGGTGGAAAAGGACGTTAAACCCCTAAACATCCACTCACCCCCCCTCTCTCTCTCTCTCTCTCTCTCTCTTACTATTTTTCTCAAGCCCCCTCAGTCAGCAAGTCAATCAATCAATCAATCAATCAATCAATCAATCGATTTGCCTGTCCTTCCCATGATATCCGTGAACAAGTCACTGGTTAAAAAGTGCCAAAAAGCTCGTATAAACTAACAAAATTTCTCTAACCCTGCTTCCATCTACATGATATTTAGAAGTAATAAGACCATGGAAATGTTAACGCACGAATTGACACGGTATACATTTAACATGTACTTTGCTAGAGATCTGCCCTGCTGGTGCGAAAACCTTTCACTCGCAGCAGGACTTAATCACAAAAAGTAGTTTCCAATCATTTTATTCGCTCTCGTGTCGCGTGTTAATCACATACATCACAGGGAGTCGAACTGCGACTGAAGAACAGTCGTGAAAGGGGAAAAAGAATAGTTCACTCGTGATGAGAGAAGGGTGTGGGTGCTGGGGTCAGCGGGAGGAGGGAGAGAGGGTATTGTTCGGGAATCGTGGTGGTCACAAATTATTTTCTGCTAGCCACAGGGAGCTGTTGCTGAGCTTGATGAACACGGGTGAAAGTGGAAAAAAGTTTCAATGGGAGGGAAGTTGAGGGGTGTGGAGGGAGGAAAGTTGAGGCGTGTGGAGGCCGGGAAGTTGAGGGGTGTGGAGGCCGGGAAGTTGAGGGGTGTGGAGGCCGGGAGGGAAGTTGAGGGGTGTGGTGGGTAGGGAGGGATGGAAGTTGAGGGATGTGGAGGGAGGGAAGTTGAGGGATGTGTAGGGAGGGAGGGGAGGGACGTTGAAGAGTGTGTATGAAGGGAAGTTGAGGGGTGTGTAGGGAGGGAAGTTGAGGGGTGTGGAGGGAGGGAAGTTGAGGGATGTGGAGGGAGGGAATTTGAGGGTTGTGGAGGGAGGGAATTTGAGGGTTGTGTAGGAAGGGACGTTGAGAAGTGTGTAGAGAGGGACGTTGAGGGGTGTGTAGGAGGGGAAGTTGAGGAGTGTTGAGGGAAGGACGTTGAGGGAGTGTGGAGGGAGGGAAGTTGAGGGGTGTGGAAGTATGGTGGAGTGCAGGGAAGGGGGAGAGTTGTTCGAGCAACGTCGTGGTCACAAATTAACTTTCGCTCGTCACAGGGAGCTATTACTGTGCTTGATAAATACGAGTGGAAGTTGACAAACGTGTAATTGGGAGGTGAGTTGAGGGGTGTGAATTACAAAATTATTACTGTACGCATATACCATATGAAATATAGGTACACCACCAATATAACATAAAGACACAATTATTAGAGAAGAAAACCACACTAGCCAACTGTAGTTAGTCAGTATAATTTATTAAAGTCTACAAATATACAATAAAGGGTAAAGAGTAACGGGACGCACATTGACCAGCTCTGCATGATCATTACCTGAGAACTCTTAGAATGTCCAATATTCTCCTGGAAGAGAAACACAATGGTAATCCGAACACTTAATGCACCCTGTTGTGTGTCAGCCATGCCGCCAGCACATACATCTCTCGCACAGCGGCCTTTCAACTGCTATCTTGGTGATTCCCCGCCTAATCGGATCACGTCAACTAGGTCGCCTCAATATTGACCCTTGGGTGGGGTGATATCAGAGGTTATACCCCGCCTGCCCTTCCCGTGTCTTAGTAGCGTTACTACAACAAACTAGACACCGTGGATCTTTAGGCAGAGGGAACACTTTTCAGTTACCGTCTCTTTACATGCGACCCTGGTCTAAACCTTTTCACGATCAGTGTTGAAATGTATTCATTCAGATTCCGTTCGGGTCAGTAACGCGCAGTTTTGGAAGGAATGAAACTGGGAGTGATCAGTCAAATACCTGTAGCCGTAGTATAGGTTTTTGTATTTAGTGTTAGTCTGTGTCTGTTTCACCGTGTTAATATCTGTTGCAACAATTTCATTTCCCCTGACACCAAGAAAAGAGCTCCAAATATTTAATTAAAAAAGACCGCGACGAGTAAAAACGTACTTGTAAGCGTCATAATTCACGTGAGCATATTTGTAAGATATTGACCTCAAATCGGTAGTTATTCCCCTTCATAGAAATACCCCCCCCCCCCCTTCCTCACACACACACACACACACACACACACACACACACACACCACACGCACCCTCCACTCCTACATCTAAATATCAGAAAAAGTAAAACCCCTGCATTTCATCTGTTTGCCTCCCTGCCTGCTTGCCTCTCTCTCTCTGCCTGCGTCATTCTGTCTATCTATCTGTCTGTCTGTCTGTCTCTCTCTCTCTCTCTCTTTCTCTCTCTCTCTCTCTCTCTCTCTCTCTCTCTCTCTCTCTCTCTCTCTCGTATCACAGAATACTTCAGGACGACTCATTTCATTCCTGGCATTAATCACAACTCATTCAGCCCTGCAATCGCCTGCACATGAACCTGTCACGAGAGGCATAGTGAAGCGAATGATCCATTGCTTCTCATTTTAAGCGGACTGAGAATCACTTTGCACATGAAAACAAAGTAATCGAACAGCTTCGGCAGCGTTGAGTGGACGGATGAGGGTGGCACACACACTGGGGAGAAAGTCACTTACACTGCGGGAAAAAGTGGACCATTACAGCAGAAGCTATCTTGTTTGCCTCATTCTGTAATTACTGCTTTTGGGTGAACTCTCTCTCTCTCGCTCTCTCTCTCTCTCTCGGGGAGCCGGGCTGGCCGAACGGTAGAGCGTTGGACTTTCAATGCTCGGGTCGTGAGGTCGAATCCCGGCTGGGGCCAAAAATTTGTGCTGGCCTTTTTCTCGTTGCCCCCGTGGTGGAAAAGGACGTTTAACTCCCAAACACCCACCCCACCCTCTCTCTCTAACTTGTTTCTACACTTTTTTGGGCATTGTTTTTCTTTATCTTTCTGCAGCTTTTAGATGTTTCGTCTTCTGCTCATGTTCTCGTAGTTCAGCAACGGTAAGTTGGAATGTGGTATTTTGCCAAACCGTTAGAAAAATAAAGATTATTGTCATTCTCTCTCTCTCTCTCTCTCTCTCTCTCTCTCTCTCTCTGTGTGTGTGTGTGTGTGTGTGTGTGTGTGTGTGTGTGTATCTGTCTGTCTTGCAACACACGCACGTGCGCATCGGTCCACTTCACTGATTCCAGCCTGCCAACAAACGCATTAACAAAACTGACAGACAGTGCACGTAACGCTTCGATCTCCACATCCCCACTCAGGCGATCCTCTCAGGCCAGTAGTCCACCCGTAGCCGTTGCTATGGTTACAGCAGGCACACTGGAGTTACGTCAAGCGTGGAAAAAAAAAACACTACAGGACGATTCGCTCTAATTCCCTATTGCCATGGCAACCGTGTTGACAGACTCTCAGTCTGCCATGAAAGATTGATGTGCGGTTATAACTGACAGTATTTTCAATCGCTTCTAAATGTAGGTGTTGTTTTGTTGTTGGTGGTGGTGTTGGTGTTGGTGTTGTTGGTGGTGTTGGTGGTGTTGGTGTTGTTGTTGTTGGTGGTGGTGTTGTTGGTGGTGGTGGTGGTGTTGTTTTGTTGTTGGTGGTGGTGTTGGTGTTGTTGTTGTTGGTGGTGGTGTTGGTGTTGTTGTTGTTGGTGGTGGTGGTGGTGTTGTTTTGTTGTTGGTAGTGGTGTTGGTGTTGTTGTTGGTGGTGGTGGTGTTGGTGTTGTTGTTGTTGGTGGTGTTGTTGGTGTTGTTGTTGGTGGTGGTGGTGTTGGTGTTGTTGTTGGTGTTGGTGGTGTTGGTGTTGTTTTGTTGTTGTTGGTGGTGTTGGTGTTGTTGCTGTTGTTGGTGGTGGTGGTGTTGGTGTTGTGGTTGTTGGTGGTGGTGTTGGTGTTGGTGTTGTTGTTGTTGGTGGTGGTGTTGGTGTTGTTGTTGTTGGTGGTGGTGATGGTGGTGGTGGTGGTGGTGGCGGGGGTGGTGGTGGTGTTTTTATGCTTTGCTTTTTTTTTCTCGTCGATTGTAGTTGTCCATGGCAAGCTGCGTTCAGCACTCGTGCATGATACATTGAGTCTTTTGTTTTGTATAGAGACATTGCAAGTGTCACCATTACTTGCAATGATTATTTCACCACATCCGTTGACATGGTAAACATGTTTTTTTGTGGAGTCGTCTATAGCTGTAATTGCTTAGAACAAGCTAGAGCGCTTTTTAGATTGATTCACACACACACACACACACACACACACACACACACACACACACACACACACACACACACACGGCCGACTCAAAGACACATATACATAAGCACCTTTGGGAATTATCATGACCATTCCTTTAGAAAGCAGCACACACATGTCTACACACAATCTCAATGCACAGAAAAAAATCGAAACGGAACGCGGCTGTCGTTTCAACAAACGAGTTTTCTTATACCTCTATGAGGTCCTTTTCTTCCTGCGCAGTTATAAGGCAGAGCACTGTACAGTTTTGGAAGGAGACCAAACGGCCAAATCACGACAAGATATTATCTAAGTATCTTGTCGTGATTTGGCCGTTTGGTCTCCTTCCAAAACTGTACAGTGCTCTGCCGTTTGATATTATCTAAGTATGTGTACTGCTGTCAGAGCACACTCGATATGATCGGATGTGATTATGATGTGCAAGTGATTTATGCGGTTTGTGGTTAAGGTTTAAGCAAGTACGGTCCGCGAGTGATTCAAATCTCTCTCTCTCTCTCTCTCTCTCTCTCTCTCTCTCTCTCCAGATTATGTCCACACGAAAGCGGTTTTTTTTTTTTTTTTTTTGGCACGGTATGGCGGGCGCGCGATGAATAAAGTCTTCTGTGTGTGTGTGTGTGTGTGTGTGTGTGTGTGTGTGTGTGTGTGTGTGTGTGTGTGTGTGTGTGTGTGTGTGTGTGTGTGTGTGTGTGTGTGTGTGTGCGCGCGCGCGCGTGCGTGCGTGCGTGTGCGTGTTGCTCATTTACACTCTTCCACACAGGAAGCTTCTTTCTAAAGGCACTCTCTGTCCTGCCGCTGCGCTCTTTGAATGGAAAAAAATCATTACGACCAAGAACGGGGGGAAAAGTCGTTCTTGGTATGACCTAGGTGTCAGCCCAAGTCTTCAGATCCGGTCCTATACCGTCCCTGAATACAGCTTAAATCCGGTTCCCATACATCTGCTGTGAGCTACACGACAGCCTTTGCAAACACGTAAGGTGTAATCATGAGGTCATATTACGCCAGGTTGACACCAACTCTCAGAACGACTGACAACCACAATGGACCCGTCGTGGATCGAAGCTATTTAAGCTTCCTGCGATAGCGACCACGTGTCCGTTTCAAAACGTCATTACCGGCATTAGTTGTCGACCTAAACTGGCCGTGCGTGACGAGGAGTCCAGGTCTGCACCGGAGCGTGACAAACAAAGGTGGAAAAGGTGATGAAAAGAGGGACCAATTAGCGCGCATTCCGAGCATTTGTTGTAGCAGGAACTGGAGGGAAATGTTACTATTTTGTGTACTAACGGGACATACGTATTCGCAGACCCATGTATTTCCTTCTCATCTTCCTAGTGACAATTGTCCCTGCTGCTTGTGTTGTACTGTGTAGCTGCTATTTTTGTTGTTGTTGTTGTTTTAGTAATCTGTGTTGTTCTCTTGAGTTTCTTACTTTAGCTGCAGAATGTGTGTGTGTGTGTGTGTGTGTGTGTGTGTGTGTGTGTGTGTGTGTGTGTGTGTGTGTGTGTGTGTGTGTGTGTGCGCGCGCGCGCAGACCTCAAAATGTTTATTTGAATGTTTTAATACCTTGTCAACTTTATATTGTTTTTTTTTTTTTTAATCTCATAATTATTGTAATGGCGCCTGCTGCTTCTACTGACGGATAGGCGTCACATTTAAATGAATTTGATTATTATATATTCGCATTAAACATGAAGTATAAAAGATACGGAAAGTTCACACAGTCGGTCTTGTACCACAACTTCGTCATTGTGTTTGAAGAATCTGCATAATATGTTGTGCCAGTCGATTTCTTTTTAACTCTTAAGAGCCCTATTCTGCTAAGACTTGTTATAAAAAAAAAAAAAACAAGCCACTGCACGTCAGTAGAAGCCACTTCAAGCCACTCTCACGCAAGGCGAGGGCCTTCGCCACTAGGCCTGAGACTGCTGATTGCATACTAGTGGTTTCTAGTGATAGGAAGATTTCAAGTAAAACTGCGATTTTCGTATAGGCTTTTAAATGTTCAAAAAAGGATTTGTTTCATTTACATGCTGCATAGGTTACACATTCTGGTACTGAAATGGTGTGGACAATCAAGGCATAGGTTGTTGTTTTTTTTTAAATCGTGGAAATTATTCGATTTTTCCCTTGACACCCCTGTAACCTGCTGTCAAAATGATCTTATTGCTCTGCTTTCATAAACTAATTCAGTCATTATTATAAGACTGATGAACAGGGATGGCCTGGTTCTGCGTGGATGTAAAATCTGAACATCTAAACCGACACAACATGTTTATAATTCAAAGGATGATGAAATAAAGCACTGTTTTCGAAGTGCACTTCGACAACAATTTGCATGACAGAAACTTCTTGTCCAGTATGCTATCTGCATAAAAGATACAATATTATCAGGACTTGTCAGGGTTGTGGGTGGGAGTTTGGGAGTTTAACGTCCTTTTCCACCACGTGATATCAAAGACGAGGCAACGAGAAAAGGGCCAACACAAATAATTATTTGGCCCCAACCGGGATTCGAACTGACGACCCGAGCATCCAAAGTCCAACGCTCTACCGTTCGGCTATCCCGGGTCCCCATCAGGACTTGTCAATCCAACAATAGACTACAAAGGTGAACCAATCACGGCAGTGTTTGCACAGGGGTGGATTATGATTGCATACACTCCGTGGTGTGACAATATTAATTGCTGCCCGGAGGCGCCGGATGTCACGTTGTCGTTTCACACCGTACTGTGTTCGATACGTGTTGTAACAAGCAGGTCAACACTTGCCGAACAAGTGGAGCCCCCAGGGCACGACAGATTTTTGCATCGAATCGCGTAATATTACATTGACAAAACGCGTCGTTTTGTTATCAGTGCACACAGGGTGAAGATTCTGTTTCACATCCCGTTTTGTTGTAATGCCCTGTAGTTATTACCAGGGTCCGACTTGTTGGAAAGATCTCCCAGTTTCGATCAGATATGCAGACACAAAACTATCTTTCAAACCGGCCCCCGTAGTGTAGTGGTTAGCACTTCGGATCATGGACCGGGAGACCCGGGTTCGAATCCCAGCCGAGGCAAGCGGGATTTTTCCTACCAAGGTCGGCTCCTACCCAGAGCGGGTGTGCTATGGGCCCGATGGGGAGGCTGTTGCCACACAGCCGAGCTTCACCCACTTCACGGGTGCGACTTTGGGGGTGCTTCCCTTAGTATGACACGTCGTATGATGTGGATGATTACACGGCCGGCACCGCAGGTGCCGTAGTTCCCGGGCCTGGTTAATGCCGGGATATTTATGACAGGAAGCGTGGAATGCGGCCCTGTCCCGCAGTCCCAAACCACACGGACCTCCATAGCATCATCTTACCATCATCCTCATCTCCATCATCATGCAAAATAAAAATTGTCCCAGCTTCCGAGTCCTCCGTGGGTTCCACCCATGACCTGGGAGGAACATCACTGGAGTTGGCAAAGTGTTGGGGCAGCAAAAAAAAAACAAAAAAAACTATCTTTCAAAAGAAATGTGAAAACCCACCTCTTCACAGCCTTCAACCAATAACTGTTGCCACATCATCATCTTGCTGGCCGTGTGTGTGTGTGTGTGTGTGTGTGTGTGTGTGCGCGCGTCGGTCGGTCGGTCTGTGTGTGTGTGTGTGTGTGTGTGTGTGTGTGTGTGTGTGTGTAAGCCAGGGCAGCCCGTGTATGATGCTGCACATCATGTGTTTGTAGTTAAATGTATGTGTGGAGGCATGTTGTGTGTGTTTCTGGGTGAGTGAGTGTGTGTTCCTTGTAATGCGCCCTGAGCTCCCGCGAGAGGAAGGGCGTCCCTTAAGTACCCATTTTATTATTATATTACACGTTTACTCTAGACTATACCAGGAATCCACACCTTAGTGCTAAAGTCTCTAGAATAAACTAAGCCTTTTCAACGTAAAACTTCAAAGGGTTGTAGCTTCCATCACTTCTCTAACTGAATTTGTACAGTCATTCGAAGGCTCATGTTAGAATAATTCGAATGGGAGAGCTTTGGACTGTCAACACTCGGGGTCGTGAGTTCAGTTCGAATCCCGGCTGGGGCCAAATATTTGTGCAAGCTTTTTTTTTTTTTTCTTTTTTTTTTTCTTTTTTTTTTTTTTACCCTACTCTGATATCACCCTTATGTGGTGGGAAAAGACTTTACACTCCCAAACACCCCACCACCCTTAAAAGAAAAATACGTGGAAACATCAATGCACGCGGAGTCAAACTTTACTTATTCGCACTCGAAAATACACTGTGTGTTTCATAGAAACAAAGCAAACATAACCAGTGGAAACGGACAATGGGTTGGTTACCATGCGCACTTCAGGCGGTAATTGATTTTACTGGACGTGCTCGAAGGATTGTGCAATAACTATTTCAACATGAGCCGTTCGGGTGGGATAGTCCGCAAACAGAAAACGAAAATCACACAGCGAAATAAAGAAATACGAAACGTTTTGAAAATAAAACCAAACACTCCAAGCTCGTGCGTGCATGTTCAAAGTTTATCTTTGACGATTCTTATATGAGTGACCGGATCTCTCTCTCTCTCTCTCTCTCTCTCTCTCTCTGTGTCACACACACACACACACACACACACACACACACACACACACACACACACACACACACACACACACACACGGACACATAAAAACACTAACACAAGTTCGCAAAAAGGACGACCACTAACAAACAGCTTATAACCTGTAGTTTAAATTGGTACCATCTCAATGCAAGACGGCATATCGCGAAAAGATGTATGATTTGTAAAATATAGCAAAACGGCCGATCTAGACAGTTCCCGCTTTCAAAACACACACACACACACACACACACACACACACACACACACACACACTTATTCCCCAACACACGGAACGCACAAAATCACAAGCTGGCACATGTACAAGTTACGATGAAACAATTATTGATGTCACTGACACACACTGACACCAAACTGACACATCAGCACCATAGTTTCGTACCATCCCCGCTTTGCAAGACGTCACCTAGTGTACACCACCTAACAAAGACGACTGGCCTAGACAACTACCGCTTCCAACGAACACACCTACACATTGATTGTGTCCAGGAACCATTAGTGTAACCTACACCTGGACAAACACTGGTGCCAAGGCCTGAGACAGGTGAATAGTGATTAATATCACTCACCCGACCTAATGCCAACCCCAACCCCCCCCCCCCCCCATCCCCTCCCTACCCGGCGACTCGCCCTAGCCACGTTGTCATGGTTACTGCGCAACCATCTGACATGGGCCATTAGGATGACCAAAAGGTTTAACAGCGTGTGATATTGCGACCCAGACTGCTGGCTGATTCGACGATGGAAAGTCACAGATGCGTTATAGGCAAATGTATCCCAGTTGAAATAAGTTTTAATTGCTTTACAAGTGTTAAGAGTGTTAGTGCTGGTTTGGTGTCTATTTCCAGTTCTGTCTTAGTTTTGTTTTTTTCACTGTTTGTTTGTTTTGTATGTTATTTGATTTCTATATATTGTTTGTTGGTTTCCACGTTTTAGTTGTTGGTTTCTTTGATTTTTTTCCTTTTTTTTTTTTTTTTTTTTTTTTAGGGGGTGGGGGGAGTTCATTTACAATCTGTTTGTTTGATTGTTAGTTTCTTTGTTTTGGTCAAAATGTATACTTCACGATTCAAGACGGTCCTCTTAAAGGGAGCCGGGGTAACCGAATGGTAGAGCGTTAGACTTCTGATGCTCGGGTCGTGAGTTCGTATCCCGGCTGGGGCCAAATATTTGTGCTGGCTTTTTCATCGTTGCCCCGTCTTTGATATCACCCGTATGTGGTGGAAAAGAACGTTAAACCCCCAAACACCCACCCCCACCCGGTCCTCTTTAAGGACATTTATTAACATCTGTTGTTACTCTGAGAAAAACCGCCAGTTTGCTAAAACAAACAAACAGACAAACAAACAAACAGACAAACAAACAGTTGGCCAGTGAACCAAACAGCCAAACTGTTGCGTGTCCAGCGTGAATCTGCGTCTCCATAAAGAGAGATTCTCGTGACTCATGCACCGGGCAAATTCTAATTCATCATATTTAGCGGAAAACCCGGGGTGGTCTCACGGAAGATTTAACGCATCCGCCCTAAAGCGATGAGTATCAATAGCGATGAAATATTGTTTATGTCCGTATTACTGAGGTGTGGCTTAGCGTATCAGGTATCGTTCTGTGCAACATGTGGCCCGGGCAAAGCATTATTTTACGTCGCTTCCGTGTATACGCTACTCGTTGTTCATAGGTTGGGCCGGTTCAGCTAGAAATGAATAGAGTGGAATCACAGGTAGTAGTCAGTCAGTTAGTGAGTTAGTTGGTTAGTTAGTTAGTTAGTTAGTTAGTTTGTTTGTTTTTTGGTTGGGCCGGTTCAGCTAAAATGGTGTAGAGTGGAATCACAGTTAGTTAGTTAGTTAGTTAGTTAGTTAGTTAGTTAGTTAGTTAGTTAGTTAGTTAGTTAGTTAGTTAGTTTGTTTGTTTGTTTGTTTAATTGTTTGTTTGTTTGCGGCAAATGCGGTATCAGTGAAGTCGACCCCAAGCCCTATCTGGTGTAAAAATCTGTTCCTAACGTTTACCGTAATGGGGAGCCGGGGTGGCCGAATGGTAGAGCGTTGGACTTCAAATGCTCGGGCCGTGAGTTCGTATCCTGACTGGAGCCAAATATTTGTGCTGGCTTTTTCATCGTTGCCCCCTCGGTCTTTGATATCAGGCGTATGTGGTGGAAAAAGGACGTTAAACCCGCAAACACCCCCACCCCGTTTCCCGTTATCTCTGGCTGTGTGTCCAGGGCCTGATTAAGTAACCTCTCCATCACAGTCAAGGGAAAAAATCTAAACACCCCTTCCCATCCCATTCCAGTCCATTATGTATATTTCTATATTTGTACGTAGTATGTATGTATGTATGTATGTATGTATGTATGTATGCCTGAGTCCCTTTAAACTTGTGTGCGAGTGATCATGATGTATGTTGGCCGGTGTGGTGAGCTTGATTTTTATATGTTAATTTCTTGTTTCATGTACCCCCAACGGGGTTTTGAAATAAACTTTGACTTGACTTGACTTGACTTGTTCAACTCCCACTAACCAGGGTAGGTGGGTGGGTGTTTAGGAGTTTAACGTCCTATTTCACCACGTAAGGGTGATATCAAAGACGGGGCAACGAGAACAAGGCCAGTACAAATATTTGGCCCCAGCCGGGGTTGGAACTTCCTACTAACCAACCAACAAGATGGCCTTGGCCTGAATCCAAATTTGGTCGGAACATCTGCAGACCACGCCGGCTCAGAGCTTGAAAATCGGATCAGTCGCCACTGACAGATGGTGGGGAGGCTCTTCATACAGCCATGCATCAGACTGTGCTGCCTCGCAAATCCATGTGATGCATTGCGGCTGATCTGTGCAGCACAATGAGCTTAGGGTGTCAGAGGTTAAAGAGGCTGATATGTCACGCGGGAGTCGTTTTAGTCCGAACAAACAGCGAACATGGTGTTTTTCCGTGTGTCTCGTGTGGCATGCGGACACATCATGCCTTTGCCCTATATTTGTTTTTGTTTTTTTCATGTTTTTGTTTGTTTTCCATGAACAAAATAGTCTGTCGTGTGTCACGAGCCTGAGAGTTTTGAAAGTTAGCGTGGAACAGGTAACCGCGAAGTAACACGTGTGTGTGTGTGTGTGTGTGTGTGTGTGTGTGTGTGTGTGTGTGTAACCACGCCGGGTACACACAGAGAGGAGGGGGGGGGGGGGCGGGGGAAGAGGAGTTTTACGTCCCTATTCCACAACATAAGGGTGATATCAAAGACGGGGCAACGATAAAAATCCAGTACAAATATTTGGCACCAGCCAGGATTCGAACTCACGACCCAAGCAGTGAAAGTCTAGCGCTCTACCATTCGGCTATCCGGGCTCCCGCACACACAGAGCCACACGAGCAATACAAGTAACCATGACAGTGAAATAAATGTTTAGACGTAATGATCATCTGGGACAAACCTAGTCCACGATTGCCATGAATATGACAACAGTTCATTTTTTACACATAACGAACACCGAGGACAAACCTAAAGGTACCATGACACCCACACACACATATACAAACACACACACGCGCGCACACACACGCTCACGCACACACACACACGCACGCACGCACGCACACACACACACACACACACACACACACACACACACACACACACACACACACACACACACACACACGCGCGTACCAGATACGTACCAGACACGCAGATACACATATATCGGATACTTCACAGCTCCTCCCCATACAAAAATTCTTGCCCAGTCTTGTCCAAACCGAACTCAGTGCAGTAACGACCAGCTATACCTGCATGCCAATTCTCGTTTCATGTGTTTACATATAGTTCATAACAGCTAGATATTAGCCCCACCCTTAAAGAAACAGTTTGCCTATGCACTCCAAAACCAATGGATTAACTCCACGCTTCGGGGAGTTTTCCAAGTACGAAGATTAGGAAAGGTCTAACAACGGCATACATACAGCGCCTCTCATACCCGCGCGGCGCGGCGCGAAGTTAATCCACCCAACCTTGGGGGCTCGTCACGCCTGGCTGAATTTCTAACGGTAACTGCTCTGGTAAACCGACCTGGACAAACTTTTCAGGCAGGCATGAGGCATGTGACACACACAATCAGCAGTAAAGAACACGGTCTGTGTGGACTATGTCATTTTAAAAGGAGGTGGGGGGGGGGGGGGAATAAAGGGGGGGTGGGGGTATGGCTGACAATGGGCCTATGCCTAAACCTCAAATTTGCTCTGCCTGGCCAAAGGAAGTTTGTTGGTTCTTATAGCAGGGTGCAGGTTCTGTGAGGTCTGTATCAATAATGGAGGTGGTGAAGGGGAGGTAGAGGTCTGACAATGGGTCTATGGCTGAACCTCAAATTCGCTCTGCCTGGCCAAAGCATAGTTTGTTGGGTTTTGTAAGAGAGCGCGTTACTTAACTATGAATTACAGGATTTCGTGTGGGATTTTGTGATTTCTGGTAGGCGCGTATAATTTATAGTTTCACCGCGTGAAGGGTAATTCCACCTTGCAGAAGTTTTCCTGATCTTCCAAGCGGTCGGTGTGTGTGTGTGTGTGTGTGTGTGTGTGTGTGTGTGTGTGTGTGTGTGTGTGTGTGTGTGTGCGTGTGTGATAGTCTCTCTCTCTCTCTGTGTGTGTGTGTGTGTGTGTGTGTGTGTGTGTGTGTGTGTGTGTGTGTGTGTGTGTGTGTGTGTGTGTGTGTGTGTGTGTGTGTGTGTTGTGGATCTTTTTAACTGCTTGAACACACGAAGGGAAACTTAATACTACAATGCATGCATGACTATTTCAATTTTTCCCCCAATATGTTACGTCCGGTTGTCACGCATGAACTGCACCAGGTAATTAATACAACCCCATGTCGTCTTAGTGTCGTCTTTTCAGAGAGAGAGAGAGAGAGAGAGACAGACAGACAGACAGACAGACAGACAGAGACAGACAGACAGACAGACAGACAGACAGAGACAGAGAGAGACAGCTAGATCTCAATACCGTGACACAGAGAGACTTCGCAATACAAGCTGTTGCAATCTTTGCCCAGTCACAAAGTTAACACCACGCCCAGCGCTCCTGAGATATATTGACTGAAAAATCTTCCACGGATATCCGTACCGGATACAACGGCCTGAACCCCAGGTTATACAAATTTGGGTGTGTTAGGAGCACAAAAGTCTAATTTTACAAGTCGTCTCTTTTCTAAACGAAAGTTCACATTCACAACCCGCCTGGAACGTGGGATCGTAAATATTATATTATTAACAGGCAATTTATGTGTCGATTTTCTGATAGTACAAACAGGTGTTGCCAAGAATGATTCGCCGAAATTCTCTCTCTCTCTCTCTCTCTCTCTCTCTCTCTCTCTCTCTCTCTCTCTCTCTCAAAGCTGATACATCCTGAGGCAAACCTATCTACTGAACAGAAAATGCGGGACTTAAATATATTGCCTCTGGAGGCCCACCTTAAATACAATAAAGGTATCCTAATGTACAAAATATGGAATAATATGCTCCCATGGGAAACCTGCAAGCTATTTCCTCGACCTGTACCCCACTACACAAAGTCAAGAATGTCATTTAGTGTACCAAGACCGCGCATCGACATATTCAGGACTAGTCTCTCATTTGCTGGGAGTTCTCTTTGGAACTCACTCCCAATATATGTACAAAGTGCACCAACCCTTTGCTCTTTTAAAAGGAAGTTGTTTAGCTATCTTCAGCCCATTTTGTGAAAAGCTATTCTTTTGTTGTTGAAATGCTGCTAGGAATGATTTTTCCCCTATGAATGATCCACAGCTAGTGCGCATATATATATATATGTGTGTGTGTGTGTGTGTGTGTGTGTGTGTGTGTGTGTGTGTGTGTGTGTGTGTGTGTGTGTGTGTGTGATAGTTCGTTCTTTTGTGTAGTACTATTCTTTTAGTTTAATTACATTTAGTAGTAGCAACGGCATGTTCTAAAACTGACTGTTACGTCAAAACATCAACCGTTGTAAAATAAAGATTCATTTCATTTCATTTCATTTCTCTCTCTCTCTCTCTCTCTCTCTCTCTCTCTCGTGCTCGCGCGCGTTCGCGCGCGCGCGCGCGCGCGCGCGTGTGTGTGTGTGTGTGTGTGTGTGTGTGTGTGTGTGTCTGTCTGTCTGTCTGTCTGTCTGTCTGTCTGTCTGTGTCTGTGTCTGTGTCTGTCTGTGTCTGTGCGTGTGTGTGTGTGTGTGTGTGTGTGTGCGTGTGTGTGTGTGTGTGTGTGTGTGTGTGTGTGAGGAACAGGTAACCATGACAATAAAGTGACTATGACAACTAAGTAACTTTATACTTGACAATCATCATACCTTTGTGTGTATCTGTGGGGGTCGGGGGTCGGGTGGACGGTGGAAAGGTACTCATCCGGGACAAATCTGACACACATGCACCCTTTTTGTTTTGGTCATCTCGGAGTTTCAATGAAAGCTAAAGCTATGTTAAACACTTAAATCTTTTTTATGCGTAATGACCACTAGTGACAAAGCTGACAAAAATAATCACGGCAACTGCATTTATCTTTAAGGTCATTTTGGGCAAACCTGATTATTAACAGTGACGACCAGTTTTATTTTTATTAAAAAGGAATACCACTTGAGACAAGCTCGACGAATGACATCGACAACAAAAATACTCGGGTTTCGGGTCAGGGTTGAAAATAAGCGCCGGTCGGGGAACCCCACAACCAGACTTTTTCGAATACACGATGACATTCACAAAACAGTCCTTGGAATCTCACCATGACCACAAAATTTATTTTTGTACATAACAATCACCAGGGGGACAAACCTGATCAATAACCATGACAACAAAATTATTTCTTGCACAAGATGATCGTCTGTGGCCAAATTAATAACGTGATGGAGTTAGTTAATAACCATGACAACAACATGACGCTTTATGCATAATTACCAGTTGGGTGTGGCATTGGTATACCACATTGTACGCACCATATGGTTATCGCGACATTCGATACCGGTTTGAGTCATGCGGCTCTGCTGGACACGATGCTACAATTATTTAGATTGCACGGATTTAGAAAACTTCTGCGTATGTGAGATATTTGTGAACGCATGATCTGTTTGGACGTTAGCGTTGTGGTTTGTTTCTTGTTTT
>JACVVK020000653.1:0-120000 GCA_018292915.2 Batillaria attramentaria | reverse complement strand
GCTGCTTGAAAACGGGCAATACAATGTCACATCACTTCCCTTGAGTGAACTAAAGTTCGTGTGTGTGTTTGTTCGTTCAAAACGAATTAAACAGTCCGGGTTTGGTGCTCTTGAAGTTGATACATGTATAAGTATTCAAAAGTCGCTATAGCGTAACATAAAGCTAATGTTACTTATAGTCGAGTGTAAGGACAACGCCACCTGAAGGGGGTGGGGGGAAGGGGGGAGGGGGCGTGTTAGATATGTACAGCCAACATCTTACGAAAATTTTTATCATTCGCCTTTGCTCGCAGAGTTCCGTGGTAAAATTGGTTATGCTCCACTGTGCGGTCGCAACGTGCAACACAAGATACAAGATATTTTATTCCTGTACACTCTTTTGGGGTATGGAGGATATAGTATCAAGAAACACACAGAGTTGTCTAGTCTTTGGACTAAGCCGAAAAATCACGTGCTCTCTGGTGAACATCACGGGTTAGGGGACAGCGAGAAAGGCTACCTCAGGACTCAGTTTAGATTTTTCGGGATAAGTCCATAACTGTGTCGTGGTAAGGTCGACCAGCTGCCGTCGTCAGTCAAGTAACATCCTCCAACTGTGTTTTACCGTGCAGGCGGCTGCTCGTCATGCACTACCTCGCAGTATCGGCACGGTTGACTGAGAGAGAGAGAGAGAGAGAGAGAGACCAGCACTGTTGGCGTGGAACAAACGCCAGGCTAGGTCAGGTCGGAATTCCTTGTCAGACCTGATCGAACGCTTTATATGCCCAGAATAACACGCCAGGCGATCTCGAAGAGAATGGAACCTTTTGTAGTCTACGGTGTGAGGAGAGAGAGAGAAAGTACACTGACTGGTGCAGGCCAGTGTCTCGGTTGTTTACGGAATTCACGCTCTTCTGGAAGGAGACTTGCTTAAAATCGCCTTCGGTGTCGTTCGGGAGATTTGTACATGTTCTTGTCGTTGTTGATGATTTAAAAAATTACATTTTGTTATTCTAAAGGCTTGGGGAGAGAGAGAGAGAGAGAGAGAGAGATGTGCCTTGCTTTGACTGCTTACGTCATACACACGTTCTTTAAATCGTTTTCGATGTGCACGAAAGTTGCGAGAATTTTGGTAAATGGTTGATTTAGTTGATTAGATCTTATTTTTCGGGTAAGGGCACAGTATGTGTGTGTGTGTGTGTGGGGGGGGGGGAGTTGCTATGCTTCTGATTTGTGTCGCTGTGTGTGTGTGTGGTGTGTGTGTGTGTGTGTGTGTGTGTGTGTGTGTGTGTGTGTGTGTGTGTGTGCGCGTGCGTGCGTGTGTGTGTGTGTGTGTGGGGGGGGGGGGGGGGTGCAAAGAGGGAAAGGTCAGTACAAATATTTCGCCCCAGCCGGGAATCGAACTCACGACCTGTACACTGAAAGTCTACCGCTCGACCGTCCCACCTCCCCAAACAAACAGACAAACAAACGAACGAACAATCAAACAAACATTCCGCAAAGTACCAGAGCTCGAAATGACATAAAAAGAAGACTGTCAAAAATAAAGTCACCAGTAACTACATTCTGTACTCACAAAAAAAAAAAAAAAGAGATCAAAATATTATCTGCACTATTTTCAAGATACAGATCTCTTGTAGCTGAACCACAGCGCTGTAGCGAATTGCAACCGTCACAAAGTTTTCCGTTGTGTCTACGTCACATGCTTTGACGAGAAATCGCTACAAGTTTGCTACGCCAGATTTCAACGTACTTCGCTAGGACTAGTAGAGGTCTCAGTTTCGGCGCTTTTGAAAGGATCACTTGCACCCGAGCAAACATGTCTTTTGACCTGATGGTAAGTTTGTTAAAATCTGCATGATTTCCACAGTTGTTTTGTGATCCGTTTGGTTCGTGGCAAATTGTTGGATATGATGGGGGTGTTTAGTGTTTGTAATCGGAGTAGGCTTGCTGGGGTCAAACTGAAGTCAGTCGCGCGCCAAATCAACAGATATCTTGATTATTAGATTTTCGTGGACACAAATCAAAATGATGCAAGAGCAGCAAACTGCACAAATCATTTTCCCGCAAGCTAAGTCTGATGATTGTTGACCCGCATCTGCGCTCTAACTAACGGTTTTCCTCTAAACCAAATCAGGTTGGGTTGTGATGCCTGGTTTGTTTGAAAGCCAAGAAGGCGGCCATGGCTTCGGTCGCATCTCGTAAGATCTCACCGGGTTTGTGATTTTGGGATAGGCCTATTCTGGGGATCTATCGGGTCCCCCAAATCAAAAGATGTGATTTTTTCCCCTACTTAATTTGCTGTTGATTTCAAGAGGGTAGAGAAGTAGATGATAAAGGCACTGACACGTACGACAAGGATGTGTGTGTGTGTGGGGGGGGGGGGGGGGGGGCTGGAAGGGGGGGGCGGGGAGTAGGATTAAAAATAACATCAAAAACACACTTAGCCAGTACAGGAACATCTCTAACGTCGATGAGTGGTAAAATAAAAATTAAAAAAGCCTACTTGCTTATCAAATCCGTGTCAGTTGGGTCCTTTTTACCAAATAACATCTTTCATGCAGGCAGCAGAGCCAAACTGTTTTTCATATTTATACTTTTTTTTGTTATTTTATTATTTTATTTATTTATTTATTTTGGTAAATTAAAGCAACCAGCAGTCAGGTTCATGCATTTGAGAAGAAGTACACTGTTTAAGTGTTTGGTGATTAATTTGTGTTCTTCTGGCCACAGTGTACGAAATATAGCATGTCGCTTTTGCCATTCACCGAACACAGAGAGAACTATTTCTCTAGTCCCAGACCATGCGTTACGTGGTATCGCTGTACTTGTCTGTATGGTAAACGCAAGCAGGTGTGACTTAGCAAAAAGAGTGTCTAAAATCCGCCAAAAAAACAAAAAAGTTTGACATCTCAAGTTCTCTCGGCTGACTACATTCCGCACAGTAGCCTGTGGTGACCCGCCAGTGATCAAGGTAAGCACATAGCGGATCCAAGGCAAGGGAAATAACCGTGGTGTTAGATGCCGGATGCTTTGTGATGTATTGTTCCCCCTACTAGTGTGTGTGTGTGTGCGGGGGAGGGGGGATTATTTTCCGGTAGTAGCCGGCAGTGACAGTAGCACGAGTTCGAGCTGTCAATTACGTGACATTGCTAACACGTTTTAATAATTTTATCGATTTAGAAAGATCGCCGTCCCGTTTCTAAATTGTCTCTCTATTGTTTGTTGTTGTTGTTGTTGTTTGTGTTTTCTTCAGTTTTCGGTTTGTTATTTCGTCTCTAATCATTTGCGCTTCGCCCCCCTCCCACACACACACACATACACAGTGTTCTATGCGATTTTGATTTTGTGTCCATAAATGTGACCCGTTCTCGCGAAAGGGACCGCTAGGCCGAACGCCGCTACAGGCGAAAAGAGTGCCGGGGGGGGGGGGGGGGGTCAGTATGGCCGCCGTGTGAGTAGCCAACTTCAACTGCTGATATCTCTGTCAATTTTAGTAGCACAGCTTTCATTTTTTTATATTGAATTAAACTGCATAACCAGTAGATTGCACTGATTAACATTTACATATCTCAAAAGTGATAATTTTCGACTTATGGTCCCTTTTTGTGAGAACGGCTCATAAATGTGTGTAACTCCGGCTGACACCTAGCGCCTTTCTTCAGGGTTCAGACTCAACGAGTCAAGCCCAACACCAGAACGTACATCAGGACTATGATGTCAGGGACACAACCCACTACGCTTCCCTCCCTTTGCACCCTCCCCTGACCCCACCCCTACCCCCACTCGCGCCTCCTCCTCCTCCTCCTCCCCTACCCCCAGTCTCTCGCGGTTCGCTGCACTCCACCTCCGCTAGGGCCGCTCGCTCCTCCTTCAACTTTTGGCCCGTGGGTGTAGTCACCAGCCGACCAGCTCTGCGCCAAGGTCACCAAGGTCATGTGTACACGTCATTTCCGCCGCAGGCAACGCCCTACCGTCACCCTACCTACGCCGCGTACGCCTACAGGTCTGTGTTTCCTCCCTTTGCTGCTGGAGATGCGTCGAGTTACTCCGTTCCTGCGGATCCGAGTGCAGGTGGATATCGTTACGAAGAGAGCCTGTATGACGTCAGGCAGGCACAGACCAATCAGATGATGTTCGGGTCTCCTGAGGTGAACCCGCCGCCGCCCTTCCGGTCTTTCTCATCGTCCGGGCAGATCCCGAGCACCAAGAGCTGCTACTTCGGTGAAAACTATTGCGTCGGTGCGCCATGTGACTTCCCCCCTACGCATGCGCACAGTGAAGGTGATTGCGTCAGCGACAACGTCAGCGTCGTCACTCTCCGAGCACCGGACTCGTCAGTCTTCATGACCAACGGCACGCACGTGACGTCACAGTCGGAGAGCGAGTTTTCGCTGCAGGATGTCAAGATGAGCTTCGACGCGAAAAGGAACGTTCCGGAACCGACCTCAAAACCCCCTCCCTCCCCCGCGGCTTTCTGCACCGTGGCCGATACGCCCACCGGACACGCCAACATCGCGCATCCGGGTCTCGACATGCTGAGTGACGTCAGCCTCTTTGTAGAAGCATACATGACGTCACCCACTGGAAGAATAAGAACCGAGGCGAAACCTTTCCAGAAAACCTTTTCAAGGTACTCGGATATCCCTGAGGTGCCGAATGTGGAGGTTGAAGCCCTTGACCGCCACGCCTCACTTGACATGCCTGCCCCGCCAAGCGCCACCTACATCGGGGTAATGAAGCATGAAGCTGACTCCACGGGAAACTTCAGGCGGAGGGATCCACGGACGAGCGAAACAGACACCGCGTATTCGTCGTCTGCATCCATCGGGCATTCGTCTCAAGACTCGGAGGGATCGGAGAACGCCAGCGCCGCCAACACGATTGCAGCGTATTATGACCAGCAAGCCACAGGAGGACGACCTCAAGGGAGAACCATGTCATCCTCAACAACGACGAACAAACGTCCCTCCACGGCGATATCGACATCATCTCGTACAGACAAAGAACAGCTTTGCCTGCCTCCGAAGAAAGCGCGACAACGGAGCACCGCCACGATCTCCCGTGGGCAGTCACGTCACCAAAGCACGGCGGAGAACTCGAGTATTCTTCTGCAGCTGCTGCGGGCTGCCACCGATTCGAACCGCGCGGAAAAACCGCCGAAAAAACGCGGAAGGCCTCGGAAGGATCAGGCTGGAAGAAACGGCATCGCGTTTTCGCCCTGTCATCAGATCAGACCCACTCAAAAGATAGGAAAGACAAAGACCAAAGCGTCACTAACGAAATCTCTTTTGTCAGCCGCGAGAGGTAGGAGACAGTTGCCAGAGATTAACCACCACGGACCTTCAACAAGCTCCAGTGGGGAGCCCATCTGTGACGTGTCTGCTGGTGTCATCGGTTCACCCGCCTATTGCATCACTTCCAGCGACGGTGACATGTACATCAAAAACGGTGTCGGGCAGGAGAATATCAGCGTGGTGGTGAGCGACAAGAATTCGTCGCCTGATTTCGACCCCCTGATCATCGTCGAAGAAGAGGTGACAAGCTCCAGCGAACCCGTTGACGTCAGCACTTTGCCTCAAGAAAATGACGCAGTGGGTGTTGATAACGTCACCAAGAGTTCTGAAAAGAGGAAGTCCTCCCACTGCTGCGAATCCTGCTTGTGTTATCCGTCCACCTCTTCAGACTCATCCCCTGAGCCATCGGCGACGACCTCACCGTCATACTCGCCTTCTTCCTTACCTACCTTCTCTCCCAGAAAGAAGAGGAAGTCCAAGGGGAAGAAACCCGGCGGAAGAGCGTCAAAACGCCAACCTCGGAAGCAGAGGCGCAGCAAGGATCTCTCCTTCATTCCTTGCGAATTCTGCGACAAGAAGTTCTCCACCGTCAGCAACATGTGTCGTCACAAACGTACCTTCCATCCGGACCTTTACACGTCACGCCGGAAGTCCTCCACAGTACTGACCATCACCAAATCTTCCCCTCAGGCTGGAGAGTCTCAGGAACGGCCCGCAACTCTTCAAGAACTGGACGCAGTCGACCCGCAGCAGTTGATGGTTTCCGCCAGAAGCGAGACAGACCTCCGGGTAAATGAATTCGAATGTTCCACAACTCTGATGAATTTAGCGAGATACGGAGCAGGTGTGCAAGAGAATGAGAGCGCAGCCGACTTAAACGATGACATAACAGTTTCACTGCGTCCAACCTGGACCACCGAAATCTTCAACGCCGAAACCCAAACCAAAGAGAAGATTGAGGTTGGCCTGAACCTTCCAGAGGAGAAGACGTTTCTAGATCTAAGCTCACCACGCAAGCGAAACACGAAGAAGGATTCAGCGACCACCACTGAATCATCGCCTTACTCTACCGCCAAGCAGCCCTCTCGCTACAAAAACCTGCCTAGAAAACACCTCTCAAGGAACCTCAGGTCAGGCAAAAATGCCACAGGCATCACCAGAAAGAAATACACACGAAAGACCAAACGCCGTCCCACTTCCTCTTCCTCTTTCTCTTCGACGGTGTCCTCGAGAAGTCCTCGTCGCCTGAACTTTCGCACCAAGCAGCGAACAAGGATCAACTCCACTATCCCTTGCCCCTACTGCCCCAAGCATTTCTCCGTCATGTCCAACCTGAAACGTCACACTCGACAACGTCACCAGGACGTCTTCGTGTTCGTCTGCAACGTGTGTGACGCCAAGCTTTCCATGAGACGAACTCTGAGAGCCCACATGAAGGTAAGACAAGCGTGTGCTCTTTACTATTTAAGGTACTACTAAAGTACTGCTAAAAATTAATCGAAGAAAATAAAATGCGAGAGCCCTGTTGGTTGATTTATTGAATGATTGTCTGAAACAACTGCCAATCTGACTTATTGATTGATGCACATTCGTTCATTCATTTATTCACACATTCTACTTTCAGCACCACTTGGACACCCACCCACACCTGTGCTTTGACTGCTTGTCCGCCTTCGCGGAGAAACACGAGCTGCGCGCGCACAGCAAGCATCACGTGATCGACAAGTTCCCGTGCGAGGAGTGTGTTCTCGTCTTCTACACGAGAGCTCACCTCGAGGAACATTTCGCCTTGCATCACGAAGTTGTTGACGAAAAAGACAGTTTCTGAGACAATGAATATCGAGTATATTGTAATGGAAGAAATACCATTTCATTACAACTATTTCAGACATTCTTGAATGGACAGAGAGAGAATATTGGAACATTTAGATGGACGATCGTTTGTAGCACACAGCTTTTCGAAAACAATCAAATGGCAATTGAGTGAAAAACATATTACACATGACAAATGACGAGGGAACTTACGATAAAACTGGTCGTTAGTGTTTGGGGACAATGAGAAAGTCAATCAAGTAACTGACTACTACTGAAGTTATTCAAATGCGATTTCATTTTGCACCAGCAACATCCATTTTTTTGCGATAGTGAGAAAGTGGATTAAGTATTGATCAACGTATTGAGACTATCAAACAGATTTCATTTTGCACCAGCAACACCCCCTTTTGTGGATAGTGAGAAAGTGAATTATGTATTTGACTTGTGGTGAAACTATTAAATGCGATTTAATTTTGCACAAGGAACACCCCTTTTTTTCGAATAGTGAGAAATTGAATTATGTGATGGACTTGTACCGAAGTTATCAACTAGGAACGCCCCTGTTTGCGAAGAGTGGTCAAGTAAATCAAGTAAGTGGGGTGCTCAGGAAACATCATGCAATTTCATTTTGCACTAGCAACGCCCCTTTCTTGCGGAGAGTGGTTTAAGTGAATCAAGTAAGTGGGGTGTTCAGGAAACATTATGCAATTTCATTTTGCACTAGCGACGCCCATGTTTGCGGAGAGTGGTCAGGTAAATCAAGTAAGTGGGGTGTTCAGGAAACATCATGCAATTTCATTTTGCACTAGCAACGCCCCTTTTTTGCGGAGAGTGGTTTAAGTGAATCAAGTAACTGACGTACGCTGAAACTATCCAATGCCAATTTTAGTTTGCACTGGCAACACCCCTGCTTTTAGGACAATCGTGAAGTGGATCAAGTGACTTGTATGTTTGTTTCGCAAACAATCAAAGGACAATGAACTTAAATGAAAAATATGTTTTTAGTTATACCCCATAAATGACGGGAATTTTACGATAAAATTGGCCATCAGTGCTTGGGGAGAGTGAGAAAAAAAATCAAGTAATTGACTACTACTGAAGTTGTCAAATGCGATTTCATTTTGCACTAGCAACACCCCATTTTGCCGATAGTGAGACAGTGCATGGATACGTGCATGAACGTAGTGGAATTATCAAATGCGATTTCATTTTGCACCCACAACTTCCCTTCATATGGAAAGTGAGAAAGTGAATCAGGTAATTGACTTGTTGAGAAACTATCAATTGCGATTTCGTTTTGCACTAGCAACACGCCATTTTGCGGATAGTGAGACAGTGCTTGGATTCAGTAATGAACGTAGTGGAACTATCAAATGCGATTTTATTTTGCACCCGCAATATCCCTTCACACGGATAGTGAGTAAGTGAATTAGGTAATTGACTTGTGAAACTATCATATGTGATTTCATTTTGCACCAGAAAGATTCCTTTTTGCGAATAGTGAGAAAGCGAATTATGTAATTGACTTGTAAAGAAATTATCACATGCGATTTCATTTTGCACCAGCAACACCCCTTTTCGCGGATAGTGAAAAAGTGAATTATGTAGCGATTTCATTTTGCACTAGCAACAATCCTTTTTTGCGGCGAGTGGTTTAAGTAAATCAAGTAACTGACTTGTAGTGAAACTGTCAAATGCGGTTTCATTTTGCACTAGCAACACTTTGTTTGCGGAGAGTGAGAAAGTGAATGTGTAATTGACTCGTTCTGAAGTCATCAAATGCGATTTCATTTTTGCACAAGCAACACCTTTTTTGTGGATAGTGAAAAAGTGAATTTTGTAACTGACTTGACATGAAACTATTAAATGCGACTTCCTTTTGCACTAGGAACGCCCCTGTTTTGCGGAGAGTGGTTAAATAAATCAAGTAAGTGACGTGTTCAGAAAATATCAGGCGATTTCATTTTGCACGTGCAACAATCCTTTTGTGCGGAGAGTGGTTTAAGTAAATCAAGTGATTGACTTGTACTGAAACTATCAAATGCTGTTTCATTTTGCACTAGCAACACTTTGCGGAGAGTGAGAAAGTGAATGTGTAACTGACTTGTTCTGAAGTCATCAAATGCGATTTCATTTTATGCACTAGCAACGACCCTTATTGCATACTTCTGAAACTATCGAATGCGTTTTCACCAAATTTCGCATTAGAAATACCCCTGATTTGTGCAGAGTGGTGAGGTGAGTCAAGTAAGGAAATAGTATTGGAGTTAGCAAAGGCGAAAAAAAAGATCTCATTTCATTAGCAGTGACAAGATCGTCAAAACTGTCGAAGAAGCCACCAAAGGTTTGCTTGGTTGTTTGTTTGTTGTTGTTGTTGTTGTTTTTAGATAAGGAGTGAACACAGAACGGTTGAAATATACAACCGATTTTGTTGTTGTTGTTGTTGTTGAGACAAGGAGTAAACACAAAACGGCTGAAATATGCAACCGATTTTTTTAAAACTTTTTACTTGATTGTGATTGGTGTTACCCGTCTTTAGTTCACGGCGGTAATTAGTTTTTCTCGAGACGCCTAGAAAGTTCGGAAATATAGTGATTTGTTGAAGATTGTTTGTTGCTGAGGATTTAAATCTCTCTCTCTCTCTCTCCCTCTCTCTCTCTCTGGCTAGGAGCCAAAGAGTTGTGCTGGCTATTTCCTCGCCGCCCTGTCTTTGATATATCACCCACATGTGGTGGGAAAGGACGTTACACCTCTCCCCCCCCCTCTCTCTCACACACACACACACACACACACACACACACACACACACATATCTAAATCTAAAGTATAGATTTGATTAATGTTTTGAAAAGGACTTTGGTTTCAGTTGCAAAGTTTTTGTCGCATTTCGGTTTTTGTTTTTCATTTCAGTTTTATGGTTTGTTGTTTTAAAGTTTTACACACAAGAAAGGATCTTTATAAGGTTTTCGCATTTATTACTTAGTAAAAATGATCGTTTAAGCACGAAGCTTGCAGTTTTTGGTTTGAGTGCCATGGCTTGATTTGTCTGTTCAAGTTTTAATAAAGTTGAAAGAGAATTTATTTCGTTTTCGTAAGTATGTTATGCACCTCGTGCCCCCCCCCCCCTCTTCTCTCTCTCTCTCGTTGGTATGTGTGTGTGTGCGCGCGCGCGCGCTCTGTCGACTGGCAACTTTCCGTGCGCTGTATTTATCAGCGTCCGGTTGGTAGCGACAGAAAGAACGAGCGTCTCTCGGAAAAGAGAGATCCAGTATAGCATGCGCCTGCGCAAAGAGCCTCCCCGGAAGTCGCCGTAATCAGCGGTACATAACTCCGAAGAAAGAGATACTGGTTTCTCTACAGCTCAAGTTTTCAGTGAAACAATTCCGTCCCAAAACAAATGCTCCCTTGCATGACAATATCGTCGTTCACACGGAGTATTATCAGAGTATTAGTATTATCAGAGATCTCACGAATATGCTTACCAGTTCTTAAGGCGTTTTACTGTAAAGACAGTAAAACAGCAGATCTATTGTCTTTCGCTGCAATTACATGTTTCAGAATCATTGATTATGCACCGTCCATGCAAAGGTGTGTTGAATTGCTGTGAGCAGGTCGTCTGCTTTTCTTGGTTCAGATCTTTTGTGCCAGACACTGCCTAGACTGTCATTAGCTGCCAGAAGAATTGAAAGCATCTCCTCAGTCTGTCGCTGACTTACAAAAGACGTGTTCAAGAACGATTACGCACAAAACAAAGTATACAATGTCGCGCGGGAAACCTCTTTAACAACAAGGTCAGCAGATTTTCAAGGTGTTGAGGAACATGGCTGTGTCAACAGGGTTTGTTTCCTTCAAATTTTTCCTCCTCTGAGGCGCGAGCCTGACATTTCTGGGGCTGTCAGCAAAGGCCAACTAAACTACGCGCATGTCGAGTCCATGCAGATCTGGGACATGCGCATACAAGTAGGTCACCCCAGGTCAAGCTTATATGCGGTCATTAGATCGTGCAACCCAGTTCACCTCGTGTCAATAGACTAATCCTGTGGCGGGAAAAACCGGCAAGCTGAAATACGGTGCTCAGTGCCATGTTTTCGAATGAGATTATTTTGCACCGCAAACACTACCGAGTACCGCTCATAGCGTGTAGACAGAATAAGTTACACGCTTCTCAGTCTGGTATGGGGAGCCGGGGTGGCCGAATGGTAGAGCGTTGGACTTTCAATGCTCGGGTCGTGAGTTCGAATCCCGGCTGGGGCCAAATATTTGTGCTGGCCTTTTCTCGGTGCCCCATCTTTGATATCACCCATACGTGGTGGAAAAGGACGTTAAACCCCCAAACATCCACCCACCCACACAATAACACGATAACTTCCAGATCAAGCCTACCCGAAACTCCTAAAAACAGGACTGACACAAAGATAAATTCTCTTGCATCAAGTTCTTCTTCCATATGACCCAAAAAGAAGTGAAACATAATGTCGGTAATATTTTAATTTCGTGTTTCTGTGAAATTGCTGAACCAAAAAGGATGTTAGCATTCCCCAAGAAAATGTGTTTAGATAAGCTACACAAACGGTCCATCTGGAAAATCCGGCCGGTACCTAGGTGAAGTCGGTTTCAGAGCTGCGACTCATTTTGAAAATAATCGTTTGAATTTCACGCAGCCGGAAGTACGCCAAGCACACACACACACACACACACACACACACACACATGGCCAGCAAGATGATGATGTTTCCTCTGCTCGTGTCTAATGTTAGTCAGGCATCTTCCTTATCTGAAAACTTCCCCACAGGAAACTTCCGTCATACCAAGTGCCTGCAGCAGCCGGGTTTCTGTAAATATAACCTAGTAGTGTAGGAGAAGATTTGTTTGTTTTAATTTCAAGCCATAGTCTTTCTACGCGGTCAGACTCGTCGTCTGGTGACACAATTCACGACTGAATTATGTCCATATTCCGCTATTCCGGTGTGACCTGGTGCAGAGGCATCCAGCCATAAAAGAGAAAAGTTTTGTATGGAGATACTGTCGTCATTCACATCGGTGATCCTTGATTCTGTGAAGCCAAATATATGAAAAAGATGGCAACCAGCCCAATATGTTGTTTCCATTCAATGACCTGCTGTAGTCACAGTCGTAGTCGTTGTGTCATGTATGCAGCCCGCGCGCACACGCCGGAACGCAAGCTCTCTGACATCAAGCATGCTGACATAAAGAAAGTACTGAAAACCCTTATCGTGCCTCTATGCACTTGCAAAAACCCAAACACATGAGGTCGTGTGAGCTCGCCTAGCTGGTTGACGTCACAACTTGTTGGCGTATGCGAGGTTCTACATGGGTGAATGAATTCTTGTAATAAAGTCGTTCCCCTTTGACAGAGTTACTTCCCGCAGACCTGACTGACAGACGATTGCTTACTGGTATCGGAGAAGAGACCCTCTCTCTCTCTCTCTCGCCTTAGACGCGCGCTTGCGCGCGCACGCACGCACCCCCCCCCCCTCCCCCTACACACACACACACACACACACATTATGCAAAGACCTTGGAATCAGAAAGACGCGTCACTCCTGCCCTCGTAAGAGTAGACTCCAGAGTGCAGTCCCTTTTCGGCGGGGCGTGAAAATGTGACTGCTTACACCCAGCGCCATTTTTAAAAATGGCGAATTTTTTTTTAGAAAAGCAGAGACTTGTGTGTCATATGATTCGATTTGAAACGCAGTCTTGAATATCTGACCACTTTTCGTTTGGGCAAATCTTTGCCAGCGGACAATTATTGTTGCGCTTTGATGGCACTGTTTACGTGGTAGACTGATCCAACAGGATGTGAGTAAACGGCAAGGGGGTTGCACTCTGACAGGCAAGGGTGTTGCACTCTACAGGCAAGTATTATTGCACGGTGCAGACGATCACGTACCTGCCTTGTGGTGGAATAAGAGACGATTACAAAAGCATACACACCCGTGCTCTAGGACTGAATGTAATAATAGATCTGTCCATTCAGACAGAGACAGGTTATGTATGTCTCTGATTCAGAAACACGCCTACTTTCACTCTGAAGACAGCCTGCTAATCACTTGCGCCACTGAGGATCCCTCTGGGTTCAAAGCTGGTCAAGGATGACATAGTGCGCGACCTTGTGTTTGAGAGCACCGAGACAATTTAGGCCCGTCACGGTAGCGCAGTGAGCGCCATTTCCCCACTGTGCACAGAGGTACTTTCCACTGAAAGACTCTGTGCTCCAGAGAGTGTCGTAAGAGAGACATATAGCGGGACAACCCGAAGAGTTGTCTGCCCGCATTAGCGCGCATCCTAGATCTGGCCCCTATAGTGACAGCATGGCGGAAAGTGGAAAGCGATCACAAAAGCATGCAATTGTGTTCTGCGCCGAATTGTTCAAATAACAGACAAATATAAACGGGGAAATACTTCTTTTGGTATTCCTGTTGAAAAACAAACATTTTTTTTTCGCTTTCTTGTCCAAAAAAAAAAAAAAGAAAAAAAAAAAGACCTCAAGTGGTACGTGTGCATGCAGTGTAAACTAACAGTAAACACACGCGGCTGACGCAGATACAGCGTAATTTTTTTCCCTGACAACTTTACAAATCACGGTGACTTAAATTGTGCTAGCGTCTACCTGCATCTAAATTCAGAACACACACACACACACACACACACACACAGAACAAAATCATCCGGCTGAACTTCGTTCTAACCATTGTAAAACCATATCACAACATAGAATCTGCTGGATCGTCGGTCGCAGATATGATTAATGCTGAGTTAGCAGGAAGTATTCAGCGGATGCGTCCATCTTTGGATCTCTCGCACATTCGATCTTTCTGTGTTCCGTACTAGTTTTACTTGAACACATCGAACGAAATGCACTGCGTAGCCTACGTACAGCAGTGAAAGCCAAACTAGATCTTTCTTTCGTCCTCCGGAACTTTGAGAGTACTTATGTTTTCCATAGGCCTAAAACACATGCGAAATATATGGGGGGAGACCACCTGGCAGTCGCTGACATCTTCGTTTTTGTTTATTTTCTTAAAATGTTTTACGGCGGCTAGTGTAGGGTTGGGTCAAACAACTGCGTAGATCTGCGGGATGCGCGCTAATGCGCGCAGACAACTCTTACGCGTTGTCCCTCAAAGGGAGGTAAGTGAACTATCTTTATGTTTCCAAGATCTTTGCATTATGCTTCTGAGTGTGAGTCAGTGGCAAAAACGAAACCCACTGAAATTCCCGCTTTCCACATGTCAAGTTGTAGAGACTCTTGCGAAAAGATACTGCATTTCGATGCAAAATAATTTCTAGACCATCCCAGAACATGCTGGTGCAGTAACGTCAGTAGATTACGTCACCTTGGAGAGATTTCGAGCCTTCCAGTAAGTTGAGGAATGTTCTAGATCTGACGTAAGCAGCCCCCCTGCACAGCGTTCTGGATTCTTCTTCTTTCATGAATTTGTTCTCCGCGCATATTCTGTTCATAAAGTATTGGAGTTGTAGTCTGTTGTATCCCGTATCATCTCTGCGAGTGCACGATGATGGCGACATAGCATAAGTAAAATACAACACCACGTCTCCAAACAGAGGAATTCCGAAAGAAAGTGGCGAGACACCCCCAAGAAAAAACAGCATCACGTCAATCAAACATGACGCACTTACTTTACGTCAGTGCGCGTGCGTCTCTTCTTCGATGTTTGTGAGGCGTGTGGCTTGCAGAGGAAATGTGCTGTGAGTACAAATTTTCGAGTCAACTGACGATAACGGCTGCAGTGAATTTTTCTAATTTTTTTGTATATTTTTTATGGCACCCCAGGCTCATTATCTATGTATAGTAGGAGCGATTTTGAGATCTAAAGTGTGTTCACCAGCACTTTCATCAGGTACGGCTTACGCCAAAAGTATAAAAGCGACAACCTCCAAACTTCACTTAGTTGAGAGTCCGTATTCATGCTATCTATGTCCAAAAAATGGAGTGGTTTAGGTAAATATTACGCCTTTAAACGCCAGAAAGCCACTTATTCTGAAAAGGGCGATAACTCGCAAATCATGTGTGCAATCGTACCTGGATCGGGCCTTCTATTCAACAATCTTGATTCATTTAGAAACCCCAAATTTGAAATCGATCGGTTCAGTATTTTCGGAGAAATAGGCATCTGAACTGGGTTCACATGCAATGTCAACTCAGGCTCGGTTTACATGAAAACTATAAGAGCGACCATTTTCTAGTAGTGAGTCAATTCAGAGTCCGTATTCAAGCTATCTACTGCCAAAAAATTGAGTGATTTAAATAAATATTACGCCTGTACACGAAAGACAACCAACTTGTCTCAAAAGGGCGATAACTCCCAAATCACTTAAGCAATCATCACACGCTTGAATCGTCTAATGTAACATTTTGATAAATTTGGATACCCCAAATTTGAAGCCATTCGGTTGAGTATTTTCGAAGAAACGGGCCCGGACACAATTCACACACACACACACACACACACACACACACACACACACACACACACACACACACATCCATACAGACGGCACTCAGTGAGGAGAAGAAGCGCGTTCGGAACAGCATACATGCCAGCATCGATGACGCAGGTTTTCTTACGTCATTGTCAGAGTTACACTTGCATAATCGTCTCTGCGGGAGATCGGCAGTGACGTGCGTTTGTACCACAGATGCTTGCCTATGAACGTGGAAATTTTAGCCCGTCCTATTATGTTGTTTCCATTACTATGGAAACAACATAAAAAGATGGCAACCAGCCCAATATGTTGTTTCCATTTAATCACCTGCTGTCGTCACGGTCGTTCTTTTGTAATGCCATGAGGACACACACACACACACACACACACACACACACACACACACACACACACACACACACATATATCCCGCCAAAAGAACGCAGCAGCATAGTGTCACTAACTGATTCCAAGGTCTTTGGTGTCACGTAAGGTGTCGATGACGCAGAATTCGTTACGTCACCGTGTGCGTGAAAGTATGTATTGTCTGAAGAAACGTCACAGTCTTGTTTGGTATCACTGAAACTTGCTGCTGCGCGCAGCGAAATCTGCACCATCCTATTAAGTTGTTTCTCTATTAACAACTTAAAAGACAAACAAATGTATTAACTATCTGAAGGAAATGAAAGAGAGAAAAGTACACATGATAAACAAATCAAAAGATACGTGGCATGTGTCGATGATATTGGCTGTATGCCAGGTAAGAAATTCAAAGTCGTCACTAACATTCAAAAACATGCATGTAACACATTTCTATCTATATGGTCAGATGAGCGTGTCGTGTGGAATTTGTTTGAAATTAGTTAATTTGGAAACGTTTTGGATACTCAGTGGTAGGTAATGTAATGTCTTTGGTTGTAGGGTGTTCCGTACGGATGCCCCTGAGAAAGGCTAAATTTATAGATATCACCCCTTGGACAAGGCACTGGGAGCAGACTGTACCTTGTGTTGTGTTGTAAACCATGCATGAAATTAAATAGTTGAAGATATGTTGGGGCTTAGCAGTAAACAATTTTGTGCATCAGTAAGCATTACTTAAAGCGGTACTAGAATTACCCGAGTGTAAGAGAGAGAGATGGGGGGGGGGGGGGCGCAATAAGTAGCATAATTATACACTTTGCGACGGCTAGATGCTGCCCCAACTCTTTGCCAACTCCAGTGGTGTTCCTCCCAGATCATGGGTGGAACCCACGGAGGAGTCGGAAGCTGGGACAATTTTTATTATGCATGATGATGGAGATGAGGATGATAGTAAGATGATGCTATGGAGGTCCGTGTGGTTTGGGACTGCGGGACAGGGCCGCATTCCACGCTTCCTGTCATAAATATCCCGGTATTAACCAGGCCCGGGAACTACGGCACCTGCGGTGCCGGCCGTCTAATCATCCACACCATAAGACGTGTCATACTAAGGGAAGCACCCCCAAAGTCGCACCCGTGAAGTGGGTGAATCTCGGCTGTGTGGCAACAGCCTCCCCATTGGTCCTATAGCACACCCGCTCTGGGTAGGAGCCGACCTAGGTAGGAAAAATCCCGCTTGTCTCGGCTGGGATTCGAACCCGGGTCTCCCGGTCCATGATCCGAAGTGCTAACCACTACACTACGGGGGCCGGTATTCGGCTAGATTCTCTGATTTTAAAGGGAAGTTTGTATGGTGCTTGTGCTCACGGATGGTTCTGACCTGCTTTGTCTGGCATCACACCACTTAGACACCTGCACAGTGACACCATCTCAAATGCTGGCACTGAGCCAACAGAAAAGTACTCGCTGACCAGACTAATTGCGCTAAGCGATATTGTTGTATACACCATCTTAAAATCTGAATGTTCGGCCGCTCGCGCAAAAGTGTAAACGACATTGTATCGCATTAAGAGCATTATCTCGTCATCAAGATAAGAGTATTTCGAAACTGTTCCAAAAGACAAGCTGGCTGAGAAAACAGAGAAATAGCTCGTCCTTGTGTCTGTGTGTATATATGGTAAAGGTAAAGGTCTAAACTAAGGTGATGTGAATAGGTGTTGGTCCCATGCCCTTGTTCATGCGCTGGTACCCGCAACAGATACTGACAAGACAGAAACATCCATACAAACGAGACTGTACTCTACTTACGAAGAGGCTGAATGAAAGAGGCCTTTTCCATGGAACATTCTTTTATGAACTAGCGACTAGCTATACATTTACATGCACATGCTAATACCATACCTCTGCAGCTTCTTCTCCTTCTACAACTTCACTTTTTCCCGTCCCCGTGGCAAGTGGCCTCTTCCCTTCAAGTATTTTCCCTCACACCAACTCAAATCACGTGACCCTGCGGTACTACCGCATCACCAAAAACAAGAGGATCCCGTTGAAGTGTCAACTTATCAACAGTTCGCGCGCGAAGATGGTACATGTAGTTGCTGAAAGTTAGTGCAAGTGAGCTGGAGTTGTAGGGTATGAAACTACAGTGAATTACGAGGAGGGGGTACTTTGGTTGTGCTGTGCAACGCGGCCGGCGCGGGATGTGTAATTAATTAGCTGTTAAGCGAACGGCTACACGACTGCCAATCAGCATGTTGCCGTACTCTGCTGGTTGACGGCGGGCAGGGTTTTTTCCGTACACGCAGCCTGCGGCGTTGCAAGGTTTGGGCAGTGATTGGTCAATTGGTTGTACGGCTGCCTGCTGCTAGCTGGCTGCCAGGAAAAATAGGACGGCTTTCTACTGCCGCGCCCGCACCGGCAAGGGGGACATACCAGCTGGCCGCCAGCGATTTAATTAGGGTTTCTAGCCCTGCAAGTGCCGATCCTGGCAACGTGTAGCAGCGGCCCTTACACTATAATTTTGAATTTCATGCAGTCGGCAGTACACACACACACACACACACACAGGCACACACACACACAGGCACACACACACACAGGCACACATTTCACACCGTCATTTACGTAATTACAAGTACTGAAAACGATAAAGATTTTCCGCAAGTTTTTAACAACACACGCAACTTTACTGTGCAAATTTATCTGTGAAGACTTCAGCATTTTTCCTGAGATCGACTTACCCAATTTTTCCATTGTAAATTCTTTCATTTAGACTTACGCACTTTTTTGAGGAGAAGACATCCGCAGTTTTCCCCTGTGTAAAAATGTTTATCAGTTCCACAAATTTTATACGCTGTTTTGACCCATTCCCGAGCTTCAAACGCAGAAACGGACCTCACCAATCGATCCGCGACCTCAAGTTCAACATTAGGTCAGTAAGATATAAATCTCAAAATCGTCCAAAATCGACTTCTGCAATTATTCAGTGTCTTGAAGAACCTGTGTCAAAGTGCATGTCACGTATGAATTATCCAGAAATAGGTGATCAATTTCTCATTCGTTGCCTGTGAGCAGCCAAACGCTTTTTGTACCGCGAGGGTTAATTGGTCAATGATGGTGCGTCCTTGGTTACCTGGTCGGAATGGACTCATATTATATGTTTGTGGAGGTACAGTAATACCTGTTTAGGCGGTCAACTGTATAAGAAGGGAGCCTGTCAAACGCGGGCGTTTGTAGCAAAGCCCGAATCAGTATTATCCTGTCTGTTATTCAAATGAACTATGAGACGGTTATTTGTCTACGTTGGCCACTTTTCTATGTCTATTTTGACTGGAACTTCAAGCCTCGTAACTAACGTGTATTGAGTATAGTCCATGTGCATTGGCTGAACACATACTTTGACGCATAGTCTATACGTGCATAAGGACCGTTCAACATTGTATCGCATTAAGAGCTGTATTAATCTTCAAGATAGAGTATTTCGAGCGTACAGACGCGCCCACGAGCAAAACCGTGTTCGAAAACATAAGTTGGCTTAGCAAAGATGGAATAAGCCCGAGTATTTCGAGCGTACAGGCACACGCACGATCGAGCGAAAATGTTCCAAAACGTAAGTTGGTTTAGTAAACATGAAAAAGGCCCGTTTAAGTCTGGGTTCATTGTAAGATCCTATTTATTTGCTGACTGACTTTTGTGCGTTTCACAGCACTGAAAGACGGTAACCAATGTACTGGACAATAAGGACGACTGCACCCTCTATGTCACGTCATACACTTTGTGTACGCGTGATTATGGACAGGTCTGATCGTTGTAACATGAGGACTGTCAGCTGCCGCGCTAAACACTCAACTCTCAAAGTGTTAGCCGCAGATCTATACCAGCGTATCACGGGCCCTCAAAACGCACAGCGCAGAAGCGGAGCGTGGCCACCCAGCCTCCGTGTGTATAGTGATGACAGCCCGTGACTGGACTAATACAGACTGAAACACGTCGGAGCAATAGTGGCGTTGATATGTCTGGAGTTTATAGCCGTTGAATCTTCTCACAGTTTCTGCATTCACGCACCGTAGAGCCTGTCGGAGCGATAGTGGTTGTGTATGTTTTCTTCTTGTAAATGTGTCTTCACGGAAATGGTCACACCTCTGTGCGACTAAACCTCTGGGCAATGAAACGCGCTGGATCAGTCATAGTGGTGTAAACGTGAGACGGCCACTTGGGCGTAGCTAGGGTTATTTTCACACAAACGCGTCACTTCACTTGCAAGTGAAGTGGTCGGTAGGAGCATTTTGGCTCACGTTTTGGGTGACATGTTAGCAACGACAATCCCCAAATGGTTAATAATTTGCACACGTCTAAAACGGTGTCGTTTTCTTGTCACCGGTGTAAATCTAAGTCTGTCTGTAAGCTTAAGCGACCTCAAGGATGTATCTTTGATGTATACATGACGAGGATTTCTGTGTGTGTCTGTGATTCTGTTCAACAGGACAGCTACACACGACGTGTTCTCAACACTCACACGTACACGTAAGTTTTCGTTCGCTATTTTCTGCTCTGCATTGATTTTGCTGTTGGCACTTATGTAAACTGTAGCCGCCGAACCGCAACGCAGACTGAGAGTATGGGCATTGTAAATTTGTTTTGGGTGGAAGCTTGGCTGGATTCGATCCGTCCTGTTAACCCGAACCGTCTTTAGGTTTGCAGTGCGCGGCCCGCATGTAAAAGTCGGGTTTAGGGAGTTTAGCCCCGGGTTAGAGTTTAACCTCAAACTAAACTAGCTCTAGGGTTACATTTTCTGTTTTTTTTTTTTTTGTTTTGTTTTAAATCAGGAAGCGGGTCCATTTCAGCAAGGTGCCTATGCCGTTATAGAAGGATTTTTGTCTTTCTTTCTTCGCTTCCTTTTTTTAATTAATTAATTTATTTATTTATTTATTTATTTATTTTTATTTTATTTATTTATTTATGTATTTTTTTTTTTTGGGGGGGGGGGGGGTTCTTTTGTCCTAGTCTGGGTTAGGTCCGTAGCCGTGGGTTAAATTAACCTTGAGTTTTACATACGGGCCCTGGTTACGAATGTGGGCAGGCGTAGATAATACCGTTTAAAGGGGCTATGGCTATCAAGTTTATTCTCACAGATCGTTCTGCGTTAATTTCGTGGTATCTATCATCGCACCACTTAGACACCTGCACAGTGACAGCGTCTGAAATGCTCGCACTGAGCCAACAGAAGCGTACTCGATAACTCATCGACCACACTGAACGCTCCAGTGGTGTAACAATTAACAGTCACAGGATTTGAATGTTCAACTGCTCGCGCGATATCGTTTCGCATTAAGAGCTATATTAATCATCCGAATATAGTATTACGAGCGCACAGGCGCACTCACGAGCGAAACTGTTCGAAAACGTAAGCTGAGTTAGCAATGATGGAATTAGCTCGATTAAGACAATCCAAAAAAGTAAGTATATAGATCAATCAGTCAATCAATCAACAAATAAGATATTCCCTTGGACACACACACACACACACACACACACGCACGCACGCACGCACATTAAACCGCGGCGTAAATTAATACACAGCACCAGCTGATAAGCTAAAAATCTACAACTGTACAATGTACAACGTTAACGTTTTGTTTTTTTTTGGACAGCAGGATCGTCCCTCCTGTCGTCCTTCTTTCTTCAGGAGCCAGATAGATAAAGCCTCTCCTGTATTATTCCGTTTGTGGTGTGCTGAAGCAATCTTGGCTTCATTTCTGCTTCCGTTAAAAAGAAACAAAAACCCCGTCACCTTCACCCTTTTCAGAAAAGAAAAGGTGTGTGTGTGTGCGTGCGTGCGTGCGTGCGTGCACTTGCTTGCCTGCGTGTCTGCCTGCTTGCGTGCTTATGTCTGTGCGTGCGTCCACACAGGCGATATGCCAACATGTCACCACCACGTAATATTCACAATCTAAACCCCGAGTCCTTGCGGATTAACATATCCAGCCGAGCAAAAAAATCTGTCTCCACTATTTTTTCCCCTAACACACAGACACGAGTCCCTATAACCAATCCCAGACATTTGATTACCTTACCGTAGTTCTTATGGACTCTCTCTCTCTCTCTCTCTCTCCACTACCCCAGTCCCACTTCTGAGTTAAACTATGCGCCCGATAAGATCAACGCAAACAACACAAAGGGGGATATCAGCAGCGTTGAAAATAAATTGATAGGTCCGAACTCAGAGGGCACTTCCACATTCACTCTTGTAGTTGGCAATGGAAACGTGCCGGCCGTGTGTTTAGTGCTAATCTGCATCAAGCCAATTTCACTGGTCACGTAGAAATCATTTCGACTTTCGAAGGCAGCACGTTAAGAGGTGCTGTTTGAACTTGTTTTCCTAGCACAGCTATTGAAGTAACGGCGAATTTCAACGTGAAACTGACAAAAGTTGATACTGGGAAACTACGATGTGTGAAACTGACAAATAGCGGGAAAGTATATAGTGAAAGTGGCAAGTAACGGAAAATGACACTGTGAAACCGACAAACAGCGGAGAACTACAGTGTGAAATTGACAAGTAACGACTAAAACTACAATGTGAAACTGACAAATAGCGGAGAACTACAGTGTGGAACTGACAAGTGACGGTAAAACTAAAATGTGAAACTGACAAATACCGGAAAAGTACAGTGTGAAACTGACAAGTAATAAAGAACTACCATGTGAAACCGATAATTAGCGGAAACTTACAATGTGAAACTGAGGAGAAACCAAGAACAGCTGTGGTTAGCGTTTTTCAAATCGGGTGCTGAATGTGTGAACAGTTTTTTTGTTGGTAAGTTGCAACTGTTTTTATTTGTTGTTTTATTTGTTTTTGTTTGTTTGTTTGTTGTTGTTGTTTTGTTTACATAGAAAAAAATACCTTTTTTAAGTTACCAAAGTTTTTGGTGGTATAAGATATAATTTTGATGGTATCAATGGTGTTGTTACTGTCAGAAAATTTTCCTGTATATTTAACTATTGATCGAAATCGCCTTGGAAACTGGAATGTACGCACTCAGTTACACACAGCGGAGATTTCCCAACATAAACAATGGTAATGGAATTAATATTGATATTTTTCCCGTGGCTACAAAAGTCATATAAGACCTGTAGAGGTCAACGACGTAAGTTGTCACAATTTTGGCTTTGTTTCCCTTTTCATCTCATTGTATTTGTGAAGTCGACGGTTCTTGTTTTAATAACAGCTAGGATATGACCTGTGTAGGTGTACCATTCTAACCATCCATTCTGAACAATCTCTCTCTCTCTCTCTCTCTCTCTCACGGACCCCAACAAGTTTCGGCCCATCTCCCTGTTATCCTCTCTGTCTAAACCGACTGGGCGCCACATCCACAAACACTTAAACCTTTTTCTTGAACAGCACAATCTTATTCACCCCCTACAGTCAGGTTTCCGTGCCCGACACTCTTGCCACACGGCTCTAGTTCATTTTACTGACAAGTGGCTTACTGCAATTAACAATGCAGAGATGACAGGCGCTGTGTTTCTGGATTTTACCCAGGCCTTAGTGAATCACGGCCTCTTATTAATGAAACTTTCTTTGTACCGCGTTAGTGACAAAACTCTGGAATTTTTCGAGTCATATTTAGACAACAGACATCAATATGTATCTGTTAATGGCAAATGCTCATCGATGGGGAAAATCAATCATGGCGTACCCCAAGGGTCTATTCTGGGACCTCTCCTATTTTCCATTTTTATTAACGATCTTCCTCTACACATTTCAAACCCCAACGTCACATGCAGCCTTTTTGCCAACGACACCACCCTTGATGTTTCCTCGTCGGATGTATCGGTAATGAACAAGTCTCTTCAGGCGAGTCTAGATGATGTATCTGAGTGGTGCAGACAAAACTACATGATCCCTAATCCCTCAAAGACAGAGTGTCTACTTATTACCACCAGACAAAAACACCACCCCTTAGTTTGTCTCTCAACTCAACCCCACTTAATCAGGTTCATGAACACCGTCTGTTAGGTGTTATCATTGATGACCAACTTAGCTGGAATGCTCACTTTTACCACATGTGCAAGACCCTGTCTAAAAAACCTTTTTCTATTGTCGAAATTGACGTATTTTACCGATGTCGAAACAAGAAAGCTTTTTATAACACCCACATTCAACCAAACATAGATTATGGCTCCTGCACCTGGGAGGGCTGTAGCGACGCTAATCTGAAAAGAAAACTCTCTCCATCGGCGAGCGGCCAAGTTAATCCTTTGTAAGAGTTCTCTGAGCACTGACGACCGACTTAAGTCCCTCCAGTTGTTGCCCCTCTGTAAACACTTGCTATTCAATAAGGGTGTGATGATGTGGAAAGTCCGCTCTTCTAAATCTCCACCGTACCTTTCGCGTCTCTTTAACACCTTCACTACACCGTACAAGACCGCGAGGAACAATCTGGTGACGGCAAGACCCCGCATAGATCTTTTTAAGTCTAGTTTTTCATATTATGGAGCCTGCATGTGGAATTCACTTCCGGCACACATTATTTCAGCTCCAGCCATCAACACCTTCAAGGCCCGGTGATTTACCCATTTGTCCCTGTCATAAACTCTCTATCAACTCCCAAGGTTTTTTTACAATTTTCCTTTATTTTTATTTTCTTCCTTTATTTTCTTCTCTTCATTACGAGTTATGTAATTATGTGTTTTACAACATGTATTAGTGTATGGTGTGTGATTTTGAATTTTGAAACGTGCTTTGCCTTGTTTATATATTACTGATTATGAGTTCACCTTATTGCTGTAACAACTGATAGTAGTTTAGCAACCGTGTGTGTGTGTGTGTGTGTGTGTGTAGCAAGGACAAGATGTAAGACAGGTCTGCGCACCTGATCTTCTATCCTAAATTGTCATTGTCATTCTCTCTCTCTCTCTTTCTCTCTCTCTCTCTCTCTTTCACTCTCTCTCTCTCTCTCTCTCTCTCTCTCTGTTCTGTGCTTTTGAGCTTTTGTGTGTGTGTGTGTGTGTGTGTGTGTGTGTGCGCGCGCGCGTGTGTGTGTTTGACAGTACCCCCCACTCAAATCTTTATCATTTCGACACTTCACCCACCGTTAGCGTATCGCACGCATGTAGGTTTGGGCCAGCCAAGACAAGCATAAGTGACGTCACAGTTTCGATGAGCCGCACGCCGTCTTGTTTGTGTTTTGTGTCAACGGCTGTCGCAAAGTTGAAAACGCTGTACTGAATTCTCCGATCGATGTGAAAAACACCTTGCTAATTGACAGAAAAAGGAGATAAAACATTGATCATGCGTGTGTTGTTTGGTCGACTACTTGATGAATCAGTTGACTGCTTTTTACCAAATGTACACCAGCAGGCCAGGTAAGTGCTTTCGCACAGTGCTATTGTGTTAGTACACAGACAGGCAAGCACGCGCACACACACACACACACACACACACACACACACACACACACACACACACACACACACACCTTCTTACCACGTTCAGCCAGAATTCTTAACTCCCTTTCTTCAACGTCGAATAAAAGAATGCTGATTTGAAACGCATTTGCGAAACCAGCACTGTAGCTTATGGCCGATAGCCTGTTCGATATTGGCGTGTTTGCCAACGCAGCGCTGTTATACAGCAATTTGTTCTGCCACGGAGCTAAATATCTCCCCAGACTGGCCAGTTAGACGAATTATAGATTAATCTGTTACTTGAAATTGGGCAAGCGAAGGTGTGTAGCCATTTGTGCTTGAAAACTGTTTCAACGGAGGGGTACAAATTTTGTCCATTGTGTACTGCCGATACGGGTGGCATGATCTCCACTCGGGTAACGCTGACTACAGTGTAATGTTTGTTATTGGGAAGGAAAACGGGTGGTTGTAACAGATATGGGTGTAAAGGACCTCATTCTAAGATATACAGTATCGGAGAATATTGGATAGTGGATACTCTCTCACTCTTGTCTTTCTGTCTGTCAGTGTGTCCTTTCTACCTCTGTGTCTGTCTTTCTCTGTGTCTTTCTATTTCGGTGTCTGTCTGTCTCTGTATTTGTCTGTCTGTGTTACCCGTCTTTAGTTCACGACCGTAACTATTTTTCTCGAGACGCCTAAAAAGTTGAGAAATATTGTGATTTGTTGAAGATTGTTTTGTTGTTGAGGAGTGAAAGCTCTCTCTCTCTCTCTCTCCTCTCTCCTCTCTCTCTCTCATCTCCTCTCTCTTGGATCCAGGATAACCGAGCGGTATAGAGCGTTGGAATTTTAATGCTCGGGTTACGAATTGAAATCTCGGCTGGAGCAAATATTTGTGCTTGCTTTTTTTTTTTTTTTTTTTTTTTCTTTTCATTTGTTTCCGTGTTTGATGTCATTCTTATGGGATTGAAAAGGACGTTAAACACTTACCCCCCCCCCCCCCACCGCGCCCCCCTCTCTCTCTCTCTCTCTCTCTCTGTAGTTCCATGTGCTGCTCTGCTGGGAATAGCTCCCGAACCCAATTGTTCATGGGTCAATGGCCTAAACAATAAAGAATTTGAGTCTCTCTCTCTCTCTCTCTCTCATCTCTCTCTCTCTCTCTCTCTCTCCTCTCTCTCTCTCTCTCCTTTTACCGTTGATAAATAAAGTTTCATCATCATCGCGCGCGCGCGTGTGTGTGTGTGTATGTGTGTGTGTGTGTGTGTGTGTGTGTCACAAATGACAATATGAACTTCCTTGTTACCCACGCAAACACAACGACTGCTTAAAGGCCTTAAATTCCCGGCTCTCCCAGTCCGCTAATTCCTGTAAGGCGTTTGTTATCTACTTCAGGTGGACAAGTATGTCATGCATTATTTATACATACGGCTTAGAACTCGAGGTATTGGCAGTTTTTTTTCTTTTCTTTTCTTCCGTTGTTGGTTCGAAAAACTTTGTCTTCAAGCTGATTATTATCATAAGAGTTCCACCGATAATCTGGAAAGGGGCGAAGTACCACGGATTTGATAACAGCTTACGTCGTATTTCGAGATAGCCGTTGAAATTCATCCCACCTTTTACTCTACTGAGACAAAAAAAAAGAAAAGATGATGAAACCTTTGTTTCAGCAATAGAGTTGTTAGGCACTGGAATGGTAAACTGCATGTATGTTTATATGTCTCTATACACGTATGTATGTAATAATAATAATAATAATAATAATAATAATAATAATAATAATAATAATAATAGCTCTTATAAAGCGCTAGTAGTCTGCTCAAAGAGTACTCAGTGCGCTACAACACACACATTCTCACGCATACATGAAACACTAATTACGTGTGCGGGGGGGGGGGGGGGGGGGTAGATGATACTACAGATCGTATGCTGTCTTGAATAGATAAGTCTTTAGTTTTGATTTAAACTGTGGGAGGGTCTGGGTGTTCCTGAGGGAGGGAGGCAGAGAATTCCATACCTGGGGGGCACAGAAACTGAAAAGAGCGCTCACCGAAGGTTTGAGATTGAACTTGGGAACCTTCAGGAGCTTTTCCGATGAGGAGCGGAGAGTACGAGAAGGTTCATACGTGGTAAGTTTGTCGGAAAGATACTGAGGAAGGGACTGCTCAAATGACGGAAGGACAGTGTTGCAATTTTGTACTTGATGCGGTACACAACGGGCAGCCAGTGCAATTCCCATAACAGGGGTGTGACATGGTCGCGCTTGCGCTGTTGTGAACATGTGTGTATTCATGTATCGTGTTTCATAGATGCTCATTATGTTTGTAAGACTGCAAGTCTATGCTTTCTGTTTAGGCCAGTAGCCACAAAGCCACTTCATTCTGCACCTCTGCTTCTCTCATGCGCAAGAACCCAAGCTTCACTGGCAGCTTGCCTCCTGTTGCAAAGCCCTGGCATGCACCTTGCCCTACAAAGTACGAGGGTGGGTGGGTCTGTGTACTTTTCCACCACGTAAGGGTGATATCAAAGACGGGGCAACGAGGAAAAAGGCCAGCACAATATTTGGCACCAGCCGGGATACACAATACGAAAGCCACGCATTGTGTGACAGCAGAAAAAACACTGGAGACTCGCACACTCGTTAAACAGGGTCCTTAAAGATCTAGGCTCCCAATAAAAAGCTTTCCGAAGTGTGAAAACAATTTTACGGAGTCGACCGTGCAAGCACAGTCAACTCTGTCACAGTTGCAGAGTTCACACAGTGTCCTGAAACAGCGACAAAACCGTGCCCCCACTTCCTGTCGGGGTCCGTCCACGCTACTGTGCACATCCCCGTGCAACCCGGCTCATTATGTGACCACGCCGCGGATACGTCAGTTTAAACGACTGAGCGATGTCGGACATGGCGCATGCTATGCTACTACCGGTAAGTATACGTGTTTTTAAATCAGTTTTGTTTCTTGCGTAAACATTTCAGCTCGTATACGAGCGACACTGATCAAATTCAAAAGTGACACGACTTGTATGGGGATCACTGCGGACAGTACTGACTCGGTCACGGCTGCTGTGATGACCACTGCACGGAAGGATGACAACTGCACGGAGATGTGCACAGTAGCGTGGGCGGACCCCGACAGGAAGTGGGGGAAGTTTTTCGGCACGGTTTTGTCGCGGTTTCTGGACACTGTGTGAACTCTGCAACTGTGACAGAGTTGACTGTGCTTGCACGGTCGACTCTGTAAAATTGTTTCACACTTCGGAAAGCATTTTGATGGGAGCTTAGATCTTTAAAATAAACACGACACTTGACCCCACACTCAATTTCTGTTGTTACTCCTGTAGGACGTTTACGGTAAATCAGTCAACTAGAATGAAGCAACCGTAAACATGCATGTACATAGCACGTATTTTATCGTGTGCGTCTTAGTTTATCATTGGGTGAGTGCGGGATTCGAGGATTTAATGTGAGGTACCATTGATTGATTAGACTGTTTATTTGTCGGGTGGAATTGGCAAAGGTGTGGGTTCAGTCTTATCGAGGGTGTTTTACAAACGCGCGTGCTCTTCTGCAGATCACATAAATCTCTCTCTCTCTCTCTCTCTCTCTCAAACTCTCTCTGTCTCTGTTTCTGTTTGTCCTTCTCTCAGTAGTCGGGTACATAAACCGGTTTAGCGTCGAAGTCGAAATCGGAAGACCAAGAGTTCGAACGATAAGAGGACAGTTTTTATTAACAGGTGTTTGTTTTGTTTGTTAGTTTGTTTTCAGCGGAACCGCTTTGAAAACATCTTCACGGTGTACAAACGCCACTCACTCACCATTGTACCCTCTGCTCCCTCCCTCCCTTATTCCCTACCTCCCGTCACACACACACACACACACACACACACACACACACACACACACACACACACACACACACACACACACACCACCACGTTCAGCCAGGATTCGTCTATCAAATGAGATGTTAATGTTGAGTACAACAGGCGTGTCAAATCCAGTTAATCTCCGTCTCAGCCACAAAAAAACAAACAAAGGTTTCTCTGGAAGCAAGACGATGAGTACATTCGATCTCTTCTTTGAACACGCTGCAGGTTTACAAAGTGGACCCTTAGGCTTAAGCCTTCAAGTCTGATCCAGCTTTCATCAGGTTCGGAATATCATGGCGAACGGTTGGCTGGTTGGTTAGTTGTGTTTATCGTCCCAAACCACAACGAGGTGACTGGAGACGGCCTTAGGGGCAGATTATAGGGGAAAAGGGTGGGTGGGTGGGTGTTCGGGAGTTTAACGTCCTTTTCCACTACATAAGGGTGATATCAAAGACGGGGCAACGAGAAAAAAGGCCAGCACAAATATTTGGCCCCAGCCGGGAATCGAACTCACGACCCGAGCATTGAAAGTCCAGCGCTCTACCATTCGGCCACACCGGCTCCCCCTATAGGGGAAAGGGATAGCTGCCCTAACTGAACAGTCCAAGTGAACACTTATTCAATCCAGTCAGACTGCCAGGTCGACCACATTTTATGTGTCATTGACTGTAATGGACAAGTTACATAAACAGATCCAGTTCACAGTCAGAGGAAGCGGGGGTAACATGAAAAAGTCTTCTACAAATTTTAGCTTCGTCGGGATTCAAACCCGGGACCTTTCGATCTGGAGACCAATGAGGATGGCGATACGATCATTCTGTGGTGGTTTCATTCCACGCTTCCTGTCATAAACACCCCGGCGTTAGCACGTCCGGGCACTGTGGAACCTGCGACGTCGGCCGTGTCATCACCCACATCGTGAGAAGTGTTATAACAAGGGAAGCACCCTCAAAGTCGCAACCGTGAAGTGGGTGACTGAGTCTCGGCTATGTGGCAACAGTCTCCCCATTGAACCCATATAGCACACCCGCCCCTGTCACATTGTTATTTTAAACTCAAGCACTGACAGTTTCAGTCATCGTTATCACCCGGAGGCGTCTTCTGCCGACCGGATTTCCTGAGCATGGACAGTGAACAAAGAAATCGGAAACTGAAATATTGATGCAGATCGGGTATTCGCCCGTGGCGAACTCTTTTGTCTCAAAACTGGGAAGAGTCGAGGGTGTGGGCCACTGTTGCTTAGCAACCGCATCAACAGTTTAGGAGGGCAGTTTTGCAGTTTAGAAATGAAAGCTTTTCACAGGCAATGGTCTGTCGCGGATTTACTATGTGTGACACCTACGGTTTGACAGCTGATGTTGTAAGTAGCCGAGCAATTTTTCACTTCTAATTGAATACGGGACGGGATTGGCATGGGGGGGGGGGGAGGGGGCGGGGAGGGGGAGTGGGGGGGGGGGGAGGAGGGGGCGTGTTTCTGTATTGTATCGTGTCATAATAAAGTGAGGCCACAACTACGCAATTTTGTGAGCCTCGCCTGTCTTTTAAACACATTTAAGATTTCACGCTTGGTCATGAATGATTGGCATGGGGAGTCGATGTACTCCTCAGCATGAAGTGTCCGGGGTCTAAGCAGCTTGAGGCTTGAAGAGCCCCGGGTATATGCAGCTTGAGGCTAAAAATGACCTGGGTCTAAGCAGCTTGGGGCCGGAAGTGCCCCGGGTTTAAACAGCTTGAACCTGGAAGTGTCCCGCGTCAGTACCACTTGAATCTAGAAGAGACCATGTGAATAGATCATTTTATCCGCTCACGACCATGGTTTCGGGTCAATGGGATCATCATCAGTTGAGCATGCGGCGATACCCAAGAGGCACGCTGCGTAGAACCAGTGCTAGAAGGCTGTCCCAGAATATTCTGGTGCATGTGCAGTACTAGCAGGAGTTGCTACCCTAAAACTGTGCGTAAAGAGTTTCAGTGGAAGAAGGCTAAAACATTTAGAAAAAGCAACTGCTTTAACAAAATGTCTTGTAATTACATTTGATTTAGAACAGTAACAAAACCAAAAACATGCGCTTAATCAGGTCAGTGGTCAGGAATGCCCAGGCATATTGAAATATATCCAATCCTTACATCAAAATATAAATCTTTTCCGAACCGTACAAAAATTTATTGAAACATCTGGTCGCTTCGATGTGTCCACGCAGACGGTCGTTGCCGCCACCAACTCACGCTCCCTACCGTATTCTAGACTATGGGACAATTTTATATGTTTTCTTTTCCTTTCTTCTCTTCTCCCCGTCCCCTTTTTTTTCTTACGACTTTTTATCTCTTTCAGGTTTTCACGGCAATTTCTGCGGCATGTATGCAATTTGGCTAATATGAACACTCTTAAAAAGTGTTGACTTGTTGTGCTCCGTTGTATGACTCTTTGACGGCGACATGTTAATTTGTATTTGTGCGTGAATAACATCTTTAAACTAAAGGTGATCTGGTCAGATCATCGCGGACAGTCTATATTCCTGGAGGAAGGGTGTGTGTGTGGTTGTTTGGCATTTTAAACGTCCTTTTTCCACCACGTAAGGATGATATCAAAGACGGGGCAGCGAGAAAAAAAGGCCTCAGCCGGGGTTCGAACTCAACACCCGAGCATTGAGAGATATTCCTCGCGGTTTAACATACACGATCTTAAGGTTTTTCCTCTGCTTACTCTCTACGAACGCTGTAAATAGACATCATTCTACACCTTGGGAGTTTCCTCTGCGGTATTGACGTCAGTTCTCCCAGAAATTCCCCTCGTTAAGAAAACAAACACGAACTGTGTCTTTTGTCGTGATACCGCGCTTGTTGATGTTGCTGTCCGTACGCCTGGCAGAATTTTCTGGCAGTTCCAGTGTCGAAATGTTGGTTCTACTGACTCGTGTTTGAGTTCCTACAGAAACCAAGGTGACACGGAGGTGAGGAATGTTTGCTCTGCATTGATCACGGTTTTGTCAAGAATAATTATTTAACAGTCGCGTCACGTGTCCAGTGCCATCGCAACACCATAATAATATGATATTGTCTGTGTCAGGTTTAAGGTTTGAGTCGTCCTTCGTTGAGGTTTCCTCGAGGTAAGAATTTATTCGTGTTTTTCCAGTTTCCGGAAGTATAATAAATCTAAGGTATTGTTGTTTTAGCTATGTGTTTGTTTGCTTTTTGTTTGTTTATTTGATTTTTTGTATTTTTTTTTATTTCTGTCGGTTAAATGGCGAGGAAGGTGGATAGCTGGAGAAAGATGTGTGTGTGTGTGTGTGTGTGTGTGTGTGTGTGTGTGTGTGTGTGTGTGGTCTTTGGTGAGGGGCTTTAGCTCGGGGAGGGGTTAGGAGCATGGTGGGGGTGTCTGTGTTTGATAGTTAATTTGTTTATTGGGATGTTTAGTTGGTTGGTTGGTTGGTTGGTTGTGTTGCCCCATAGTTTCTTCTCTTGTGTGTGTGCAGCAAATCTCATTCTTGTCTGTAACCGCTCATTCGGCCACTGCCTAGAACCAAGCTAGAATTTACACTGGTTCACAAACAGACTATGTTTTTAATTCTTTTCTCACCGCTGTACATACTGGCTTCAATTCGAACGGTCGATCTTATGAGTATTGATCTGGTATCTGTTTCCTACACGGCGAATTCTTATCTACCGTAGGCAGAAACACTGACAGCTGTGGCTATCCCGTTACAAATGTTGAACGGGAGTGTAAGCTTCGCTTGAGAACATTATGGATTAGGAGGCCGCCGCAGTTATTGTGTTCAGTTGACACGACCGATAAATTTTTTGTACTTCGTGTGACGTGAAATTAGAGTGAAAGAACTGCTCATGCGTTTGAGCAAGGGTTTTTTTGTTTGTTTGTTTGTTTTCGCTTGAGAAGGTAATGCTTGCTTTTACTTCTTAAGTTCATTTTGAGTTGCTTATTTAGCTGTCGTTCCCCCTTCCTTCTGTGCTGTTTAATCACAGGGGATTTGGTCTGATGGTTAAGGTATCCGACTTCGGATATCATGAGCTGTCTGGTCAGAATCCATGGTTGGGCGTTAAAGATCCCATCTGTTGCAAACGGGAGGGGCCGCGTAAGGGAAAACACATACCGTGAAAAATGGCGCTATACTGTAGTGACGCTCGCGCGCGCGCGCGCACACACACACACACACACACACACACACACACACACACACACACACACACACACACACACACACGGTACAATCGACCCTGACCAGGAAACGCCAGTCAGAGCCACACACGCCGAACCGTCAGTGTGGAATAGTGCATGTTTCAAAGCTGTGTCACAGTTGGATTACTGACAAATTGCAACTAGATCCTATGCCAAACAAAGGAGGTAAGATCATATGACTGCCTGGCTTTGCGTTCAGCCATTGACAGTCTAACGTAACAGCTGTTACTAATAGGTCTTACGATGTTACCTGGGTTATCTGCCGCCATTGCTAATAGACGAACCCACTCGGTAATACTCGAGGCCAACGCCCCGCCCCTGCAGTGGAAAAACACAGTGCGTACGGGTGAGTGGTGGTCTAATAGGTAGCGCGTCGGATTTAGCCGCTGCGCTACTGAACGGGCCGTCACGAATGTCATGGCGATGAAGCGTGGGTTCGAACCCAGGTCGAGCTTGTGATAATGATGTGATACCGGTTTTTCCTGGCTACCGGGCTGCTCATCGGTGTTTCTCCCCGTGTTATCCGGCTTTCCTCCCCGGGCAAAACTGAAAAAAAATGCAAAATTGTACAAAAAAAAAATTAAAAAAAGGTATTTGGGTGGCGCTGCACCGCAGCGACGCGCTGCCCCCGGGGGAGACAGCCCGAATTCCCGAAAGGGATAGTAAAGGAAAGTAAAGTAGTTAAGGAAAAAAAGTCAACAACGCCGTTTTATGGGAAAAGAGTGATTTCTAGATGACCGACAATGATGTAATGGTCTTTTTCCTCAAATGACGTCAATGGACTTACGGCTGTCTTTCCATGTTTCAGTCATATCAAACTACACGTGCTACCCACGTTGTATAGTGACTGGTAAAAAGTTTGCCATTATTGTGTTCATTATGCCGCGGGACGCGATTGGCTGAATTTTGTTGGCTCAGCACTTTTGACTTATTATAGGAGTGGGGTCGTCCACTGACCACCAGAAAATTGCTCCGCCGCCTCTCGACAAATTCAACATGCCAAAACGTCCGACAAACACTGATGATGTCCTCAAATAGTCAGACACTGACCATTCAGTTAGAGCATCAAACGTCAAGTTTCCAAAAATACCATCAACGTGCAATCTCTCGACTCGATTCTTTCAATATCGGGTTTTGAGGGTGATGAAATTTCCAAAGTATCCTTACCATGACGCTGTCCTTCGAAAATGCTTTGTGTAGTACGGAGTACAATTAAGTCACGCGCGGTTGGAGTTGGAAGTCATTTCTCAGTAAAGGTTTGTACCAGTGGTCAGTTATGGTAATAGTTTCTTTGTGATCAACTCTGAAGTCATTTCTGTATCGAGGGTTCTGGCAATACTTAGAATTTTGTCATGTTTGGTGAGATTTTAGTGTCCAGATGTTCTACATTGTGGCCACAATGTTACCTAGAATTTTGGAATTTTTGGCAATACGGTAGTGTCCACATTTTCTACACGGTTAACAATGTTACTTAGAATTTTGTCATTTTGGGGGATACTATATGTGTCCACATTTTCTACATGGTCAACATTGGTAATACGGTCCTTTCTAAGAATAGGGCCAGTTATGGTAATAAGCTTACTTACTATACGGTCAATAACTATGGTAATACGTTCTTTGTTGTAGGTATAGCCGAAGGCTCCGTGTCTCCCATGTAACAACTGGTCGTCACTCGCCTACTGTTGTCAGTGTGCCCAATGCAGGCTCGACGCTACCTGATATCATCACATGTTGTGCCTGAGCCTTCCTGACTGCTCTGTGATAAACAAGCCTTCCTGAGTGTGCCTACGGTGTGGACAAGTGCTAGAAGCTGTTGGTGCTTTTGGCGAGCTTATTTTCTGCTTACCATGGATACTATACGACGGTGTTCTTCAAGGTGGTTCCTTGTTTCTGTGCTGGTGCTCGTGTGTAAATGTGTTTCAGGTGAGTTCTATAAGGCTGAGGCGATTGAAGAGGTTAAATATGACCTAGGTATAAACCTGCTGGATTTATGTGATGTGAATTTCATATTTTGCTAGCCGCAACCTAGAGATATTTGCCAACTCTCTTTGGCCAATTCAAAGTTTGTTTTGAATTCTGCACATCTGAAGTGTTTGTTTGTTTGTTTGTTTGTTTGTTTGTTTGTTTGTTTGTTTGTTCGTTCGTTATAATGTCCTGTCGGTCGTTGAAGCGGTGGTTAAAGAGAGGTAACTGGCTTCACACAAATGCGAAAGAAAGAGAATGCAAAGCATCCATGCATTTTGGATTTTGTCTTCATTTTCTTTCTCATCATCATCATCAGCTTTTCCCCCATCGTCTCCTGCCTCTTCGTCATTATCGTCATCCTCATCTTCAGTGTCGTCTTCTTCTTCTTCTCCTGCAGCTACCCCATGTACTGATTTTAGAGCAGACGCAAACGCGACTTGCTTTGTCTATGGCGAATTAGTATTTTGCCCAACAAACCTCACGTGTACAAGTCATTGGAGACAGTGAAGGTACAATCCCTACACTGCTATTGCTATCAAACAACCCCAGATGGTCCTAACATAATTTTTTTCTCACTCCCAGGCGAAGTTCCAACCATCTCAGGAAGTGGAGTATTCGTGGTAGGAACCGAGAAGACTCTTCTCTGTTACGTCACGAGCGCCGAAGTGGGTCCAGGCGGTAGCTTCCCCTTGACGTGGACAAGGGAGAAAACCGGCAACACCCCCCTCACACCGTTCAGCGAGCAGACGACAGACGTTCCCAACAGCAACGTCAAAAGTTACGTCAGCTACTATAAGTTCACCGTGGAGAAGGGAAACAACAAGGAACTCTTCACATGCACGGCAAGACTCGGAAGCACCGAGGAAGCTGCGACATGGAAGGTTTTTGTGTACAGTAAGTATTGTCCGTTTGTTTTGTCATAATGTATTTGTATGCAATATGATGACGCCACAGACAGACGCGACATGGAGTCGCACATTATTCAGCGCCTGGGAAGCCAGGCCCCGGGTGGTTTGAACGAAAAGCCGTAACATAACCATCTGAACTTTTTTCACACACAATCCATGGTCCTGTGTCACCAAAGGATGGGTGTTGTGATTGCTAATTTTCACTATTCTTTTTTGTTCTTTTCTGCCCAACATTTTTTTTTTCACACACAGTCCATGGTCTTCTGTCACCTAAGGATGGGTGTTGTGATAATTTTACTATTTTTTCTGGTCCTTTTCTCGCCCACCGTTTTTTTTGTTTGTTTTTTTTTCTTCGCGCCGTGTATGTCAGTACGTCCGCAGAGTTACCTTTTGCTTGTTTGTTGAAGTTATGTCCCATTTGTTTATGTCCTGAAGAAGGCGTAAGCCGAAACGTCGACCTGTGCCGTCCTTTGTCAAAGTTAAGTGGTTTCTGTCCCTTTTATGTCGCTTTTATTTGCTTAACTTGTAACCACTTCGCAGTCATTACCGTTTCCGTTTCTATTTGTATGACTTTACTCTTGGGCCAAGGAGCAGTTGCTCTTTGTAGGCATGTTTCAATGCCTCACAACTGACCTGTAGCTTAATGGACGGCTGCCCCTGTTTTTGGCCACCTGCAAGGTGCACTTAAAGATCACCTGTCAAACTGTTGATGTCAAGACCTTCCGATTTCGATTCCAGCAGTCAAGATATTGAGCAAAGCCGTAACTCCCCAAATAGCGCCCCCCCCCCCCCTCCCCTCAACCTCCCTCCTCCAACACACACACACGTGGGGAATCGTTTCACTGTTCGCTCAAAGAAGGAGATCGAGGTCTGACAAGAATACCAGTAGCAGCAAAGGAGCGTGCGTGCGTGCGTGCGTGCGTGTGTGTGTGTGTGTGTTGTAAAATGAGCTTCTGCTCATGCAGGAGGTGGGGTGTCCTTTAAATGCATACGTATTATTATTAAAATTATTATTATTATTATTAAAATTATTATTATTATTATTAAAATTATTATTATTATTATTAATAAATAAAGATTCTGTACAGAGCCACCAGACACCCCTGTCATCCGGGGACCCACAGAGATCGTCAGTGACGTAGCAACCACGTGGCAGTGTGACGTAGACGGAGCTAGCAGCGCCCCCAACGTCTACTGGCTGTTTGGAAACGGAACTCGACTCCAGACGGGCGTCACTACGATACCATTAAACTATCAGGACCCCGACAGCGCCGCGTATCTCAGAGATGAAACAAGACTTGAAATGTAAGCCGCAAAGATGCCAGTTTGAAAAAAGTATACGTACCCTACTCAAAACAACACAGAATAAGCCTGCAAAATTAATTAATCAAAACAGGACGGGTGAACTCAAGATAAGATTGCGGTTAGATCAGAGGTCAGGTAAATTTGACACGGAGTGCTGAAGAGGCAATAATGTTGGGTTAACACGATCTTCCTTCTGATTGCAGTCAACGTGTTTTAGTAAACCTGACACTGACGGTGGCGCCAGAGACTCCTAACTTTGACCTGATCTGCAAATCCGTCCATTATGAGACAAGCACACAAAAATCTGCCAGCATAAATGTCACAGTTTACTGTAAGTCTGTCTGTCTCTGTCTCTGTCTGTGCGTCTCTCTCTCTCTCTCTCTCTCTCTCTCTCTCTCTCTCTCTCTAACGTTGTATCTACTTTTTTTTGGGTGTATATGATTATGTGTTGTATCTGGTCTCGTGTATTCCACAGTTTTCTTCGTGGTTTGTGTACTCTGATGGGTGCACATGATGTACTCTGATGTACTCTATGGGTGCACATGCTTTTTTGGGTATTTAAATTCGTCGCACTGTGTGTGTGTGTGTGTGTGTGTGTGTGTGTGTGTGTGTGTGTGTGTGTGTGTGTTAGAGAGAGAGAGAGAGAGAGAGAATAGCATACCCGAGACAAAATTAAATATGCATCTTTTTGCGTTTGATCATTTAACAATTGAAAACCCATTTCATTTCAATTTCACACACATTTCACTTCAGTCCGCGTTGCTGGCAGTTTTGCAACAAGCTTTCTCGATTTTGCAAATTATGTTTTCAGCATTTCCTGCGCTTAAAATATGCCTTGCTATTTCTTCGCTAAAGCGACTGTCTGCCATTTTAGAAGCCAGCCAGTGCAAAAACTTGCGGTATTCCAGGTTGTTATCAAAGTAATGTGTACCTCCGAATGTGTCTAAACATCCAATCAGACTGTTGTGTAAGTTGACATTAGACTTTCTACAGATCCCCCTGTTCTCCGCGGAGCTACAAACTACACGGTGACTGTTGGTGAGACGATAACAGTCCACTGCGATATGGTGGCGGAACCGGAAATCCTGACTGTCACGTGGTACAAAGATGGCGCCGCCGTCGACACGAGCACGGGCCACTACTCTGGCGGTAGTGTGGACATACCTTCGTTGACCATCGACAAAGTTCGGAAAACGGACGTGGGAGAGTACATCTGTGGTGCGACTAACAGAGTTGGTGCTGGAAACAGTTCTGCAAGCTATATGAAAGTCAGATGTGAGTAGCGTTATGATTTACTCTGTCTGTCTGCCTGTTTGTCTGTCTGTCTGTCTGTCTGTCTGTCTGTCTCTTTGGTCTGTCTCTAAATTTATTCATATCGAATAAATCAGTTCTGTTGCAAAAGAAGGTTCGTTTGTTCCTTAATTAAAAAAACCCCTCTCTCTCTCTCTCTCTCTCTCTCTCTCTCTCTCTCTCTCTCTCTCTCTCTCTCTCTCTCTCTCTCCTCCTCCTCCTCCTCCTCCTCCTCCTCCTCCTCCTCATCGTCTTCTTCTTCTCGTAAACGGGATCCGGGGTTGCCGAATGGTAGAGCGTTGGACTTCTAATGCTCAGGTCGCGAGTCCGTATCCCGGCTGGGGCCAAACATTTTTGCTGGCTTTTTCATCGTTGCCCCGTCTTTGATATCATCCGTATGTGGTGGAAAAAGACGTTAAACCCCCAAACACCCAAACACCCTCTTCTTGTAAACTTTTATGGTTTCCACTAGTATCTTTATTAGAGTGTGTGTCTATGGTGCGCCTATCGCAGTGTGCATATTTTTCACTTTTGTTTGTTTGCTTTTGAATTTCAGATCAGCCGACGATAACCTACACGAACACAACCTTTACCGGTATCCGTGGTAACGACCTTACTGTGCCGTGCGATATCGACGCTTATCCTGCATATACGGCCGTCTTCTGGTGGAGAATCAGCGAGACCGATAGGTGAGCTTGCATGACTGGTTGGCTTATTGCTTATATCCGCCAAGTCATAATATTAATAATAATAGGTCTTATGAAGCGCTAACAGTCTGCTCACAGAACACTCAGTGCGCTACACACACACATTCTCACACATACATTAAACATGAAACACTAAGTATGTGTGCCGGGGGGGGGGGGGGGCTGTCAGGAGGGGTAGTGATGCTACAGATCATATGCTATCTTAAATAGGTGAGTCTTTAGTTTTGACTTAAATTGTGGGAGGGTCTGGGTGTTCCTAAGGGAGGGAGGCAGAAAATTCCATTCCTGGGGGGCACAGAAACTGAAAGAGCGCTCGCCGAAAGTTTTGAGATTGAACTTGGGAACTTTTAGGAGCTTTTCTGCCGAGGAGCGGAGAGTACGAGATGGTTCATAAGTGGTAAGCTTGTCGGAGAGATACTGAGGAAGGGACTGCTCAAAATCAGATGAGTGTTGCAAGTAAGAGTGATATATCAACTAAGCCAACTCATGTAATGGAAAGGCTTTTCTCTCGAGTGCGCTTGTACGCTCGACATATTCCATCTTGGTGATTAGTACAGCTCTTAACTGACACTTTGCGCGAGTTGTGACGCATTGAAATTCTACGAGGGTTGTTATATACACTACCGGGGCGGTCGGTGGTCTAGTGGTTAAGAGACTTGTCACCACTGTGAGAGGTCAGGGGTTCGAGTCCCACTCGGGGGCAAAGAATGTTTCCTTCTCGTATGTGACACCCTTCATTCGGGCCGATCGTCGGGGTTTTTTTCCGGGTACTCCGGCTTCCTCCCCCTCTGCTTTGGAAATGTTCAGCCCACCAAATCTGAACAAAAAATAAATGCCGTAAAATGCAATTCTAATTTCCGAAATATAAATAGCTGAGCTGACCCTTCTCATCGTGTGATTGTAATGTGTTTATGTCCAGTTTGTGAGAGAATGCGTGTGATTCACGTGAGCATGCGTGTTGGGTTCAGTTCGCGGCGCTTTGAGCCGATTCATGAAACTGGGTAAAGCGCTTATACAATACTCATTATTAATGTCGTTCCAGATCTGAAACCACCATCGGCTCATCAACCGACCCGACCAAGTATTCAGGAGGGACTCAGGCCACCCCTTCCCTCACCATCACGAATTTGACGTCAGCTGACGAGGGACTGTACCGCTGTGCTGCTGACAATCCAGTAGGGAGGGGGATTGGCACTGACGTCACAGTTCAGGTCTATTGTGAGTACTGCATCTACTGACAACAACATTGGTGTGGTGTGAAATGCTGACCTCATATTATGGTTATAGTATATATCCTGGTGTATGCTATTTTGCTGTGCATATAATGGTTATTTTTTGTTTTGAGGTTAATTGTAAGATGTAAACGAGCTCATAAAGAAACTGCTAAACGTAAGAGTAATTTTCTTGCATATAACAAATGTATAAATATGTTTAAAACGAAGCTCAATATTTTAACTTGTAATCACAATTTACAATGAATAATATCTTCTGTGGTCGTCCTTTTAAAATTGAATTTATTGAATTCAGTTGGAGAATATTTTCCACATTTGTCTTGTATCCATTTATGTGATTGCTAGACATAGTATGTTTCGTGTGAAAGCTAACTGAAAGACAAGCTGCTGTGTAAATGGTAAACACTTCTAGTAATTAGCTAACATGGATGGTATCTTTCATAATTTTTATTCTTTAAAGTCTGTCGCCATATCTATTGTTTCACTATTGTTTCACTGTTGCATAACTGCATGCATGATTGTATCCTCCTCCCAACGCCCCCCCCCTCCCCCCGCCTCTCCCACCGCCTCTCCCCCTCCTTCTCCATCACACACATACACAACCACCTTTCCCCATGTTCTGTACACCACTAAATGAGCGTAGTCGGCCGTTTGCAAGTCTTTTTGCAATGCTTAAAAAAAATTAGTAATGCAATGCAGTCACGACAGATTCATACTGTTCGCCTTTTTTGCTTGTTTATGCGTGCCTGCTTCAGTGCCTGCTGAAACCCTGCAGTATTATTGCGAACCTTTCTTTTCGTAGCACACAGATATAGTTCCTTTCATTTTTCCCTGTGTTTGATTCTAATTCACCCTCTACTCCTGTCGATCTTTTGTTCCAAAGGGAAGACTTGATATGTTGTGCATGCATGCTTTGTTCTTTCTTTCATGGCAATTTACGTTTGTTTTGGTGTGATCTAAAATTCTCTGTTTCCAGCAAACTTGTGTGTTTGCTGAAATATGAATTTGGAAGAGGGGTATGGTGAAAAGAGGGAGGGGTAGGGGAGTGAGGGAGGGGAGAGGGAGGGGGGGGGGGTCTTAGGGGGGCAGAGGAGGGCGGTGAGCAGGGTGGCCGAGGGAGGGGGGGGGGGAGGCTTGGTGGTGAATGCTGACGGAATAGTTTTATAACAGATCACATACAATAATATTTTGTCCCAGTTTTTCACGGCGTGAATTGAGGCTCACATATCTTTTCTCCTGCCCAACTATTTCTTCAACTTGGCCTCTTCCGCTCCTGGTCGACAGTTGCCCCGCAAGTTTTGCTGGGTCGGACCAAGTACGAAGTCGACCTTGGCGGAGACCTCACCATTCCGTGTGCGTTCGAAGCAGCCCCTTTGCCCGACACAGTCGCCTGGTTCAAGAATTCTTTGCCCATCGCGCTGCCCTCTGGTGACGGTCGGTTATCCGGCGGAAGTGTCACTGCGCCTGCGCTGATCATTTCCGACCTTCACATTTCTGATTCTGGCTTTTACAAATGCCACGTGACGTCCAGTGTTGGAACGGGTTCCGGTCCTGTCATCAGGGTGGATACTGTTTGTAAGTATAATTCATAATGTATACTGTGAATATACAATGGGGAGGAGGAATGAGATCTACTGATAAAATAACATTTCTTTTTTTTTGCGGAAGGGGTGTGAACTATTCCAGATTTGTTTTGGTTGTTGTTGTTGTTGTTGTTGTTGGTGGTGGTGGTGGTGGTGGTAGTAGTAGTAGTGGTTGGTTTTGGTTGAGTGTTTGTTTGTTGTTATTGTCGTTGTATTTGCATTCATCGGTAAAACGGTTGAGTGATTGATTGAGTGATTGATTGGTAAAGTTATTCAAAACACAGTCCGTGTAGGCAAGTCAGTGTGTAGTCACACTACCCCTAGCATTAAAATCACGTACAGGTGTATTTGCTGTCCACACAACTTTTTAAAAAGAATTCCTCACCGTAAACTGATTTCTTTTCAAATTTCAGACCCTCCAGTTATCAACATACCTCAGGATTTGTACACGACTAAAGTCGGTAACAATGTAACCTTAGTCTGCTCGGCCAACGCTTACCCACAGTTCAGTTCAGTCACGTGGTACAAAGATAACGTCAGTCTGGGTGTTCAGAGTTCTCTCGGTCACTACTACATGAATAACAATGACAACTCGAGTCTGACAGTTTCTGGGGTTGTTCCTGATGACATGGGAGCTTACGTATGTGAGGTGACGAACGCCGCGGGAACGTCACAGAGTGACGTCATTACTCTCAATGTTCTGTGTAAGTCTCAGCCAGCTGTGATATTGACTAGACATTTGAAATACAACAGATCGCGGTTGCATACAAAGAACAGCCAAGCTTGTGTACAGACGCTTATATATACACATATGCTTATGAGACATTATTAGACATAACATATGTGTAACAGTCGTGAAACTCGGTGCTAGCAACTTTGTTTTGTATACATGTACCACATTTGTACATCGCTAGCCACTATGTCCAACATATACAGCATATTGTACACGTATTTTGGCAACATTAGTATGCAAATTTTGTATGTAGGCTAATGGTTTGTGCATGCACGTGGATGCGTTTTGTATTTTTTTTTTTTTTACCTGCATGTTGAACTTGTTTGTAACTGCAACTTAGCAGAGGTCAGTAATAGCATATGTATGCGTATCTTGTGTGCAAAATAATGAAATTCAATTTGTATGCAGTACAGGTTCTTAGCATGAACTTAATGTGTTCTTTTTTTTCTGAATTTAAGACATGTATGAATACGTAACTCACATTTCTCAATGTTTCTCACGGTTTGAGTAAGACCTGTTATGTTTGTATTACTGATTTGTTTTAAAGGGTAATACGAGGGCTGTTCAAATATTAATGGGAATGGGCCTGCCATTTTATAAGTAAACATCGCACAAAAAATAATTTTATACCAAAAGAAAATCTGGCTCAAGCCCTATAAACATGCAGAAAAGAATGATGACATCATGACGCATTTTAGAGTATGACCTCATTAAAATCGTCATCCAAACTGCTGAGCCAGAAAACCATGGACGCCGAGAATGAGCATTTTCGCTTCTACACATTCATGAGGCTAAAACTCGGAGACAATGGCAAGAAAATCCTTCAAGATTTGCAAGCTGTTTTTGGAGCCAAGTGTGTCGGTAAGAGCACAGTTTACAGATGGGTCGAAGCTTTTCTAACTGAACAAGGGCCTTCAAGCTCAGGTACCAGTCCTGGCCGTCAACTCTCAGCTCGGAACGAAAGAAACATTACCCTTGTGAAAAGCCTGATTGACGAAGACCCACATTCGACCATACGCGAGTTGAGTGAAGCATGTGACCTCTCTATCGGCACCATACACAGCATTCTGCATGAAGATCTTCAAATGAGAAACTTGGCTGCAAGATGGGTACCCCATCTCTTAACTGACGAACAAAAGAAACGGCAGGTTGATTGCTCACGCCAACTGCTTCAAGATTTTGAGCCAAATGGACCAAAACGCCTGTGTGACATAGTGACCGGTGATGAATCTTGGCTCACGTTTTACGCCATCCCCAACAAACGCTGCAACCGGGCGTGGGTAGGCCCAGATGGAGACCGACCAGTTGTCCTGAGGCCAGGATTTCAGAGCCGGAAGCGTCTTTTCTCTATTTTTTTCAGCACCCAAGGCGTCGTGGCTCTTGATATTCTTCCGGCGAAGGCTGCCATCACTGCCACGTACTATACCAAAGTGGTGCTCCGGAAAGTGGTGGATGCGATCTGCGAGCAGCGCCCAACCGTTCGAACCTCAAGGACCTTAATGCTGCATGATAATGCAGCCCCCCACAAAGCCAAGATCACCACGACCTTCCTAGAGGAAAGAGAGATCAAAGTCTTGGCCCATCCCCCCTACAGTCCGGACTTGGCACCGTGTGACTTCTGGCTCTTTCCTATCTTGAAAGAGCGACTCGCTGGACGCAAGTTTGATCGAATCCAAGACCTCTAAAAAGCCGTGAAATCAGAGCTCGAGGGTATCCCGAGGGAAGAGTACCAGAGGGCGCTTCATATGTGGCGAACAAGACTGGAAACGTGCATTCGGGCCAAGGGTGAATACTTCGAGGGGATGTAGAAGTTTGGAGTCGATCCGATGCAAGACACGTGAGTAATGGCAGCATTCCCAATAATATTTGAACAGCCCTCGTAATATTGTCATTGTCAGCAGTATTTTCATTTGTTATGTATCACCAAACGATCTCTAGAACTATCAGTATTACAGTTAGTAAGTTCAGTTTTGCTGTCTGTGAAGAGTTTACTAGTGTCAAACCCATGTATGATTTTCTCAGAGTTCGGTCAGCGTTGTTCGTTAAAAGTGGTTAAAACGACAAGGACTTTAACCGATAAGACTGGTACTTCCAAAGAAACCATAGCTACTGAACTCCAAAAGAAGCAAATTTGCAAGGTCAGCGTCTTTTGTCAGACGCACCAATGGTCAACGTCGGACAGACGTCATACACTCGGAAAGAGGGAGACACTCTCCAGATCCCATGTTCGTATGACGCAAACCCCGTCGCTTTTGTCGTCACTTGGACAAAAGACTCGGAAACTATTGACGTCATCAGTTCTGGTGGAAAATACAGTGGGTCGACTGTGGCAAGTCCGAGTTTGACGATCAGCCAGCTTGTCAGAGATGACGCGGGAGTTTACGCGTGTAGCGTCAACAACAGTGTCGGGCGGGGTTACAGCAGTGACGTCACATTGATCGTTCAGTGTAAGTTTACCATTAACTTTCCACCTCATGTAAGTTGACTGTATTATAGAGAGTATAGACTTTCATAGGTGCCACTTTGTTCGCGTAAAGTCCTATACTAAATAGGACGAGAAACGAGTTCATCTCAGAGGGTGGGTGGGTGTTTGGGGGTTAACGTCCTTTTCCACCACATACGAGTGATATCTAAGACGGGACAACGATAAAAAAAAAGCCAGCACAAATATTTGGCCCAGCCAGGAGAGTTATTCTTAGAGTGAGTGTGTGAGTGTTTGGGGGTTTAACGTCCTTTTCCACCACATAGGGTGATATCAAAGACGGGACAACGATGAAAAAGCCAGCACAAATATTTGGCCCCAGCCGGGATCGAACTCACGACCCGAGCATTAGAAGTCCAACGCTCTACCATTCGACCACCCCGGCTCCCCTATTCTTAGAGAATGTAGTCTTATTGATATTGTTTCCGATGTGAACGAGGTAATGTTTGAAGACAATAGGACTTTCAATACTGCAGTTAACAAGGATTCTATGTTCACATCAATTATTATGAATAAAATAATATTATACACCCCTTGCGACTAATACAAGTATCGGGTTCTGATGTGTATTTTACTGTCCTTGAAGACACATTCGTTATTCACCCCTCTAATATACTACTACTAGTAATAAGAACAATAACTTCAATGTCTCACATGGGGAAATTTGACTTTGACACTCCAGTATACAATAATAACAACAGAAAAACAATATAAACATAACGCTGAACTTAATATACAAAAAATTGATAACTGTGTTATGTACGTCAGTATTTAATATTTGTTTCTTCTGTTTTCTGTTGTAGACGCACCTAACGTCGAAATCCCAGTGACGTCATTCAACAGAACGAAAGGAGATTTCGTCATACTCAAGTGCACCGCATCAGCGCTTCCGCCAGTTTCTAATATCACGTGGTACAAAGGCAGTGTGCAGTTGACCGTGACGGATTCAGGAGTAAAGTACAGCGGTGGAACTGTGGACACGCCTGACTTGACCATAAACACTTTGACAGGGGAGGATACGGATGATTACTTCTGTGAAGCCACGAACAGCATCGGGTCCACAATGGGAGACGCTGTCATACTGAATGTTTTCTGTGAGTGGCCGAATTAGCATGTCTAATGGAATTGCGATAACAGCAGGTGCAGGTATACTATTGGTGACATTTTAACGGTGGAAATTTGAGATAATGATCGATGCGTAAAAATTCCAAAAACAATGCAGTTGCCTAGTTTTAAGTTTCGAACGTTTGGAAATAAGATAACCATTGTCACTTTTGCTGACATTTTATTCTTTTTAGTACTGATGCCGACACCAGTTGTCAAAAACGCCATAAAGACATGACGAAGGAGCACGCTTAGCACAAACATTTTTGCGTTTTTGGCTGTGGAACTACAGATGTCTACTCAAGACTATAAAAGCATACGTGCTGATTCATTTGCAGTTTGTTTCTTTCGTTGGTTATTTTGTTTTTGCAGCATAATTATGTAATATAATTTTCAGATAACTACTCTGTTTTCAGACGAACCAAACGTCTCAGTTCCCGCTACGTCATACACACGGAAAGAGGGAGAAACTCTACGTATCCAGTGTTCCTTTGACGCAAATCCTGCACCCTTCAACGTCACTTGGACGAAGGACGCACAAACTGTTGACGTCATCAATTCTGGCGGAAAATATAGTGGGTCCACTGAAGCAAGTCCGAGTTTGACAATCACCGAGCTAACAAGCGATGATGCAGGAACATACGTGTGTAGTGTGGAGAACAGGCTGGGATCTGGTCACAGTAACGGCGTTACAGTGGTCGTAAATTGTAAGTGATGGCGTTTTCTTCGTTTTATTTCGTTGAATTTCGAGTTTATTGCTACTGCTATTGTTTCGTTTCGTTAGTTATTGGTTAGTTTGGAGTTTGGTGGTGGCGATGGTTGTGCTACTTAGCGGTTAAAAGCCACCCAAGTTTAACCGACTGGGTTGACCCCGGGTCCAGGGCCAACTCACATTTCAGATCTAAACATGCAGCTGGCGTCATGTTATGATGCTTTCGTTAAGGCATGACGGCGGGCATGACGTACATTTTCCTACGTCATTGTTAGTCAAGTCAAGTCAAGTCCAGTCAAAATACTTAATTTATCCCCGTAGGGCAGTTCATGCGGGCGAGCGTAAGACACATAAAATAAGTTAAGATCTCTAAACTCACATATAATATGTTTAATTGTGCTCTCCCCCCCCCCCTCACACACACACACACACACACACACACACACACACACACACACACACACACATCCCGCACTTGGTGACTAAACCGGAGAATTATAGGCATGAAGCAATACAACGCATCACAGGTAAGTATCACAAATGCATCACAGATAGTATCACAATGCATCACAGAAAGTATCACAATGCATCACAGATAGTATCACAATGCATCACAGAAAGTATCACAAGGAGAGAAAAAAAAAAAAGTCAGGGTTAGACTATCGGAGAATGAAGTGTAAACGCTATTGACCTGAGTGCAACCCGAGTCGAGGTAAACCCAGGTTGAACCCGCGGGTTGTAGTGTATGCAACTTATCATCGACTGAAAATTCGTTTGCTGGAACCGACTAGAAACCTACAGAATCAGCAGAGTTTTGCAGAAGCAAGGGCATATTACATAGGCTACTGATTTTTGTTCATTAGTTTTCTTATGCTGTTTGTCAATACTATGTTTTTAATAATAATAACAACAATAATAATAAGAATGAGTATTGTATAGGCGCTTTACCCAATTTCATGAATCGGCTCAAAGCGCCGCGAACACGCACGCTCACGTGAATCACACACATTCTCTCACACACTGGACATAAACACATTACAATCACGTCGTGCGAAGGGTCAGCTCGGCTATTTAAGTTTCGGAATTTAGAATTGCATTTTTTTTTTCAAATTTGGTGGACTGAACATTTCCAAAGCAGAGGAGGGGGGGGGGGAGGAAGCCGGAGTACCCGGAGAGAACCCCCTACGATCGGCCCGAATGATCGGTGCCACATGCGAGCAGGAAAAATTCGTTGCCCCGCGTGGCACTCGAACCCCTGACCTCTCGCATTGGTGACAAGTCCCTTAACCACTAGGCCACCGACCGCTCCTCTTCTCGATTGTATTCCTTAGAAGATTAGTCTTATGTATAATTATCAGGGATAAAATGGCGTCACCTGCTGCTGCGTGCTCACCCGGAAAGAGATTATTTTGTTTTGCTTTCTTGTCTCAGATGCTCCTGTCATTTCCACACCAGTAACCTCATACAACAGAACCACGGGAGAATCCGTCACGCTGGAGTGCCACGCTTCAGCTGTTCCTGCAGTTTCTAGCGTTTCCTGGTACATGAACAAAAGTCAGCTGACCGTGACGGGGGGTTCCAGGGGAAAATACAGCGGTGGAACAGTGGACACGCCTGACTTGACCGTCGACTCCCTGACTGGGAACGACACGGCTGACTACTTTTGTCGCGTCACAAACAGCATAGGTTCAACTGACGGACTAAAAATACGAGTCAATGTTTTGTGTAAGTCTGTGCTGCTTGTGGTATATCCTACACTATGTTTTGTCATGAGTTTGTTTTTACGTCTTGTTTATCATTCACTTTGTTTTAGTTTGTTGTTAGTTTATTTCTTGTATTGTGCAATTTTTTGTTTTTACTACTTTATTATCGGGAAATTCGGGCTGCTTCCCCCGGGGCAAGCGCGTCGCCGCGGTGCAGCGTCACCCAATACCTATCCTTTATTTTTTTTACGATTTTGCAATTTTGCCGGGGGGGGGGGGGGAGGAAAGCCGGATAACCCGGAGACCCCCCCACCCCCCGATGAGCAGCCCGGCAGCCAGGAAAAACCGGTATCACATATCACAAGCTCGACCTGGGCTCGAACCCACGCTTCATCGCCATGACATTGGTGACGGCCGTTCAGTAGCGTAGCGGCTAAATCCGACGCGCTACCTATTAGACCACCGCTCACCCCGCTGTTCATTTCTTCTTTTTGTCCCGTCTTTTAACACTTTTGTTTTTTACGTAGTATGTATGGTTTTATTTCTCGGTGTTCTGCGGCCAGAGCTTATACCTTCTTCTATTATTGTTTTTACAATTCGTTGTACAAATGGAAAATAAACGGCATAACAACTGTTCCACTTTTGTTTTGTTTGTTTTTGTTTGAAAACAGTTATGGAAACGCATCACAGTAACGTTTAATCTGTTTTCTCTTCTAAAATTATCCATTTCTAGAGTATCATACTAAATCTGATTAACAGATTTTTTCATTGAATATATTAATGAATACATGATAGAAATTTAATCTTTCTATCAGTCCAGTTTCTCTGACATCATTCTACAGAAACTTTAGCTAGGGAAAGGCCAAGCAAGTTTTGTAGGACAGTTATTAAAAATCTGCAACTTGCGTATTTCATCAGTCGTACCTGACGTCACTGTGGATGCTACGTCATATACAGAAAACGAGGGAAATGCTCTGCAGATCCCATGTTCCTATGACGCAAACCCCTCAGCAACAAACGTCACGTGGACGAAAGACTCACAGGTTGTCGACGTCATCAGTTCTGGCGGAAAATACAGCGGGTCGACTACAGCAAGTCCGACACTGACAATCAACCAGCTTACAAGCGACGACGCAGGAATTTACGTGTGTCGCGTGGAGAACAGTCTAGGGGCCGGCCATAGTGATGACGTCACAGTTGTTGTCAACTGTGAGTATCTGAAATACCATACTCCCTCAGTTTACATCAGCGTTCTTTTTCATGTCATTTACTGTTTATTCTAGATCCTTTTTAGTTTTTTTAGTTTGTTTGCTGAGTAATTGAGGCATTTGTACATAGGGACTTGAAAGCAAAGATACACACACTCCCCCCCCCCCCCCCGCACACACACACACACACAACCGCAAAGATCTATTAGACCGGTACTTTTCTTTTCTGCAGACATGGCCTCGTTTGGAAAAGAGGAAACGAATGTTTATTTGTTGTCGCTCGTCTTCTGATTATTAACGTTGCTGCTCTTAGCTGCAGTGAAAGCGGCTCTTCGCGATTTCTGTATAACGTTAACAGTTTGCAGTCACCTTCTGCTTTTCTAGTTAACTCTTTCTTGTGTGTGTTTTCTTCAACTGCCCAGATGCTCCCAAAATTGAGACACCAGTGACGTCATACAACCAAACCAAGGGCGATTCCGTCACGCTGGAGTGTCACGCCACGGCTGTTCCGCCTGTGTCCGGTGTCACGTGGTTCAAGGACAATGATCAGCTGACCGTGACGAGCTCCGGTGGGAAATACAGTGGAGGGACCGTGGTCACGCCTGACCTGACGATCAGTTCCTTGCGAGGGGAGGACACGGGTGACTACTACTGCAGACTGACAAACATGATTGGATCAACCAACGGCGGTGTCATCAGACTGAACGTTCTGTGTAAGTTTGTATTGCCTGTGAAAACTGAGGAATTCTCTTTGTGCCTTCTGATGCAGAGTCGATGTTGCCAAATATTACGAAAGATGATGATGAGGGAGACTTAATTGGTACATCGCTTGGGTCCGCTGAAACGGACACAGTTTGTTGTTGTTTTTTGTCGTTTGTTGTTGTTGTTACTTTTGTATGGGCTTGTGTGTGTGTGTGTGTGTGTGTGTGTGTGTGTGTGTGTGTGTGTGTGTGTGTGTGTGTGTGTGTGTGTGTGTCCTTCCACTTTGACTGTCTAAATGTATTTTTATATCACCCTCGTCGTAAAATAGAAACTAGAGTACATATCGACTTTGCTTACATTTTTTCCTACAACAGATGCACCAATCGTGTCTGTCCAAAATTCATCCTACACAAAGACGGAAGAAGAGACATTTCAGATTCCATGTTCCTATGACGCCAGTCCTTCGGCGTATAACGTCACGTGGACGATGGACTCACAAACTGTCGACGTCACCAATTCTGGTGGAAAATACAGTGGGTCGACTGTGGCGAGTCCAAGTTTGACAATCAATCAGCTGAGCAGCGGTGACGCGGGAGTTTATGTGTGCCATGTGGAAAACGTCATAGGATCTGGTCAGAGTGGTGACGTAACACTAGTTGTCAATTGTGAGTATCTTATTGTATTTTTCCCCCACTTCTCTTATTGATTTCAGGGGTTGTCTAAAATGACGTGAAAAGATGCTAAACAATGAATATAGAATGTGACTGTCCACCAAAAAGTGAGCTGCGAAACAAAATATCTACAACAGTCTTTTCTCGTGTTTTCTCCTTGTTTTCCGGAAAAAAAATGTGATCAGGGGGTACCTGTTTCAGAATTGCTGTAACTTTGCCAAAAATAACCGTTAAGAAAAACCAATAATATCATTGGAAAGAACATTTCTTTTACTTTCTGTTGATACTAATATCTGAAGATAACCAGGAGGTGGTGTACAGTCACAAATATGGTGTTGGATATAGAGTATTGGATTTGGTTTGGTTTGGTTTGGCTCGGCTCAGGTTGACGTGTCTTGGCTTGGCTTGGCAATTGGCTTGGCCTAGGTAAACTGATAGATTTGGTTCTGTTTTGGTGGGTTTGTGATGGTGATGTTTGTTGTCGTTGTTGCTGTTGTTGTGCACGGAATGGGACATTGTAAGAAAAATTTACCAGTATTTACCGAGGTTCGACGAGACGCTGCTAAGAAGGAAAATGTGGTGTAAATGGTTTGTGAAAGACACCGACAGTGATAGGAAACATAAATCTGTGTAATACTAAAGCCCCCATCATTCTCAGTCCGTGAATATTCAGCAATATATATATATATAGGTCAGTTTCCTATCTCAGGGGCGCGCTACGAACATAGAGGATATAAACACGCTATGTATGTATGTATGTATGTATGTATGTATGTATGTATGTATGTATGTATGTATGTATGTATGGGGAGCCGGGGTGGCCAAATGGTAGAGCGTTGGACTTCTAATGCTCGGGTAATGAGTTCGTATCCCGGCTGGGGCCAAATATTTGTGCTGGCTTTTTCTTCGTTGCCCCGTCTTTGATATCACCCGTATGTGGTGGAAAAGGACGTTCAACCCCCAAACACCCACCCACCCACCCGCATGTATGCATGTGTGTGTGTGTGTGTGTGTGTGTGTGTGTGTGTGCGCGCTAAGCTTGACGTACTTGATTATTTGTCGTGTATCATGTACCCCCACTGTTTTTTCTAATAGACTTGACTTGACTTGACTTGACTTGACTTGACTTCTGTCAATACTACTACCATCTGTCTTTCTGCAACCACAGATGCCCCGGTCATAGAAACACCAATGACGTCATTCAACCAAACCAGGGGTGACTCCGTCACGCTGGAGTGTCACGCTACCGCTGTTCCACCGGTGTTCAATGCCACGTGGTACATAAACAACCAGCCAGTGAACGTGACCAACTTCGGTACCAAATACAGGATGGGCACCGTGGACACGTTTGACCTGACCATCACCTCTCTGGTGGGAGAAGACAACGCTGACTACTTCTGCAAAGCCACGAATTTGATAGGGTCTACAGATGGGCCAGTGATCAGGGTGAACGTGTTCTGTAAGTGGAACAAACTACACACCGTGTAGACGCTAGACAGATGAAATTCACGATTTCTCAAAATACCCATACATTCCCTACTAGCCTCAAGCATCATAGTTACCACTAAAAATGCTTTAATCTAGAAACAAAAATTACCATGCACATGCCATTCAAAAATTGAATGTCTCCTTTCCGTTCAGACCTCACTGGAGTAATGCAAGTCTACTAAAGCGTGTAAGTCGTTTGATACCTACCTTTATAATTTACTAATCCGAGTCACGCGCGAATTTGAATTTTACATGCGTAAACATGATCTTTATCAGTTTTTGAGAACTGAATCAAACCTACCACCTCAGACTGAATGCCTTTTTTCCCCCTTTTTTATCGACGTTAAATCACCTTAACCTGCTTACGTAGTACACTGCAGTCATTCATGCGAGTGGGATGGCGGGGGAGGGTTGGCGGGAGGGGTACTATGGTGTTCCGTGCTTGATGTCCGTCTTGTGAACACGCAGTGCTTTTTCAGCAAAAACAAACGCTTGCATTTTGATATCTTTTGGTGGTACAATGCATTATGTATGTATGTTTATATCTGTACAGGATTAAGCTGCCTCGAACAGTTTGCTATAAACTTGACAATAAATGGTGAATTGTTTTAGTTCACCGTGCATGCCTTCTTGTGTTTCCTGAAGCAATGAAAACGTTACAAAAGAAAATATTCCGACAATAGATAAATATTTGACTGAGGATCATCCCTAAGCCGTAGTTTCCGCATGGTAAATTTACAGGTAACCCTGCGTACACTCTCTGTTGAATTCCTTTTATTTATTTATTTTTTTTTTTTTTTGAGATGGTGATTATGTGGACAGATTTGATATTGAGTTGAAGAATTCTATGCGAGCTGTTTTACTGATTTATTCCGAAACAGTTTGTTTTACTACCGGTGTCTAGTGAAGCTATTGTACTTTGATCATTTTGTCGCCTTCATTACATGACCTACAAACAAGGTAATTTACATTTGTCTCTGGGAATGGGGTTTCCTTTTTATCATTAAGTAGTAATAGTGGTGGTAGTAGTAGTAGCAGTTGAGTAGTAGTAGTAGTAGCAGTTTAGTAGTAGTGGTAGTTGAAGTGACAGTTTAAGTGACAGTAGTAGTAACAGTAGTAGTAGAAACAGTAGTAGTAGAAACAGTAGTAGTAGAAATAGTAGTAGTAGTGGTAGTAGTAGTAGTAGTAGTAGTAGTAGTAGTAGTAGTAGTAAACGTATGTCATCCAAAATTGCATGAATGCATACCTTCTTCCAACAGACACCCCGATAGTCACAGTTGGCGCTGCCACATACACGACAACTGAGGGAGACACATTCCAAATCCCGTGCTCCTTCGATGCGTATCCAGCACCTTTCAACGTCACGTGGACGAAAGACGCAGAGACCATTGACGTCATCGGTTCTGGTGGAAAATACGCTGGGTCGACTTTGGCAAGTCCGAATTTGACAATCAGCCAGCTGACGAGGGAGGATGCGGGAGTGTACGTGTGTCTTGTGAGAAACACTGTGGGACTCGGATACAGCGCCGATACTACGCTTGTCGTTTACTGTAAGTTTGGCTGGAATACCGGCCCACGTAGTGTAGTGGCTAGCACTTAATAATAAATAAATAAATAATACATGGCTTTTATAGAGCGCCGTTCTCCAACTTCCAAGGACTTGCTGCGCTTAAAGCACACACACACACACACACACACACACACACACACACACACACACACACACACACACACACACACACACACACCGTCTCTAGAAACTTTGTAACATGTAAGCATGGCGATTTTGTTCAATTTTTTAAAGTGAAATATTGTGTTAAAATCTCTCTCCTCTCAAAAGCTGGTTAGCTGCTTTCGTGTTTCCAGCATTTTATTATTATTATTATTATTATTATTATTATTATTGTTATTGTTATTAGTTTAGTACATCGTTTATTGTATCGCACCTGTGCATTTGCAGATGCGCCCAAAATAGACACACCGGTGACGTCATACAATGAAAGCAAAGGCGGATCAGTCACACTTCAGTGTCACGCTTCAGCGCTTCCTCAGGTGTCCAGCATCACGTGGTACAAGGACGGCAATCCACTGGCCTTGACGGGTTCTGGAAGAAAATACAGTGGAGGGACACTGGTCACGCCTGACTTGACAGTCTCTTCTCTAGGCGGGGAGGACACGGCTGACTACTTCTGTCAGGCCAACAATAGCATAGGGTCAACTGACGGCCCGTCGATCAGAGTGGAAGTTCTGTGTAAGTTGCTTGAAACTGGTGTTGTTGTTGTTGTTGTTGTTGTTGTTCATAGATTACAAAACCAAATTGTACCTTCTTTTTTTTTCCTCGATCGTCACGCCAGTCAATCGGCGCTGACCGCGCGCTTTTGCTCTTTGAGCGTGTATGGATGACGTAGCCTTCGTAAAATGTTCAGTGACGTGTGTTTGAAAGAAAATTACATCACAAGAGAGCAGCCAGTGGAGAATTAGAGGGCGTTGGTACGGGCCTGTGGGCTACATGCTGATTCTTCAAGGAACTAACCACCCAAGTGTTCTCATCTTTGCAGATGCTCCAGAAATTACATCTACACAATCAGCTCTAGACGGACTAGAATTCACGAATCTCACAGTTCCGTGTGTTGTTGACGCAAACCCTTCGGTCACGCAAGTAACGTGGACCAAAGATGGCGCCACCCTCGACGTCAGCACTGCGTCATACTCGGGAGGCACGCTGGGAACTCCCAGCCTCACAATCCTCAGCCTCGATCCCGTTGATGCCGGAAGTTACGTGTGCAGCGTCACCAACAACCTTGGATCTGACTCAACCGGGACGATCTCTGTCACAGTGAAATGTGAGTGGTGATAAAATGTAAAGCGGAAAACTTTGATTTTTGATATTTAGCGGCGGTCGGCGGTCTAGTGGTTAAAGAGACTTCGCCACCAATGCGAGAGGTCAGGTTCGAGTCCCACTCGGGGCGAAGAATTTTTCTTTCTCGTATGTGGCACCGTTCATTCGGGCCGACCGTCGGGGGTTCTCTCCGGGTACTCCGGCTTCCTCCCCTTCTGCGTTCAGTTGGAAATGTTCATCCCACAAAATTAAAAAAAAAAATAATGCAAATAAAAAATTCCGAAAATTGCTGAGCTGGCCCTTCGCACTACGTGATTGTAATGTGTTCATGTCCAGTGTGTGAGAGAATGTGTGTGATTCACATGAGCGTGCGTGTTGGGTTCAGCTCACGGCGCTTTGAATATTTGCCAAATATTTGGGATAAAGCGCCTGTTATTATTAATGCGCTTATTATTATTAAACTGAAAAACTATTAATTTTGACATTTTATGGAAAAGATCAACATAGTCTCGCTCCACGGTTCAAGTACTTTAGCCATCTTGGCCCCGTTTGATTAAGCAGGGCTTTCAGATGGTTATGTGAATCGGGTCGTGGTATAAAGCTAGAATTGCAAGATACTGCCACAGTTCCTCTTGTGTGTCTTCATCAGCTGATGGCTCTTCACGAAACTCATGCACACACGTAACAGTACCTAATAATGCCTTAGATATTTTGTGTGTGTGTGTTTTGTTTTTACATTAGTTTCTCATGTTCGCAGATCTGCCTAAAATTGACAGTGGTACAGAAGACGAACTCACGGCATCGCAAGGTCAATCCATTTCGATCCCTTGCACCATCAGCGCGGTGCCCTCACCTACGTCAGTTGCTTGGTTACAAAACGATGTCGTCTTGGATACCAGCGACTCCACTAGGTACAGGGTGGGCACGGTGCCAGCTGCGGCCTTGACCTTCGTTCACCTTCAAAGTTCGGACAATTGTGTGTATAGATGTAGGGTGATAAATGACGTCGGCACTGCTTACGGCAAAAACGTCACGCTCCACGTCAACTGTGAGTAGAACATTAATTACGTCAGTTTATGGAGATAGCACATTTAAATGGCAAGTAAGTTTTTGTTGTTGTTTTGGTTTGTTTTTAATGTTGTTTTATTCAAAATTGCAGGTTTCCAGCTGAAATTGGAGTTTAGCGCGGCGTGAATTCCAGATTATGGTTCATTCTTCGAGCCAATAATCACACAAAATGAGATTGCAGGTGTTTCCACTTCCGTCCTCGCGTGTGTCCCATAGAAAGTCAGGTGCAGGCCTGTCGCGAAATATACTCATTGAAACGACATACCTTTACATGTTAAGTGTTAAGAATCTGTTGCCTTCGTGGCTAATAAGTCTGTTCATTCCACATCTCGCTCTTCCCTTGTGCTTCTCCCCTCTCTTTCAACACACACACACACACACACACACACACACACACACACACACACACACACACACACACACACACACACACACACACACACACACACACAGAGAGAGAGAGAGAGAGAGAGAGAGAGACGGGTGGGTGGGTGATTGAGAGGGGGAAGTTGGGGGATGGGGGGGGGGTGGTGGTGGTGGGAGGGGGGGGGGCTGGAGCGGGGGGGGGGGGGAAGGGGGGGGGGTGTATGGGGAGTCTGCTGATAAAGAAAAGGGATTGAGTGCCGCTGTTAGTCTGTGATAGTTGGTTCACGGTTAATCATGTGAATTTTCTTGTGATTGTAGTTCCTGTTATCATTATTATTAATTTTTGTTATTCTGAGGGGGGTACAAGGTGATACTCCTGGTGGGGTTTTGTTTGCGGTTTTTGCTTGCTTGAGCTATTAGTAGATTCATGGCTGCTAGACATTAATAAGAGAAACACAACTGCACCCCCTAATGCACACAATCAGTATTCGTGTCACCTGTGCATCGTGTGTTTTTGATAATACACATTAATGTATATGTTCACCATATTTTCCCTCTCACTTCTTGAACTTTATAAATATTGTAAATGTTGTTCCGTGGTATGCCTGTTGTATAATGGATATATTTATCATCTATTGTACATGGTTTTTTTTTTTTTGCCATCACTATCACCATCACTATTTGTCCTCATCGTCGGCTTGTGTTTACAGCACTGGTGCATATTTGGTACCCTTCACCAACCATCACGTATATATAATTATTACCCACAGTGTATGATGCTTTGCCTCTTTGACGTTTGTCATTATTACACTGTGGTTTTAGAAATCGCGCACATAAAGTCTAATGCGACAGAGACCTCCATATACCCTGGCAACAGTCTCTAGCCCTACTTCCTATTTTTGTCTTCGTTTCAGTCAAGCCAGAGATCGCCGTTGAGCCAAATTTGGAAGGTAACGAAACGAGCACTTTCGTGATCCCGTGCAACGTCAGCGCGCTTCCGGCCATCACGTCAGTCACGTGGTACAAAGAGGGACAACTCCTAGATCACTCTGACACGGGACATTACTCAGGTGGAGACGCTACAACACCCAGTCTTACCATCCTGGGTCTTAGAGCTGATGATGCTGGCGATTACTACTGTGAAGCGGCTAATCCCATGGGCACCACGCACAGCGGGACGACAACTCTTGAAGTAAATTGTACGTACATAATAGTTGTCTACCGTGACTGGCGTTTTGTTTTACTTTACTTTATGTTATTTAATTTTATTTCATTTCACTGTTGTATTGTAACTTTCTGTTGCTTTGTGAGAACAAATGAAAAAAAAAAATAGACGCAGACAGACCAGAAATAAAAGAATGAAATTAAAAGATTAGATAAAAATAAAGAAATAAAGAAGACAGTTAATCTCTATGTTCGTAATGAGTTCTGAAAAAGTGCCTCTTACAAAGTTCTAAGGCCTAACTTGGCATGAACGGTTATTCTAATTTCCGAAACTGAAATTGCTGAGCTGACCACGTACCACGTACGTGTTCGTACTGTGCTCATGTTCATGCAGTGTGTGAGAGAATGCGTGTGACTGATTCACGTGAGTGTGTGTGTTGGGTTCAGTTCGCGGCGGTTTGAGCCAATCCAAGAAACTGTGTTAAAGCGCCTAAACAATACACAGTTGTTGCTTACTCCGTACATTAGAATCGGTCACGTGGGGCATCTTGATTATGCGGGGAGCCGGGGTGGTCGAATGGCAGAGCGTTGGACTTCTAATGCTCTGGTCGTGAGTTCGATCCCGGCTGGGGCCAAATATTTGTGCTGGCTTTTTCATCGTTGCCCCGTCTTTGATATCACCCAGTGTCTGGAAAAGGACGTTAAACACCCAAACACCCACCCACCCACCCCATCATAATTATGCCGTTCTATGTGTGTAGAAGCGTACGGTGTACTGGGCAGACAACAGTATTTAGTTACTTTGTCACCTCTGTCGCACGCGTCGGGTCCTGGGTTCAGTTCAACACACACTATGACCAGTAGCGCGAGCAATGTTGACACCGCCATCTTGGCCGCTAGACCACTCACGCGTAGCCCTCGTATCCTTTGAGTAGCGATTCTGGCTTTACGTGATAGAATTTTCAACAAAACGCCCATGAAAAGGCCCACTCTGGTTCTGTAGAGGTCTGCGCTACACATCTTGGACGATCATAAGCAGTAATTCCACGACAATTAGCAGAAATAAAGGAAATTTTCTGAGAGGTCCAAAAAGGTGACCAGTCAGACACGTGAGCACAGCTCACCCCCAAGTAGTTGCGGTACTTGGTCAGATCAGCAAATTCAGCTTCGGAATTTAGAATAACCTTTATTTTGATTTTTTTTTCATATACCAATCTCTTCCACAGACAAACCAGTCATCCAGATGCCACAAACTGCCGGCGGAGACCGAGGCAGCACGGTGACCTTGAGCGTGTCCATAACAGCCAATCCACCAATCACAAGTGTTTGGTGGCGGAAACGAGGCAATGCTCCAAACTCTTTCCAAGACATTGACATCACGGATAATACCAAATACGCCTTTGGCGTCCTCGGCAATCCCGGACTTCAGATCAAGAACTTGGCTAGAACTGACGAAGGGGTCTACGAGGTTGAGGCGACGAACGAACTGGGAACATCGTCTGCTAACATCACCGTGGTCATGTCTTGTGAGTTAATGTCTGTTAGTTTGGTGGTGGGGGAAATGGTGGCGGTGGTGGTGGCTGTTGTTGTTTTTTGTTGTTGTCGGTGTTGCTGTTGTTGTTGTTGAAGGCGTGTGCAATGCTGATGCAACGTACTCTTGTGAGTTACCATCTGGTGTATGTTTGACTTGTTTGTTCGTTTGTTCATTGTTGTTGTTGTTGTTGTTTTCAGTTGTTGCTGTTGTAGCTGTGTTGCGTTGAATATACGGACTATGGTTTGGACATAATAATAATAATAATAATGCAATCGTCAAGCGTTCTATACACTAACCACAGACAAAATATAAAACAAGCGAACAGACAAACAAACAAAAAAAAGAGAAATAAAATGAAAGATGGAAATATCTGACGAAAAATATTACAAAGCTGTTGTCGTTGCTGCTGCTGCTGCTGTTGTTGTTGTCGTTGTTGTTGTTGTAGTTGTTGTTGTTGTTGTTCTGTTGTTCTTGTTCTTGTTGTTGCTGCTGCTGTCCACAAAGTGTGGTAAGTGGTCAAGGACAGTTGTGTTTGCTATTATTGATGTTTCTCTCATGTCAATGCAGCCTAATTTAGCATGAACGACTAGCTAGCAAAGCGTCAAAAGTGTTTTGTGTACGCCAGTGCAAGTGTTCCCCAGCGGCAAAGGCTGTCGTAGAACTCTTTCAAGTTTGCTGTTGCTTTGGACCCTTTGCTTTTGCTTTTGTTTTCGAATCATGTCATTCAGCGGAAACGTGCTGCAATAGGGAACTCCGTACCTCAGCGGTACGACCGATCACCAGAGACTCATTTTAGCTTTAGTCTTCGCAAGGAAGGCCTTTACTGTGATTTTGCATACATTTTCATGATACCTGCACGCTTTTATCATCATAATCATTCCAAGTCGATCGGAAAGGTTGGAAAATTAAACCAGTGTGCCAATTTTTAACGGGATAATTCTATCTGTGCTAAGCCGAGTTATGTGAGTTACAGTTGTAGAATTTGAATGTTCGACCGACCGCCCACGCGAAGTCAGTAGACACCATTGTATCGCATTAAGAGATTAACTAATCATCAAGATACAGTATTTTGAACGTACAGGCACACTCACGAACGAACCTGTTATAACACATAAGTTGACGTGGCAACGATGGAATTTAGCCCGTTAAGTTCTTAATGCAATACAGTAGTGTTTACACTTCGCGTGAGCGGTCACACATCCAGTTAATACGACTGTTGTTGCACTGCTGGAGCGATCAGTGGATCGCTGCGTCATCTGTTGGCTCAGTGCCAGCATCACAGACGCTGTCACTGTCCAGAAGTTTCTGTAGCGTGATGATGAATACCACGAAAACAGCTCAGATCGATCTGTGAGCATACAAATAGTAGCATTAGCCCCTTAAATGATCTCCGTGACGTCTCTCTGCTTCAGACAAACCTTCCAGCGTCAACATTACCGGCACGCAGGACGTTTACAAGGAAGGGGAGGCGATCCAGTTGACCTGCTCCTCTGAGGGGTTCCCTGTCCCTGACTACCGCTGGTACCTGTACAAAGACAACGAGCTTTATAACCCATCATCCGTACAGACAGAGGGGCAACAGTTCACAGACACGGCTTCTTCTCAGTACGATTCCGTCAAGTGTGAGGCTTCCAATTCGAAGGGTTCAGCTTCAAAAACTGTCGCTCTGGATGTGCTGTGTAAGTGCTCTCTCTCTCTCTCTCTCTCTCTCTCTCTCTCTCTCTCTCTCTCTCTCTCTCACATCACCCTACGTGGTGGAAAAGGACGTTAAACACCCAAACACCCACCCACCCCCTCTCCCTCTCTCTCTCTGTGCAGTGAAATATTAACTACGTACAGACGGTACCCCTACGGTTGTCTAAAAATACCTCTTTTATTTCAAGGGTATGAACGTAATTTCACACCATGACTGTCTAAACTTTTCCGTTTTGATTCAAAAGGGGGCAGGGGGCGGAGCGTAGCCTGAGAACACACCATGATAAAATATATTTCTTTTTTCCTCTTTTATTTTTATTTATTTATTTATTTGTGTATTCATATCCAGACAAACCGATAGCATCCAGTTCACTTTCAAACGTCTCGACACCAATCGGTGGTACAGTCACCATCAACTGCGACACGGATTCGAACCCGGAACCCACCAGCTACGAGTGGACCCATAACGGTCAGGTGGTGGGCACAACACAGCGTATCCAGATTACTGTGGACAACACTACAGACCTCGGCAGCTACGAGTGTAGAGCTACGAATTCTGAGGGGACGTCAGACCCGCCTATCGTCGTGTACATCAGCAAGGGTACCACACCTAGTGAGTAATATCCTTAAAGTCTCTGCGTTCGTAATGAGACCTGAGGGGAGAAAACTGCCGCGTACAAATCTCTAATGCTGTTTCAATTCAGTTCAATTCAATTCAGTTCAATTCAATAATTCTTTATTGTCCTCAAGAGGAGGCAATTCGGTTGCGGCGTAAAAAAAAAAAAAGAGACAACAATCACATACACAATATAACATGTCCCAATAGTAAGATATTTAATACCACAGCGATAACACGCGCACGCACACGCACTCACACACACACACACACACACACACACACACACACACACACACACACACACACACACACACACACACACACACACACACACACATCCTTAAAAAACACGCTCTCATTTAAAAAACAAAAAACAAAAACAAAAACCGCCACATGCGTTTGCCAGATGAATAGAGACACGTTCCTTGTGGCCATTATTTTCAGCCCACCAAATTTGAAAAGTAAATGCAATTCTAAATTCCGAAATTTTAATAGCTGAGTTGACCCTTCGCCGCACCACGTGATTGTAATGTGTTTATGTCCAGTGTGTGTGAGAGAATGCGTGTGATTCACGTGAGCGTGCGTGCTGGGTTCAGCTAGCGGCGCTTTGAGCCAAACATTTGGGATAAAGCGCCTATTATTATTAATGCGCTTATTGTTATTAAACTGGAAAACTATTAATTTTTGACACTTCTGGAAGAGATCAACATAGTCTCGCTCCACGGTTCAAGTACTTCAGTTCAGTTCGCGGCGCTTTGAGCCGATTCATGAAATTGGGTAAAGCGCCTATACAATACTCATTATTATTATTATTATTGCGACCATTTTCGTGGGTCTGCGGTAGAGAAATGTGACTTTCTTTGGCCTAACGCCTACCACGACCCGTGCTACATGCTGATCGACAAACTCGTTAAAATAGCCATCAGCCAGCGTTGTCTAGTTGCTGGTCTTCAGTCCGCATTCAAACAACGTCGTCTGGACAGTACGCGGTACGCTTCTGTGAACGTAGAACAACATACGTGCCGACCCGAGACACCACGATGGTTTCAGATGAGATACAGTCTTCACAAAAAGTGAAGGACCAGTCAAGATAATGGGTGACAGTTTCAATAAATCAGAAAAAATAAACGAATAAGATTTTTCCCGTAAAATTCGGTAGCATGGTTAAGGGGTAATTAGTGAACATGGCGACCACTGTGTGGATGGCACGTGCGCGTCACACAGCATGCTTGGCGCGTTTGAAAATCTGCAATTTCGGCAAAACTAGACCGAGTTTCAGTGTTCAGTGAGCGATACCTGGGGCTTTCTGCACGGCCAAAATGAGATGCAGGTCAAAGAATGCATGCCTGGTTATGAACTGTGCTCATTTGTTTGCCTACATAAGCCGCCGTTTCAGCGATGTTCAGCACTACACCAGCATGCCACCACGAGAAAAGTTGAATGATATTTGCAAGTGGTCCTTAACTTTTTGTGAAGGCTGTATTATGTCCCAAGTGACTGATTCTGATGTATGGATTACGCGCATTTGATGAAATGTTTTCCACAGCGTTTACCGTACTGAGACTTCAAAGTCGAAGGGACATTGACACATGGGGCTAGATCGGATTTCTTCCTATTTTTGCAGAATCTGGGTCTTCCACAGACGAGTCAGCTCTTCCTACTGCCACCCTCGTCCTCATTATCATCATCTGCATCATCGTCTTTGTTGTCATCGTTCTGATGATAATCTATTGCCTCTGTCGTAAGTACAATCAAAAAAAAAAAAAAAAAAAAGCAAGAAATACAGGTGACTGGTTCTGATGCATGAGTTAAGCACATTCGATAAAAAAAAGTTTGTTGTATGCTTAACAAACGTTTTGAGACTTTGAAGTCTAAGGGATATGGAGACTTTTGGACAATATAGCAAAACAATCGTGGAACTTACCTCTGAAGTATAATTATTACTGTCCATTTCATCTCGAAGGAAAAAGCCCTCAACGAGCTGGTATAGGAGATAGCAATCATTACATCCGTCCAAACACACACACACACACACACACACACACACACACACACACACACACACACACACACACACACACAAACTCCCTCCAAAAAGAACGCAGCAGCATATTGTGCACGTAAGGTATCTCTGGCGCAGATTTCGTTACGTCAGTGTGTGCGTGAAAGTATGCATTGACTGGAGAAACGTCACAGTCTTGCTTTCTAATCACTGAAACTGAAATCTGCCACATCCCATAAAAATACAGGGTGGTTCCGTATTTCTTTGTTTTCAAATTTCGAAAAACAAGTGTCCAGCATCCCATATTTTCATGTCTAATAGCAGTACTGTTGTTTACAGACCAGAAGATTAAGCGAGACAAGCGGGTGGGACCGGCGCCTATTGTTGCTTCACATCCACCAAAGGCCATGAGAGGGTACACTTGATTTGTGTGTGTGTGTGTGTGTGCGTGCGTGCGTGCGTGCGTGCGTGCGTGTGTGTGTGCGTGCGTGCGTGCGTGCGTGCGCGTGCGCGTGTGTGTGTGATTGAAGCACACAGAAGGCTGTGGTTACTTTGCATCTGCCATAATCTGTAAAGATTGTTGTGATCCTTTGCCGTATCAATCACTTTGTACCATTAGTTTTGGCAGAAGGAGTGATACCGCAGGGCCTTTTTTGACACGGTCTGTTAAAACATGAATTTCGTTGATTACTTGCTCCCACCCCCCCCCCTCTCTTTCTCTCTCTCTCTGTTATGTTCGCTCTGTGTGTGTGTGTGTGTGTGTGTGTGTGTGTGTGTGTGTGTGTGTGTGTGTCTGTGTGTGTGTGTGTGTGTGTTTGTGTGGCAAGGACAGATAGTAAGAGAGACCTGTGCGTCTATGATCTCCTCTTTGGAAAATAAAGTTTCAGTCAGTCAGTCCCCCCCCTCCTTTCTGTGTGTGTGTGTGTGTGTGTGTGTGTGTGTGTGTGTGTGTGTGTGTGTGTGTGTGTGTGTGTGTTCTTCTTCATCATCTTTCTCTTCTTATTTCCACAAGGAAACTTGTGTATTTTTTTGGTATTAATTTTGTGCGTTTGTCTATGTGTTGTGTCTTCAGTGTGTCTTTGCTGCTGCTGTTGTCGTTGTTATCGTCGTTATTGTTGTTTTCACACAGGAAGAGTGTAATTCTTTACCTACGTACTTATCATTTCAGCAGCTGATTTTCACGTAAGTTTCATGCGAGTCATTGTGTGCACGATAGTGCTTGTCAGTGTCAGCACCTTTTTTTGTATTTCAGTTTGAACGACGAAAGGCACATTGTCAATGGAGGCGCACCACCGTTAAGTGGCATGACGATGTAAGCACTATAAATAGAATAGATTACACGCACCCACACGCGCACGCACGCACGGACACACACACACACACACACACACACACACACACACACACACACACACACACACACACACACACACACTGCATTTTCTCTTTTCTGTTTTTTAGTTCAAGTTTGAATTTAGCCCTTTTTAAGTTTTGTTTAGGTTGTTTTTTTTTTTAGCGTAGCTTAATTCAATAGTCAAGTGCTTGTACACCGCTTCTCAGCCTAGAGACGGCACGTTCGTACACTGGATTACTGTGACTGTTACCTGTGTAAGATAAAGTGCCATTGTCACTGTGGCTGCCGTGTGGCATCGGTGAGTGAGAGGATGAGGGTAAGTGAGTGTATCTGTGAATGCGATTTACATTTTTACACTGTTTGGTATGGTTAACGATACATGGTGACACTGGCTAAGATAATATAATGCACTGATTGATGAGAGTAATTTTTAGTAAAGTAAGGTTCATGTCACACGGGAGATGTTTTGGTCCGAACAAACATCGAACGCGACCGAACACGGTATTGCCCATGTGACATACGGCCAACAAGCATGCCTTTGGTGTATTTTTTTTTTCTGGCTCGGGTTCGAGCCGTGTTCGGACTAAGACGTCTGTCGTGTGACATGAGCCTAAATGTCTGAGGGGAATGCTGTTAGTACACCTTTGGAATCAGAGAAGAGATGAGATGTAACTGCGTGTGTGTGTGTGTGTGTGTGTGTGTGTGTGTGTGTGTGTGTGTGTGTGTGTGTGTGTAAATGTCTGAGGGGAATGCTATTATTACACCTTTGGAATCAGAGAAGAGATGAGATGTAACTCTGTGTGTGTGTGTGTGCGTGTGCGTGTGTGTGTGTGTGTGTGTGTGAGAGAGAGAGAGAGAGACCACAAGAATTTTCCGGCAATGGGATAAACGAAGTCAACATAAAACTGGTATGTTCCTAACGCCACGGAGATGAAAAACTTCCGCGTTCTAATCTCTAAGGTTATTTGCCAGACAGAAGGCTGTTTCATTTGACCATCGCGACCGTTTTCGTGACTTTGTGGCTTCTACTATCAGAGAAATACGACTTTACTTTGAGCCTGCGGTCCATTCCTGAACAGACTGGGACTAGACAAAGCTTCTAAAATTAGCAGCCAGTCAGCGCCGTCTAGCTGGTCCTCAGTCCGCAACCAAGTAAGGTCGTCTGCTTAGTACGCGGTACACTTCTAGAACAATATATACACCGGCCCAGAGTCACCACAATGGTTTCGGGTGCCGTATTTTGACCCAAGTGACTGATTTTGATGCACATATTACGTGCATACGATGGAGAGTTTTTCATACGCTGTTGTCAGAGTCACCACAATGGTTTCGGGTGCTGTATTGTGACCCAAGTGACTGATTTTGATGCACAAATTACATGCATACGATGGAGAGTTTTTCATACGCTGTTGCCAGAGTCACCACAATGGTTTCAGATGGTCGTCTGCTTAGTACGCGGTACACTTGTAGAACAACATATACGCCGAGCAGAGTCACCACAATAGTTTCAGATGCTATATTTTGACCCAACTGACTGATTCTGATGCACATATTACGTGCATACGATGGAGAGTTTTTCATACGCTGTTGCCAGAGTCACCACAATAGTTTCAGATGTTACACTGTGACGCAAATGACTGATTCTGATGCAGATATTAATATAAGCGCATACGATGAAAAGTTTCCTTTCACACGCTGTTGTACGCGTGTCATGCGTTTTGAGACTTCAATCTCTCTCTTTATTTTCCTTCAGTTCCTTGCCACACGGCGGGACCCCAAGGCCTCTCTACCTCCCGCCCCTGGAGGGAGCCCCGTTGGAGAAGGATCCGCTGGAAGAGGATAAACCGAAAGAGAAGAAGAAGAAACGAAAGCGAAAGAAGCACGGGGATGGAGAGGGAAGGAGTTCCAAAGAGGCGACCCCGCAGCACGAACTACAAGGATCTCCGCGGAAATACTTGTACGACGACGCCAATGCTTGAGAGTTTGTTCTTCCCACGATATCGATCGACACAAAGATGGTGATAGATATCCCTGAGCTGTGAATATCTGACAGAGACATGTAGTAAATGCCAAAGGTCTTAAGGGCTTACAAATCGTTTACTGGTGTCCAACATCGTACTTCTCACACGTTGGCACTGAGCCACCAAAAAGGCTAACCGCAAAGCCAAAGGCGAAGAGTGTGTTATAATCGTGCGGTCAATCTTTGAATAGCAGCGCTTCGGGCCGTTTCATTTCAAAGCTCGCTCGGCCAGCAGACGTCAGTGTAGCCTAGACGCTTGTAGCCACATCCACTGACTAAAACGAATCCTCCATGGCAACGGCACGCAGCACCAGCTTTGTTTTTAACCTAGTGATCTCTTTGTCAGACACATACTCCGACAATCTAAACCAAAGGCTTATTCGACGATGGGACGCCGCATAATGAGGTGTCATGTTCAGTGAAATCAGTGAAGATGCTTGTGCCTTACACACTTTAAAAGTTTCTGGTTTCAGCGACAAGATAATTGTACATAAAGACAGCTGTGACTGGAAAACGTTTCTGGCCTTCAATTTCACAAGAGTTCTGTGGGTCCTCCTGAAGAAGTCTATGGCTGGAACGCGTCTTAGCTTTTGCCCTGCGAGGTGTATATTCAGTCAATCTTCTGAAGACGTGTTTGCATTTCCGGGTTCGTGATCAAACATCAGACTGATACTAGGACGTTAGGATTTAGACTAGTGACAGCATGTTCCCCTCAGCACAGAGATTTTCTAGCTTGAGACATTGAGATTTAAATATGTGTTTGTGTAGTAATTCAAACCAAAGAACTTGCTTTGACAAAGTGAGCTGCAGCTTTATGTTCGCCTGACAATACTGCAACATAAAAATCAAAATGGAAATCATGGTACTATACCGACAATACGTTTTGACAGCTTGTTCAGACGTGTGTTTTATTAAGCAAAGTCAGATTGTTCAGCTGTATTTGAAGCAGATCTTTTGTGGCTTCGATGTAGATCTTTTTCTTTTTGCGGGTTGTGAAGACCTCGTTTTACCAGGTGTTTCTTCCTTTCTTTTTCGTCTAGAGCTTCCCAAATAAAAAGTAGGTGTAAAATTCACTGCATCGTTACTATGGACATCCATAACGAGCAAAAAAAGGGAGGGGGGAAGGGTTGGGAGGAGAGAACCAACATAGAAAATGGTTCGAGACTATCAGAACGTGTCTAACTACCACATAACCGTGCATAACTACCACACAGCTGTAAATGAATCCGCGATATTTGCATGTAAGGATTAAAACACACACACACACACACACACACACACACACACACACACACACACACACACACACACACACACACACACACACACACAATGTACGTTTGAACTTACTAATTTCTCGTGCTGATAGACAAACTGCTTGTGGTTATCACGTGTAAAAATGCTGGAAAATACGTTTTGGTCACTCTTCTAAAGTAGGTGGCAGTTGAATGTTGTACATTTACGCAAGTCTGTGATAAAACCATACATGTTCAAAATAATGTAAATAGTGTTTCGTTTGTTCCATTATCTATTGCTATCATAGGGTTTCCCAGAGAGAACTTGCTTGTGTGTATATGCTGAATTTTCTCTTTTTTCCCTTCATATGTTATTTATATCAGATGGATGTGTGACGATGACTTTTTGTAGAATTGCGTGGGCATTCATTACAGGGGACTGTTTTTTATATGCTGTCTTTTCGACCGTAGCGTTAATTCATTAACCCTACTTGTGTGGTTGCGTTTGTTGGCATGTGAAATCTGAACTCTGTTGATGTGGTTCTAGGAGGTGTTTTAAAATCTCTTGATGCCCGTTGGCGTTGTCATCTCAATGCTCAAGCACGGTTCCGGGGGACCTTCTTGTTCAGTCACAGTATCACAGTCTTCGAATTGTTTTTCTATCAAGCGTGCGATATGTTTCATTGACATACGTGACCCTCCACCACGAAATGAGTCTTCTGCTATTTGTTCTTGTTACAAGACGACTCATTTCGTGGTGGAGGGTCACAATTACTGCTGGTTGGCTGTTAAGTTGGGTTTAACGTCCCACGCCAGAAGACGTGATTGGAGACGACCCTAATGGGCAGGTTATACGGGAAAGGAGCAGCTTCCCTAACTGAACAATCCATCAGAACACTATTCAATCCAGACTGCCAGATCGGCGTCGTTTTATGCATTCTTGACAGTGACAAGTTACGCAAAACGACCCGGTTCACATAGCCAGAGGATAGTGTGTGGACATGGGTCCAAATGTAATACACCCTCGAATATATACCAAACAACAGATTTTCTATAATTATTGAGAAAAACGCACTTCAAAACTTATATACTAACACCTATGTCATCTATCTTTTTTGTCCTTTTTAAATTCATAATGTTTTTAAAGCTGAACCCAGGGTTTTTTGTTGTTGTTGTTGTTGTTTTTTTTTGTTGTTGTTTTTTTTTTTTTGGGGGGGGGGGTGGGGGGTGGGGGGTTGTTTTTTGTTTTTCTGCCCCAACTCTTTGCCAGTTCCAGTGGTGTTCCTCCCAGGTAATGGGTGGAATCCACAGAGGGCTCGGAAGCTGGGGCAATTTTTATTTTTATTATGCATGGTGATGGAGATGAGGATGATGGTAAGATGATGCTATGGAGGTCCGTATAGTTTGGAACTGCGGGACAGGGCCGCATTCCACGCTTCCTATCATAAATATCCCGTCATTAACCAGGCTCGGGAACTAAGGCACCTGCGGTGCTGGCTGTGTAATCATCCACATCATAAGACGTGTCATACCAAGGGAAGCACCCCCAAAGTCGCACCCGTCAAGTGGTTGAACGGTTGTGTGGCAACAGCCTCCCCACTGGGCCCATAGCACACCCGCTCTGGATAGGAGACGACCTAGGTAGGAAAAATCCCGCATGCCTCGGCTGGGACTCGAACCCGGGTCTCCCGGTCCATGGCCCGAAGTGCTAACCACTACACTACGGAGGCCGGTTTACAATGTTTTGCAACAGAGATCGAAAAGAACTGAATACCCGTAATACTTTTTCCCCTTTGACCGTCTTGTGGTTTTTCATTTTCCTGCTTTTTTTTTTTCTTTTGTGTCTTCCTACATACTTTTTGTGTATACACCTTTTTAGTTAGCAAATAATGACATTCTGACATTTCCCGCCCTTACAAGCAGTTGGTTTAGCTTTTGATATCCTCCTGTTAAACTCATAGAACAAATCCTATAAAAATGTGTGCGCTAGTCAATAGTATGATGACTGCGGTGTATTTTCTAACTTAACTTTGTGATTATCTTCCTTATCTATGCACTCTTTGTAGAATATTTAGGTATTTTAACATTCTACTTATTATTCTTTTACGATAAATCAACATGCATGCAGACTTTTCAGTATCTCACTCGTGGTACTTGTGTATACCATTTTCATCCTCTGCCCGGAACCACTGGCAGGTCACACTAATGTCATTTAATTTAATTTAATCATTTATTTTTAATGTTCAGTCTATGGCAGTCTAAATATCTCCGTATGTTTATGCTATGCTCTTTGTTCTCGCACGGCATTCTGCCACAAGGCATAGACGTACAAGAAGGAAAGTAATCACAGCAGGCGGAAATCAGGGCAAAACAATTTTTTGAAAGAATTGGAGTATCGTTTTTAAAACAGGACAAAATAATAGGCGCTTCCCTTTTTGGTCGTTCACCTTAGTAAACCCAGATTGTGATGGAATCCCACAAAAGGGGGACAAAGTCGTACAGCCATTTTTCAGAAAATTGAAAAAGCAACAACAACAGCCGGAACAAAACAAACAAAAAAAAAAAAACCTGGCTGGATGTCAATTTAAGCGACTTCGAGATGTTTTCCGGAGCCCGGATAGCCGAATGGTAGAGTGTTGGACTTTCAATGCTCGGGTCGTAAGTTCGCATCCCAGCTGGGGCCAAATATTTGTACTGGTCTTTTTCTCGTTGCCCCATCTTTGATATCACCCTTACTTAGTGAATAAGGACGTTAAACTCCCAAACACCCACCCACCCTCGAGATGTTTTCATTTTTGGGTCCGTAAGTTTCCAGACTGGGTGTAGCTTAGAAACATGTTAAAACGAGCATAAAATACAACCATAATGTAACGGCATGATTCCCATGCCACGCTTCTCAAAATGGCCGCTTTTCAGCAGCAGCAAGTTTTGAACAAGCGTATCTTAGACCTGCACCATGTCCCAGAAATAAGAAAGACAAGAAAGAAACATTTTCAGCATTTTTCAATGATACCAATGACTCCATATACTCAAAATCACCATTTTGTCTCCCTTTATTTGGGAGCCCATGACATTTTGTCAACATAGCAGTCTTTCACGAAGAAGGATTCTTTTTTCCTGTTTTGAGGATTTTTTTTTTACAATTGACAAGACACATTGACAGTAGTAATGATACACAAAAAGTAGTCTCACACACACACACACACACACACACACACACACACACACACACACACAATTACATTTCTTATTTTGTTAACTCTTAACAGCCAAAGCTCACCAACCCCCTGCCAACTAAATGATACGACTCATTCAAAAGTACAAGCCGCTGTACATCAAGCCACTTCAAGCCACTATTACACAAGGCGTGGGCCCTCCCCGCGAGGCTCGAGACCGCTGCAGCTTGCATAATGTAGTGGTTTGAAGTGGCTCCTAGTGATCTGAAGATTTCAATTAAAAGTATAATTTTTGTATGGGCTCTTTAGGAGTTGTCATCTTTTAATGTTGAAGATGGTCTTTTCAGTATTGGGGCCAGCCCGTAAAATCACGCGCCCTCTTGTGCACTGCACGCATGCAGGCTGCCTGAGTGGGTGTTTGGGGGGTTTAACGTCCTTTTCCACCACATAGGGCGATATCAAAGACGGGGCAACGATGAAAAAGCCAGCACAAATATCAGGCTGCCTGAGGGCTGAAGTAAGATTTTTCGGACTTGCCGCTGACCTGTTTTGAAGAAGAAAATTATTGGACTAGTCACGATCGTTGTTATTTTGATTCGTCTGAAAACCAAAGTCGTGTAAAAATGCTCTAGTAAAGGGTAGTGATTAGAAACGTTTTGCAGGATGTGTGACATTGAGTGCAGAGATTATGCCATTGGCAGACATGTAATAAAATCATACGTTTTGTATTCAGACACTTTTTAGAATTCGTTGGAGATACGCGTGTGTGCGAGAGAGAGAGAGAGAGATTGAGATTGTGTGTGGGGACACTTTTCGTTATTCACTGGGAAAAAAAAACGTGTGTGTGTGTGTGCGCCGTGTGTGTGTGTGTGTGTGCCGTGTGTGTGTGTGTGTGTGTTTGTGTGCCGTGTGTGTGTGTGTGCGCGCGCGCGCGCGCCACTTTTCCCAATTTTGACCACTGAATTTCCCATCTTGAAAATTGATTGATTAATTGATCGATGGATTGATTAATTGACTTATTGATTACATGTGTGTGTGTGTGTGTGTGACAGAGAAAGAGAGAGAGAGACAGAGAGACGCTGTGCGCAGTTTGTAATTTCTTCTACACATGACGTTTTTGGTCTAGAACTCTACAACATGCATCCTTCTCACAACAAAATACTAAAGAAATTATAAGAATGTGAACAACTTTAATAAGCACCAAAATCTTTCCAACTTTTTATAAAAGTCAACACTGGAAAGTCAGGAATGCACGCAGCAAGAAAAACGCAAACTTCAAACTCCACCCGCAAACAAACTGGAAAATAATGAAACTAATTGAAAACAGTCCCTGCATTCTTAATGGAGTATGCTTTCAAATAATGCATTATGATTTCACCGACATATAATAGCAGTTGAAATGTACGTGATACGACGAAAGCTCACGGCAGCATTTCTGATAACAATGTGTTCTTGAGAAGGCAGGTTCTAAGATATGTAGTTAAATTGATCACAAACAGCATAAACGTACGAAAAAAATTGAAGGGGCCAATGTCACCATTTTTAAGCTTACTTATCGTTATGAGCTGTTCTCATGGTATCTATCATCACACTGCTTAGACACGTGGGCCCGCATGTAAAACTCGAGGCTAATTTAACCCACGGCTACGGGCCTAACCCGGACTACAACAAAAAGAAACCCCAGAACAAAATTAAATATAAAAAAGGAAGCGAAGAAAGGTAGGAAAATTCTTTCTCTAACGGCTTGGGCAGCAGGGTGGAATGAACCCGCTTCCGGGATAAACAAAAACACCAACAGAAAATTTAACCTTAGAGCTAGTTTAGTTGAATGCTAGACTCTAACCCTGGGCTAAAATCCCTAACCTCGACTTTTACATACGGGCCCTGGACAGTGACAGCGTCTGTAATGCTGGCACCGAGCCAACAGAAGCGTACGCGGCGACCACTTTGAGCGCTCCAGTAGTGTGACAACAGTCGTAGAATTTTAATGTACGACCGCTCGCGCAAAGTGTAAAACAACAATGTGTCGCATTCAGAGCTGTACTAATCATCAAGATAGAGCATTTCGAGCGTACAGCCGCACTCACGAGCGGAACTGTTCCAGAACGTAACTTGGCTTAGCAGAGATGGAATTAGGCCGTTGAACAGACCAAACAAATCGATCAAACAAATTCACACGCTCGAAAATTAGGCGCAATTGGGCTAAAACGTTAAAAAAAAAAAAAAAAAAAAACTCATCAAATGCCAAACACAATGCAAAGTAACAGTATGGTAAAACGCAAAACCAGACACTCGTGGGCCGTAACCTGTGGAATTTTACTGCCAAATTAATGTCATCATAATCAACTGTAGATATTTCAATAGTCTCTTATCCGTGGAGCAGTTGTAAATGCATGGTACTCCTTACTGAACACACCGAAATACAAGAAACATAATGCACTCCTTTTTTTCAACAACCGCCACCACCTCTGGTCACAGACTACTTTTTGATTCGCGGTTCCACGGCGTACTTTCAGACTGGTAATGCTGGCCTGGATCCCTCACTTGGTATTGGCCACTTCGATTGTTAATCATTTCAATTCTATTTACGTAATTACACCTAGTTTTGGTTCGACGTGCATGCCACACATCTAGTTCAAGGATACCTGCAGTAAGAACGCTTGGTTTTCAATCATGAAGGCGTTTATCGGCGCAATGTGCACATGTGGGTCAACCACGACCCAGGAAGCAAGGAGAATGTACGTTAGACCTATAACATCTAACAACATGAGAGGTTTGCCACCAGTAACACATACATAGCAACCTTGTGAACACAGCGGGAGTTATGTCCTTTTACTAAATGAAACACTTCAAAACCACGAAATAAGACACGCTCTTTCATTTCGGTTATTAACAGAGTTGTGCACAATATCCATTTTAACCCTGAAGCTCCAACATAATATATAGAGGACATAAATCATCTGCTACACGAAGTTCTATACAGTATTTGTTGGAAAGGGCGTTTTCTGAGGAGGGATGCGAGAGCCGGGTCCCAGGCCAAAATTGCCACTTTGATTACATTGCCATATTTCTTGTAAAAGCAGAGTGGAGGGGGTGGGGGATGGGGAGGGGAGGTAGGTCTCACACTTTGACGTATAAATGCAGGATGACCCAATAAAACACTGGCGGAGTGTGTGGGTGGAACGCTCTTTGGCACCGACAAACTTTTGAAATAAAATCTCAGACGATGTCAGTCAAGAGAACGAAATCTCTCAGCATGGCAGGAAGCCCCAGTGAACGCGCGCGCACACTTCTGCCCGGGGTGCAACCAATCAAATGCGAGATCTTCCAGCGGCTGAGGTTTTGTAAGGAAGGCGGCGAGTGGCTGGCTTCTGCGACGAAAGCGAGAGCGTCCCTTTGTTGTCGAGTGTACTCGCTGACCCTGGATAGTTCACAAATACCCCCGAGCAGAAAAAGTTCCTTCGGCGAAACAGCACCTGAGGCCACAAGGAGTTTCTGGGCAGGCAAGTCTGACGAAGCGAACGCATAGTAGACAGGGGAGACAAGTGCAGACAGGAGGGTGGCTGCCCCTGAGTAAGGTCGGCGAAGAAGCGTATCCATGGCGAAGTCATCCGAAAACGACGACGACGATGACACCACTTGTTGCCACGTGGCCACCCCGTTGGAGACGCAAGCTCGAAGCATCTCTAGAGAACCAGACCCAACGGCGTGCCGTAGGGGAGTGAACCCAGCGTCGTCAGGTTTCACAGGGTCGCCTCCCTTCGACAGGAGCAGGTTGAAGAGCTGCACGTCACCGAGCTTGCAGGCCAGGTGGACAGGTGTGGTGCCGTCGTGCAAAGCCACGCTGGGGTCAGCGCCTTTCTCCACAAGTGCCCGAGCGAACCCCAACCGCCGGGCGTCCAAGGCAAGAAGCAGCGGGTGCTGGCCAGCTTGCGTTCTCAGGTTGGGGTCTGCCCCGCGCGTCAGGAACTCGCGCAAAAGGTCGAGGTTGGCCGGGGTTTCCTGGCTCAACAACAACGCGTGCAGAGGAGACAGACCAGCGAAGTTCTTCGCGTTCGGGTCAGCCTTCGCCGATAGCAGAAGCCGCGCCGTCCGGACCCTGTTCGACTCAGGGGCTACCACCCTTCCGCAGACCTTGTGCAAAGGGACGTGACCCTGCATGTCGGCCGCTCTGACGTCAGCTCCGGCGGAAATTAAGATGGCGGTGGTGAGAGCGTCGCCGACCAGCGCGGCGAAATGGAGTGGCGTTTCACCGGATGACGTCGCCGCTCTGATGTCAGCCCCGACTTTGAGGAGAAGGCGGAGAAGCCCCGTGACCTCCCCGCGCCCGGAGATGCTGGAGTAAAGCGCCGCAAAATGTAGGGGCGTTTCTCCGCTTTGTGTCATAGCGTTGACGCACGCTCCGGCTTCTAGCAGAACCTCCGCCACTGATTCCATTCCGAGCTGTGCCGCCCGGTGAAGCGGTGTTACTCCCTTCACCATCTTAACCTCCATGCGACCTTGGGTCTTGTCGCGTGGGCGGACAGTGGTGGTGGTCACATTACGGAGGAGCTTCCCGACGAGAAGTTTGTTCACTGGTGAAAGAATGTCTCCATTGCCGTGCTCGTCAAACACACGCCGGTGTTTTCGGTGGTGCGTGACAGCCCTGCAAGTTGAGAAGGTTTCAAGCTGGTGGCTCCCTCTGGTTCTCACGTGGCGACTATGTTGGGGCGACACCGCTCCGTGCCTGTTTTCATGTTGTTGCGCAACTTGTTGAAAAGAGTTATCTTTCTTATTGTCACCTACACCTCCAGTTTCAAACGCACGATCCTCCAAAGAGCCATTTCCCTGCTGATGTGCAGGGAGGTATGACAAATATACCCCTTGTTCTGTTTCACAGGAGAGCCACGGGCAGCCGTCTTTTGGATCATCTTGTCGGACAGCCACAGTATTCAAATTTGTTTTGGAGCGGCTCCTTTCCGCCTCCTGGGGCATTTCTTGGTCGTGCGAATCTAAAAGTTCTTGGTGTCGGCGCTGCTGGTGTCTTTCTTGGAGGAAGGGGATATGCTGGTTGTGACTGTGACAGTCACCTTGCTGTTCATGTCGGTAGGTTCGCCACTTTTGTCCACCGTCACGCTCGGGACCACGCGTGTCCCACTCGGCTCTCTGCTCGGGATTTTCACCGGAATCACAGCGGTTGTATTGGTCTCTGTTACCGCCTCTGTTCTTGACGATCTCCGGCCTTGGAAAACGTTCATGTACATTGTCGCAACTTTCTGAGCGGCTCGCCCGCTCCAGATCGAAGTTTTCTGGTTGAGTGTACTTCTCCGGGCCTGAGTACACTTCGCTGGGATCCGCACCACTTCGCGTTAAAGTTTTGACTGCGTTTCTGCTTCCAGAAATGGTGGCAAGAAGGAGTGGCGTCATCCCGTGCGTATTCTTCGCGTTGACGTCACCTCCTGATGCAATCAGCGCGGCGATGACGTCTTCGCGTCCAAAGGACGACGCCGCGTGTAATGCCGTGTCTCCATTGCGGCTCCGAATTTCCACGTCGCAGCCAAACTGCAAGAGAATCTCCACCGCTTGCAGACTTCGGCGAGATGCGAAGAACAAAGGAGTAAAGCCTCCGCGAGTTAACGCGTTGACGTAAGCTCCTCGACGGATCAGTTCCGCACAAATTTCGGCATGGCCAATGTCGGCTGCTATGTGCAGCGGAGACCGCCCGTCCATGAACGTAGAGTTTACTTCAGCTCCACAGTCTAGGAGGTAGTTCAACAGCTCCACATCCCCAGCAGCTATGGCATCCAAGAGAAGCAAATTTCTATCCATCTTTGCCGAGTTTTTATCTCCGTTGTGATGACGAGTGAATCTCTGACACATCCACATCCGTTATTTTCCGTCACTATTTATCAATGACTAGTGCGACTGCGCAGACAACAAAAACAACACAAAACCCAAAACTATTCTCCTGATTGTTTCTGTTGATTTCAGTCACTCGCAGCATTCGCTCACGATCAGATAAATCTGCGTTTTCAACAGCGTAACACAACGATATTGTGGGAAGGTATCAACACTGTCCATGCACCCTGTGTTGAATGAAACTGCAGCCTCCGTACGTCGAACTTTGACGTTGTTTGATTGTTTGACAAGATTCAAGTTAGGCCTCTAACAACATGTAGTGTAAATGTCAAACTCAGGGGCGGACGCTTTCCTAGGTAAACATTACGTTCCGACTACGTAAATGCACACAAAAAAAAAACGTGATACTATCTTTGAACGTCAGAACTTTGTAGTTGAACACCCCTACGGCGTCGTTGTCAATCTTGCAATGGCTGAGCTGAGGCTCGAATAAGCTCTAATCAGATAACTGATTTGTCTTTGAAGGCGAAACTCGAATCGTCAACTTGTTTAAAAATTGCAAAGTGTGGTTATACTGGGCTGTGTGTAAAGCGCTTTTAACGTATTTTGCAATATCAAGTGACACGAAGTTCGTGTCATCAGCTGAGGTAGTCACAATCATCGTCACAATATGCTGGCGTTCATGTGTATTTCTGTAGCATCTCTTGGAAGAGGTATGTTGATGTGCTGGATCTGCGACAAACAAACGGACAAAATCGTGAGTTGCTGATATGAGAATAGAAATGGGAAGGGAAGGGATTCTCTCTCTCTCTCTCTCTCTCTCTCTCTCTCTCTCTCTCTCTCTCTCTCTCTCTCTCTCTCTCTCTCACACACACACACACACACACACACACACACACACACACACACAGATGATGATGATGATGATAACGAAAACACGTATATTTCATAATAAAGCTGTTAGGCACCAAGGCCTGTACTATATTCAATTTGACGACGAACTACATGTACTACTAATTACAAAGGAATTATAGAACATTCAAGACATAAAAGAGAGACAGACAGACAGACAGACAAGTTAACAACGCAATCATTGTTTAACTAAGGACAAAATTATCACAAAATGTGATGGACCGCCACAAAAGGGGACGAAAGGTAATTTATAGGGCATATAGAGGTATTCGTATGACTGAAAGTGCAGAAAATAAGCTTATTTTGTATAAAAATCATTTTTGTGGCATGGTCTTGGCCTGGGGAGATATAGTTGTTGAAAACTCGCAGTTGCAATAGGGCCATTTTGAGAAAATGGCTGATAAAGCGTGACATAGGAATCATACAGCGTATTTGGGTCATGTGCTCGTTTTAAGTTGTTTCTCTATAGAGAAACAACTTTATGAGACGGGGCAGATTTTGCTACGCGCAGCAGCAAGTTTCAGTGATACAAAACAAGACTGTGACGTTTCTCCACACAATACTTACTTTCACGCACACAGTGACGTAACGAAATCTGCGTCATAGACACCTTACGTGCACACTTTGCTGCTGCGTTCTTTTTGGCGGGAATGACGTGCGTGTGTGTGTGTGGACGGATGTAATGATGGCTATCTGCTAAACCACCTCGCCGGATGGCTTTTTACTTTGAGATAAAATGGGCAGTCATATTCTCCAGAGCTACCTTTCACGATTTTTATCCTGCCGCATTTTGAGAACAGTTATCGCCGATTTTAAAAAATCGGTCATGTTACGAATTTTTTTCGAAAAAAATGTTCAAATGGCTTCATTTTCTGAAATTGGGAAGATCATCCAATTATACTGCCTGTTTTCGTAGCACAGCTCTGTAGCTCTGACAGGTTTTGTGTAAGAAAAATATTTCCGAGGTAGGGGTGGTTTACATATAAGGCCAAATATCTATGAAAAGACTCCTTCAAATTACTCATCATTCCGGTATTTTTGTCACTTGTGACAACTGCACATATGACATGAACTATTGCACTATTATAGCTTTAGTATTAAGAATAACAGAGCTTTTAGATAAACACATTTTTGTCACGTTTCTGCGAGAAGCGCCGGTCAAAAAATTTCCTATTTTGCAATTTCGTAAGTACAATCCAAGGCACTTTAAGTCCACGTTTCATCAGCTCTCTAGATCTTGCAGATTTTATGTCAAAATTAATTCAGTCCCGGAAGTCACAAAAGCAACAAGGAAATCACAAGATATGAACAAGTATCATCTGTCAGACGAGCAGCGTGAGGCTGACGGCAAATGTTTGGTTCACAGACAGAAAATCTGCAAGTATCGTCACTGCTTCCGACATTTCATCAGCCCTCTACATCTTCCAGATTTCATGTGAAAAATAATTCAGTCGGAGAAGTCACAAAGCCAATAGGGAAATCACAGGACATAAACAAGCATCCTCAGACGATCTCAGTACTAGAGGCTGACGCCAAAAGTTTAGTTCACGGAATTGACGTCATCTCTCTCTCTCTCTGTATGACGACCTGCTTGAGGCTGACGTCAAATGTTTAGTTCACGGAACTGACGTCTCTCTCTCTCTCTCTCTCTCTCTCTCTCTCTCTCTCTCTCTCTCTCTCTCTGGGGAGCCAGGGTGGCCGAATGGTAGCGCGTTGGACTTTCAATGCTTGGGCCGAGAGTTCGAATCCAGGCCGCTGGGGCCAAATATTTGTGCTGGCCTTTTTCTCGTTGCCCCGTCTTTGATATCACCCTTATGTGGTGGAAAAGAGCGTTAAACTCCTAAACACCCACCTACCCACCCTCTCCCTCTGCCTCTCTCTCTCTCCCTTCTTCCCACACCCGGCCCCACCCCCAGTCACGTGGCTAATCGGTCGAGGTCGTAGAGGATCTAGTGTCATCGGTAGAACCTGGAGAGGGGAGAACCGGCAACAATAACAACAAAACAGACAAAATAAAATGAAGTTTGGAGAAACAACTTTGTAGGACGGGGCCGTTCCTCCTTGTTAACATGTTTATAAGCTACGTCAAACCTTGACAATTTCACAAAAGTTGTATTAGTTGCTGAACGTCCCGAAAGTTCAAAAACCTCAAAATCGCTAAAATTCGTCCCATATCAGTTTTTGTATCATGTGCTCGTTCTTAACATGTTTATAAGATACGTCATACTTTGACAATTTCACAGAAGTTGTATTAGTCGCTGAAAGTTCAAAAACCTCAAAATCGCTAAAATTCATCCAGTTTCAGTTTTTGCAGCTTTTCTCGAAACGCGGCTGCGCGATTTTGTCCCCGTCTTGTAGGATCCCATCACAAAAAAAATGTTACCATGTGCTTACCTACGGATGTCCTCGTGAAACGCTCTCTTGATACGCAGTACTGAAGATCGACTAGAGGACACAGCTCAAGAGAACACAGCTGACCGCTTTCCTTTATCTCTTGTGTACTGTTACTTCACAGCTACCACAGGCGGCGTCAGTCAGTCTGCAACAGAGAAACCAGCGCGTCCTGTTACGTCACTTCACTGGCAGGCAGTCTTTTACAGAGGCGACAGACTGAATGTTTCATACCAAGGAAAAAGTAAAACGCGGCCTCAGTCAGTCTGAAACAGAGAAACGAACGTGTCCTGTTACGTCACTTCACTGGCAGGCAGTCTTTCACAGAGGCGACAGACTGAATGTTTCATACCAAGGAAAAAGTAAAACGCGGCCTCAGTCAGTCTGAAACAGAGAAACGAACGTGTCCTGTTATGTCACTTCCCTGGCAGGCAGTCTTTTACAGAGGCGACAAAAAAAAGGAAAAAGCAAAACGCGAAACCCAACCCACAGTCTCTGGGTATTTTGTTATTGTTCTTTTTTTTTTTTTGTTGTTGTTGATGTTTTTGTTGTTGTTTTGTCAAGCAGTGAAGCAATGCTGTACTTTGTTATCACGTCCTTTGTATTTGAATTTTCCTCCATACCCCAAACTTGTGAGAAAGGAAGGAAATTTTTGAATCTTTGAAGAAATTTCAAAAGTCACGTGCCCCCGTCCCCCCCCCCCCCCCACACACACACACACACTCCCCCCTCCCCCATCCCTCGATCTCAAAAACCCCTTTCCCAGGGCAACAGTATCGCTCAGTTGGTATAGTTCACCCGTTAGGGGATGCAAATGTATACCAGCCATGCGCAGGAGGGACAAAAACCTCCAGTCGTCCACTAACGGGGGCGACTGTATCCCCGCAACGCGGGCGGGGGTGCAGGGGGTGCAAATGTACTCCGGGGTCTGGCGAGGTGAAGTCAAGTGGCCGATGACTTCGTTCTACGAATTTACTTTATGCGAAATATCGACGGAATTGACTGGTATACATTTGCACCCCGTAACGGGCGAACTATACCAACTGAGCAACAGTACCCGACTCATCCGACACACAGGTAGCTGGCTGTCATCGTCATAAAATCGCAGCTTACAACTGTATCGTCATAAAATCGCAGCTTATAACTGTATCGTCATAAAATCGCAGCTTATAACTGTATCGTCATAAAATCGCAGCTTATAACTGTATCGTCATAAAATCGCAGCTTATAACTGCATCGTCATAAAATCACAGCTTATAACTGTATCGTCACAAAATCACAGCTTATAACTGTATCGTCATAAAATCGCAGCTTATAACTGCATCGTCATAAAATCGCAGCTTATAACTGCATCGTCATAAAATCGCAGCTTATAACTGTATCGTCACAAAATCACAGCTTATAACTGTATCGTCACAAAATCACAGCTTATAACTGTATCGTCACAAAATCACAGCTTATAACTGTATCGTCATAAAATCGCAGCTTATAACTGTATCGTCATAAAATCGCAGCTTATAACTGTATCGTCATAAAATCGCAGCTTATAACTGTATCGTCATAAAATTGCAGCTTATAACTGTATCTGTGCATCGCGAAGACAGTTGTAGTAGGCTATAAAACGGCCCAGAAATAGGTTGTGACATCCCGGTCATTCGAAATTCGATTTTTTTTTTTAACAACAGCAGGGCGGTAAGCCACGGGGGGGGGGGGGGGGGGGGGGGGCAGCACAACAATCGTTTACACCTGCGTTTACAGCTATGTCACCTCTGGACTTATCCCGAAATATCTACCTCAACCGTGTGGTAGCCGGCTCAATGGCCCTGTGCACCAGACATCACGTGATTTTCGGCGTAAGTCCTACACTGCATACGCTGTTCTGCCTCGTTTGTCTACTTATTATTATTGGAATGAAGTGATGTCAGCGCCACGTGATACCTGTCGTGCATGAGTAAGTCTACAAACTTCAATTAATTAAACTAGGTTCAGTTTACAAACACTGACCCGGTTTCAACTATGACTCATGATGACCTGTGTTTTCTGGGGGGGGGGGGGGGGGGGAACCGTGACATTGAACAAAAATAGATTGCAAGCACAGAACACCGGAGGTACGTATAGCTTTCGAACTCACGTGTCCTCTAAATATATACATGAACAGTGTCTGTCAGTCTGTCTGTTCGCCATAAAACCCAATTTAGAGTTCTCACATCGCCATCAAAACTGGTGGCCTTACTCGGGGGAGGGAGGAGGAGGGGGGTGGGGGTGGGGGCGGAAACAATCTGTTGGGGAAAAATTCTCGGAAATCGTCGAATTTCAAATATACGTTATTATCCATTTATTATTTTTTTTTAGAAGCATTAAGTCTGATCACTTTATGATCCACGGCATATGGTTAACGGGATATGGTCCAAGGGAAGTAACTCAATTTAGTTCGGATTATTTCGTCTTTATTATCTCCTTTCGTCGAACACGGACGCCACGAAACACTGGCCAGATGACATCATCAGCCCGGGCAAAGCTGGGTACATCCGCTAGTTATGAAACAGGTACGTTTAAAATTTGCAGAACCTGCTGACACGCCTGTTGTGACTTCTTTCAAAATTGGTGTCTCTCCCCTTGTCCCGCATCTGACATGCAGTGAACCGGAAGTTCCGGGTATAGATAGCGTATCTCCTTGTCTGCCATTCATGATGTCTGAATGGCAGATAAGGAGACGGATTCGTACACTGTCAAACTGACACGGTGACAAAGAATCTTTGTAAGCCACACCAGAGACGTGCGATATGACCAAGAATGTGAACTTACTTACCGGCCCCCGTAGTGTAGTGGTTAGCACTTCGGACTATGGACCGGGAGACTCGGGTTCGAGTCCCAGCCGAGGCAAGCGGGATTTTGCCTACCTAGGTCGGCTCCTACCCAGAGCGGGTGTGCTATGGACCCAATGGGGAGGCTGTTGCCACACAGCCGAGATTCACCCACTTCACGGGTGCGACTTTGGGGGTGCTTCCCTTGGTATGACACGTCTTAAGACGTGGATGATTACACGGCCGGCACCGCAGGTGCCCCTACATGGTCCAACCCTTGTCGTGGGGTAGTGGCTTGTGTACCTCAATGACCCAGAGAGCTACGCCAGCGGGAGCACGTGCTCCTGGCAGGGTCACCCAAGCTGGACAGGTCGAAGGGTAGAGGTCAGACGAATGTGGACCACCTCTCCAAGAGGCTAAACGGGTTTGCGTAGGGTTAACAGCCCTACCTGTAAAAAAAAACATAACGTTACAGAAGCATCGACAGCAACAAACCAAAACATTCACCTGGGCAAGGAAGGGTCTCCATCCCGGAGACCTATGACGCATTGCAGTGAAAGCCGAAAGGAAGCTGCAAGGCCGACCCCCCTTCTAACACCCAGGACAATGACGAGAGTAGCCACATGGAACATCAGGACAATGTATGAAGTAGGAAGGACCATACAAGTAGCAAGAGAGATGAAGAACTACAAGATAGGAGTACTGGGACTGAGTGAGACAAGGTGGCTACAGACAGGACAGCTGAGATTTTCATCGGGAGAGCAATTGCTGTACTCAGGACACACAGAGGATGGAGCCCCCCACACTGAGGGCGTGGCCCTGATGCTGGCACCGGAGGCACAGCGGGCACTCATCGGCTGGGAACCTGTCAACTCCCGCATCATCACAGCCAAATTCATCACCAAGAAGAAAGACATCAAGCTAAACATCATCCAGTGCTACGCTCCCACCAATGATGCGGAAGAGGAGAAAAAAGACGACTTCTACCAACAACTACAGACAGTGATAGATAGAGGAGGAGCCAAGGACATGACCATACTGATGGGAGACTTCAACGCCAAGATTGGATCAGACAACACAGGCTATGAGAACACCATGGGAACACACGGACTGGGACAGATGAACGAAAATGGCGAGCGCTTTGCAGACTTCTGTGCCCTGAACCAGCTAGTGATAGGAGGCAGCATCTTCCCACACAAGCGCATCCACAAGGCCACATGGAGATCGCCGGACCATGTCACGGAGAACCAGATTGATCACATCTGCATCAGCCGGAAGTTCAGGAGATCGTGGCGAGATGTGCGCGTGATGAGGGGTGCCGATGTATCATCAGACCACCACCTTCTTGCTACAACACTGAGACTTCGGCTTAAGAGACACACCAACGCCAACAACACACGGACCAGGTACAACGTTGGCCTACTCAGGAACACAGAGACACAAGCAGCATTCCGGATCAGCCTTTCCAACAGGTTCCAGCCACTGCAAGACCTGATAGAAGACAGTGGAATGGATATCGAGACACAGTGGGAACACAGCAAGAAACTCTGGCACGACACATGCGAAGAGGTCCTTGGCAAGAGAAAGACCCAACACAAGGAATGGATCTCTGCTGATACCATCCAGAAGCTGGAAGTTAGGAAAAAGAAGAAAACTGCACTGAACACGAGCCGAACAAGAAGAGCTAAGGCAAAGGCACAGGAAGAATACACAGCAGCTGACAGAGAAGTGAAGAGGAGCACCAGAAAGGACAAGAGGGACTACATCGACAACCTGGCCAATCAAGCAGAGGAAGCAGCCGGACAAGGGAACCTAAAAGACCTGTACCAGGTGACCAAGAAGCTCGCGGGCAAGTTTCAGCAGACAGACAAACCAGTGAAGGACAAGAACGGGCACCCACTGACAACAACTGAGGAACAGCTGAAGCGATGGGCAGAACACTTCAGGGAGCTGTTAAATCGCCCCATCCCTGAAACACCACCAGACATCCCGCCAGCTGAGACAGAACTACCCATCAACTGCGACAAGCCCTCTAAGGCGGAGATCAGGAAAGCCATCATGACACTGAGAAATGGGAAAGCTGCAGGGCCAGACGAGATACCAGCAGAAGCCATCAAAGCAGACACAGAGACAGCCGTCAACATGCTGCACAGCCTATTCAGCAAGATCTGGGAGAAGGAAGAGGTGCCAGCCCAGTGGAAAGAAGGGATCGTCATCAAGCTGCCAAAGAAAGGGGATCTCAGGGACTGCAGCAACTACCGAGGGATCATGCTCCTGTCAGTGCCAGGCAAGGTTCTCAACAGAATTCTACTGGAGAGGATGAGGGAGGCAGTCGACCCTATGCTCCGAGACCAGCAGGCGGGCTTTCGCAGGAACAGGTCCTGCGCTGACCAGATCGCCAGCCTACGCATCATTGTTGAGCAGTCACTGGAGTGGAACTCCCCCCTCTACATCAACTTCATAGACTATGAGAAGGCCTTCGACAGTGTAGACAGAGAGGCGCTGTGGAAGCTGCTAAGGCACTATGGAGTTCCCGGGAAGATCATCTCCCTGATCCAGTGCACCTACAAAGACATGAGCTGCAGGATTGCCCATGCCGGCCAGTTGTCAGAAAGCTTCGAGGTGAAGACCGGAGTCCGCCAGGGATGCCTGTTGTCCCCGTTCCTCTTCCTCCTGGTCATCGACTGGATCATGAAGACCACCACAACAGGCAGGAAAAACGGGATACAGTGGACACTCTGGGCGCAGCTGGATGACCTCGACTTTGCGGACGACCTGGTGCTCCTGTCTCACAGCCACAGCCAGATGCAGGACAAGACAGCATGCCTGGAAGCCACATCAGCCGGAACAGGGCTCAAGATCAACAGGAGGAAAACCGAGCTGATGAAGATCAACACCACTGCCAACACACCAGTCACAGTCGGTGGAGAGCCCATCAGGGAGGTAGAGTCCTTTGTCTACCTGGGGAGTGTGGTTGATGGACAGGGAGGCACAGACCGAGACGTCACAGCCAGAATCGGCAAGGCAAGAGCAGCAATGGTCATGCTGAAGAATATCTGGGCATCCAAAGTTGTCAGCATAAGAACCAAACTTCGCATCTTCAACTCCAGCGTGAAGTCAGTTCTGCTTTACGGATGCGAAACATGGAGGACAACGAAGACGATGCAGCAGAAGATCCAGACATTTCTCAACACCTGTCTGAGGCGCATCTTCAACATCCGATGGCCAGAGAAGATCCGGAACGAAGAGCTGTGGGAGCGAGCAGGGCAGGAACCAGCGGCCAAGCAGATCCTGCGGAGGAAGTGGGGCTGGATTGGACACACCCTCAGGAAGCCAGCATCCAGCACCACACGCCAAGCCCTGACATGGAACCCACAGGGGAAAAGGAAGAGAGGCCGGCCTCGCAACAGCTGGAGGCGGGACACTGAGGCAGAGTTATATAAGCAGGGGACCAACTGGACTGGAGTGGCAAGAATAGCCCAGAACAGAGTGCGATGGCGAAGGGTTGTCGATGGCCTATGCTCCACGTGGAGCCAGGGGCCTAAGTAAGTAAGTACCGCAGGTGCCGTAGTTCCCGGGATATTTATGACAGGAAGCGTGGAGTGCGGCCCTGTCCCGCAGTCCCAAACCACACGGACCTCCATAGCATCATCTTCCCATCATCCTCATCTCCATCATCATGCATAATAAAAATTGTCCCAGCTTCCGAGCCCTCCTTGGATTCTACCCATTACATGGGAGGAACACCACTGGAGCTGGCAAAGAGTTGGGGCAGCAAAAAAAATGTGAACTTCATTCTAGGAAAGGGAACGTCAGTTCTCTCATCCATCGTGGAACAAAGAACACACACACACACACACACACACACACACGCACGCACGCACGCACGCACGCACGCACGCAAGCACGCACGCACGCACGCAGAGTACAAAAGAGAGACTGAGAGAGACTGTGTGTGTGTGTGTGTGTGTGTGAGAGAGAGAGAGAGAGAGAGAGAGAGAGACACACACACACACACACACACACACACACACACACAGAGGGAAGAGGTAACTCCTCCTCCTCCTCCTCCTCATCATCATCATCATCGTCGTCGTCTTCGTCAATAACACCATCACAGAAAACTAGGAGGAACGGCCCCGTCCTATAAAGTTGTTTCTCCAAACTTCATTTTATTTTGTCTGTTTTGTTGTTATTGTTGCCGGTTCTCCCCTCTCCAAGTTCTACCGATGACACTAGATCCTCTACGACCTCGACCGATTAGCCACGTGACTGGGGGTGGGGCCGGGTGTGGGAAGAAGGGAGAGAGAGAGGCAGAGGGAGAGGGTGGGTAGGTGGGTGTTTAGGAGTTTAACGCTCTTTTTCCACCACATAAGGGTGATATCAAAGACGGGGCAACGAGAAAAAGGCCAGCACAAATATTTGGCCCCAGCGGCCGGGATTCGAACTCTCGGCCCAAGCATTGAAAGTCCAACGCGCTACCATTCGGCCACCCTGGCTCCCCAGAGAGAGAGAGAGAGAGAGAGAGATAGATAGAGACGTCAGTTCCGTGAACTAAACATTTGACGTCAGCCTCAAGCAGGTCGTCATACAGAGAGAGAGAGAGATGACGTCAATTCCGTGAACTAAACTTTTGGCGTCAGCCTCTAGCACTGAGATCGTCTGAGGATGCTTGTTTATGTCCTGTGATTTCCCTATTGGCTTTGTGACTTCTCCGACTGAATTATTTTTCACATGAAATCTGGACGATGTAGAGGGCTGATGAAATGTCGGAAGCAGTGACGATACTTGCAGATTTTGTCTGTGAACCAAACATTTGCCGTCAGCCTCACGCTGCTCGTCTGACAGATGATACTTCTTCATATCTTGTGATTTCCTTGTTGCTTTTGTGACTTCCGGGACTGAATTAATTTTGACATAAAATCTGGAAGATCTAGAGAGCTGATGAAACGTGGACTTAAAGTGCCTTGGATTGTACTTACGAAATTGCAAAATTGGAACTTTTTTGACCGGCGCTTCTCGCAGAAACGTGAAAAAATGTGTTTATCTAAAAGCTCTGTTATTCTTAATACTAAAGCTATAATAGTGCAATAGTTCATGTCATATGTGCAGTTGTCACAAGTGACAAAAATACCGGAATGATGAGTAATTTGAAGGAGTCTTTTCATAGATATTTGGCCTTATATGCAAACCACCCCTACCTCGGAAATATTTTTCTTACACAAAACCTGTCAGAGCTACAGAGCTGTGCTACGAAAACAGGCAGTATAATTGGATGATCTTCCCAATTTCAGAAAATGAAGCTATTTGAACATTTTTTTTTCGAAAAAATTCGTAACATGACCGATTTTTTCAAATCGGCGATAACTGTTCTCAAAATGCGGCAGGATAAAAATCGTGAAAAATAGCTCTGGAGAATATGACTGCCCATTTTATCTCAAAGTAAAAAGCCATCCGGCGAGGTGGTTTGGCAGATAGCCATCATTACATCCATCCACACACACACACGTCATTCCCGCCAAAAAGAACGCAGCAGCAAAGTGTGCACGTAAGGTGTCTATGACGCAGATTTCGTTACGTCACTGTGTGCGTGAAAGTAAGTATTGTGTGGAGAAACGTCACAGTCTTGTTTTGTATCACTGAAACTTGCTGCTGCGCGTAGCAAAATCTGCCCCGTCTCATAAAGTTGTTTCTCTATAGAGAAACAACTTAAAAAGCCCTATAATCATAATAGTCACTGTATGCTGTCTTTGAAAAGCACAATGCAATTACGAGCTCACCTCCCGTCTCACTGCATGGCGGTTCACGGCCCAGTGCAGTCGGTGATAGGGTCTGGTAGGGTGTCGCAAGTTCTGGCTCTGACTTGACTTCTTCTGCTTATATACATCCGTATTGTTTTTCGCCTGAAATGTGCGGCCGTGTTAATCGGCCCGTCGCGCATGTGTACTTGGTGTATCCGACAAGGAAGAGCGCCGGCACAGCCTGACACGCTCTTATCAGTGTTATGATGTTATCCAGACACGGAAAATTGAAAGCTACGCCCTACGTGATAGCCGATTTCGTAACGGCGGAGTAAATCAATATCTCAATCGATTCCTTTGTGTCAGTGGACATAAGGAAGGTGGGGGGGGGGGGGGAATTTGTCATCCCATGGAAATATAATTACAGTTCAGAGCTCAACCCGGCGAAATATCACCAGCTCTCTCGTCCGCAGCCGCCTCAATTTTGAGCTGGATTACTCGGGATGAGGTTTGAATTGGTTATAGGCCTGAAAGGTGCGGCAGTGTTAACCGTGTTAATCGGCCCGTCGCGCATGTGTACTTGGTGTATCCGACAAGGAAGAGCGCCGGCACAGCTTGACACGCTCTTATCAGTGTTATGATGTTGTCTTTATCCAGACACGGAAAATTGAAAGCTACGCCCAACGTGATAGCCGATTTCGGCGAAGTAAATCAACATCTAAATCGATTCCTTTGTGTCAGTGGGTATAAGGAAGGGGAGGGGGGGGGGGATGATTTGTCATCCCATGGAAATATAATTACAGTGCAGAGCTCAACCCGGCGAAATACCACAAGCTCTCTCGTCCGCAGCCACCTCAGTTTTGAGCTGGATTACTCGGGATGAGGTTTGAATTGGTTATAGGCCGTGCGAGACGTAATACCGGTTCCCGTGGTCTAGTGGTGAGCGCCTCAGACTTCGCGCGGACCGGGAGACCCGGGTTCGAATCCCACCCAGGATAAGTGGTCGACTCCTACCCAGAGAGAAGTCCAGGACTTGAAGGGGTTAACCCATTAATGCCCAAATTTTTGTTTTACATGAACGTTGTTGTCACGTGTTCAAATTAGTGCTCTAAGAACATTTCGAGCATTGTGTCTAAAGTTAGATATCTGAAATATAAGAAATACGGTATGAGACAGGCGTGTCCCATATATGGGGACTGTGGGCATTAATGGGTTAATGCTACCATATTTATGCTTACAGGTCAGCTGTTGTGGTATCTACAAAATTAATACCACGGTATCAGTGTTCCACGGTCTTTGGTATCCATCAACCACCACACCACTCACACACCTGGACAGTGACAGCGTCTGTAATGCTGGCGGCACTGAGCCAACAGAAGCGTACTCTGATGACGCGGCGACCACCACAGTGAGCGCTCCAGTAGTGTAACAACAGTCGTAGAGTTTGAATGTTCGACCGGTCGCGCAAAGTGTAAACAACACTGTGTCGCATTAAGAGCTGTACTTATAATCAAGACAGAGTGTTTTGAGCGTACTGGCAAACTCACGGCGAACGACACTGTTCCAAAATATGCGTTGGTTTAGCAAAGATGGGATTACACCCGTTTAATTCTGTCCTTGTCGGGACTTGAACCCGGGACCTGATCTCGAACTGAATTCATCTGAATCCCCCCTAAGCGCTCTACGCAAGGGCTGTTCCTGTGAGACTCACCAACTCTAAGGCAGATCTATGTGCGATTCTATGCGTCCCTTGTTATGACACATCGCATGATGTTGATGATGACACGGCCGACACCGCAGGTGCCGTAGTTCCAAGGCCTGGTTAACGCACGGATGATGTTACGGTCAACAACCGCTTGTGAGCGTGTCTGAGCTAACGAACTGAGCAAAACCCTTTTGGGCGCGGGTCGCAATAATAATAATAATTGGGTATTATGTCGGCGCTTTACCCAATTTCCAAATTTTGTGGGCTGTACATTTCCAAAGCAGAGAGGGAGCAAGCCGGAGTACCCGGAGAGAATCCCCCGACGATCGGCCCGAATGAACGGTGTAACGTACGAGAAGGGAAAACTCTTTGCCCCGAGTGGGATTCGAACCTGACCTCTCGCACTACTGGTGACGAAGTCTCTTAACCACTAGACCACCGCCCCCATGAGACAATGCACTGACTACTAAATACGCATGACCAGTGAGCTTATGCGGAACTTTGTGCTCGGGCATATACAGACCCATACGCTTAAGTCAAATACGCTTAAGTCGAACTTCGGATACGTCGAAGCAAAAAGTTTTTCCCGGCCAAACTTGCTCTTTGTATGACTACATTTTCCACGGATAAGTCGAACGAGTACTCAAAAACGGATAAGTCAAAACTCGGTTATGTCAAACGAAATCTGCAATTTTAGCCTCGGATAAGTCGTACCAGTCGCTGGCAGGGGAATTTCTTTTTGTCCTTCTGATGCATCACGGCTTGCACGGAGATTTTATATTTTCCGTGCAAGTGCAGGTTGACAGTGTTAGGTGTCCTGCGGGCGTTAGGGCTGGTTATCTTGGGTGGTAGAACACGAAATTGGCGAGAAACACGTGCAAGAACAGAGCTAGGCGTGAGATCTGACCCTCTGCCCCTGATCTCTGAGGTTTTCTGTCGCCAGTGTTAAGAAGGTGATTTGCCGTCGGATTCGGAGGGTAAGCAGTGACTTATTCCTGGTGTGTGTGTGTGTGTGTGTGTGTGTGAGGGTTGGGTGGGTGTTTGGGGGTTTAACGTCTTTTTTCACCACATAGTGTGAGAGAGAGAGAGAGCGAGAGAGACAAGAATTTATTGAGCACATGCGATCATATGACTGCAAATGCGCGCGCGCGTGCGCGCGCGCACACACACACACATATATATACACACACACACGCGTGCGCGCGCGCGCACAGATGACGCTGCTGATCTTACAAGCAGAATAAGAGTCAGTGAAACTAGAAAAGAAGAAGAAAACATAAGCTGGAAACTTATCACCGTTTGGTGCCAGGCAGCTTTCATGTCAGAACGAAACAGCCATCAGAAAAAAACTTGGCTTTCTCCCTCCTCTGCATTGCATGTCTGACTATGGTAAGACCAAGCCAATACTCTGAACTGAAAGTGAACTCAATGTGAACAAAATAGCTACGGAGATTCGATGACATGGCAGCTTACACGAGCGTATTGAATAATACAAATTCTAGCAGTAAGGCTCAGTATAGTTCGCACTGAGCAAACTATTCAAACGCATCCCCACTCATTTAGTAAAGTTCGCCTGCTTATATCGGTTTAGGGTTGGGGTTACCTTGTGGTAATGGTGCAATCGCTATGTTTAGACGATCGCAGTGCATTTACAGCAGGTGAACATGACACAAGGGGGCGAACTATACCAACGCAGCAGCAGTAAGGTCGTGTTGACCGGAGAAAATAAATTTCAGTTTCCAAACCGAATCAGGGGGTGAAAAGGTGCAACTCGCTTAACTCGAAGCTAGAGTCGAAATTCGACCTTATCCGTCGTCACGGATAAGTCAAACCGGATACGTCGAACAAAAATCCATTTCCCCTGCGAATTCGACTTAAGCGTGTTCGACTGTAGTCATTTTCTGTGTAGACCCATTAGCTACAGTACTTCATAAACTGACGGCCCTATAGTCTGTACTCTATTCAGTCAGTGTCGTGCACTGTTAGATAACCGGAATTTTTTTTTTTTTTTTTTTTTTGGGGGGGTGGGGGTAACTACATTGTTTTCGGCAGTTGTTGTCACTCAGAAGTAACCACCCTCTTCTACGCTTGTTCAATTGTATGAATACGAAAATAAGTGGATTCTGACCTTCAACCGACGTAGTTACAGGTCACGTGTCCCCGCGTGCACATTTCTCGTCTAACTGGAACACAACACGTATTCAGGATAATGACACCGACCAAAAGCGCGGTGCAGAAAGTTTACGTAATCTGTGTCATGTTGTGAGGTTGCAAAGTAGGCTATAGTGATCTGAAAGACTGAAACGATGTAATATATAATTACGCGAAAGAGGCATAGACTAGCACACTTTCCAAACTAACGATGTCAGTGGTTGGTCGGTCGTTCGTGCGAACAGTTCCAGCAGGCTTAGTAGCCAAAGGACGTGACAACGGGGGGTACGGGTCACCAATGCGAGAGGTCAGGGGTTCGAGTGCCACTAGGGGCAACGTATTTTTCCTTCTCGTATGTGATGGCACCGATCATTCGGGCCGATCGTCGGGGGTTCTCTCCGGGTACTCCGGCTTCTTCTCCCTCTGCTTTGGAAATGTTCAGCCCACAAAATTTGAAAAAAACAAATGCAATTCTAAAATTCCGAAACTTAAATTGCCGAGCTGACCCTTCGCACCACGTGATTGTAATGTGTTTATGTTGAGAGTGTGAGAGAATGCGTGTGCTTCACGCGTGCGTGCGTGTTGGGTCCAGTTCGCGGCGCTTTTAGCCGATTCATGAAACTGGGTAAAGCGCCTATACAATACTCATTATTATTATTATGAAACGCTGATGAACATCGAGCTACAAAAGTCGTATTACCTTCATGAGGCGACATCAGCACGCTGACTCTCGCCACTTCACATGAAGAACTTCGAACAAAGAAGCTCAGCGCGATCTATGCCAGTGAGCATGATTTTGTCACCTGACCAAAGCCAGCTGCTGTCTCCATCTAAAAATAAATATAATGAAAACGGTACACGTCATTCGCTCTTGACACAATTTCGGTCTTTGTCAATACTACGAAAACAACAAGCACTGGCAGGCCAAAGGAAGCGTAGTATTCTGATCAGTCAAGAACGCAGTTAGCATGGCAGGTATGTTAGATATCAGTTACACACACGACATACTCACGCTGCTTAAAGTTGTTTGAGGTCACACACACGCACACACACACGCGCGCACACACACACACACACATACACACACACGAGAGAGAGAGAGAGCATTTTTGACATGTAGTGATCGAGGTTGATAACACTCCGATCAGTCAAAACTGACCAGCTGTGCAGCGAGGGGTTTCGGTCTGCGCAGTTAGCGGGTATTCGATCCACTGATGTCACTACACTGACACAACAGGTGAACTCTCTCTCTCTCTCTGGCTCTCTCTCTCTCTCAAGCACACACACACACACACACACACGCACGTACGCACTGACACACACACACACACACACACGTGAGGCGCGCGACTGGGGACACATACACACACTGACACACACACACATTGAGACACACACGTGAGGCGCGCGACTGGGGACACACACACACACACACCACTGACTACACAAACAGGCAAAAACTGAACAACTCAGTGTGTTCCTGTCCATGCACCGACATACAGGCATCCTGGCAGCTAAGCCAGCCTACAGCATTGAGTTCGAACGCCGCGCTACACAGAACACATGCGAAGGACATCGCCAGTCAGTTCACTTTAAGGTCAGCAACTGACACAAACCACCGTGTCTCACCGCGTACTGTTTACGCAGTCGTGTTACGAGACCAACTGCGCTACACACCACACAAGCACGCGCCTTTGTTTGAGGTCAAACAGGGACACAGAGACTGAGACTAACAGAGAGAGAGAGAGAGATCACAGTCAACCCACGCCCATACTGATTGTGCTCGAACTAGGAAGTAAACAGCCAAACCTTGACAAAGAGCTCTCTATGTCCTGCTGTGTAATAAAATAAAACGGAAACTTACCCGCTAGTAAATCTTCGAGCCATTGTCAGCTGCACATAGCAGGAATGAGTGACGGAGCTACACAAAAGGCCATTGGCGGTTACACATGGCAACACAGCGGCGCGGCGCACGGTAGGAAAAGCTCGTCTGCCGCATTGTGTGATTGTGTGTGTGTGCTAGCTAGGCACAGCTGGAGGGACTTTGGCAGCTGTCCAGTGCGTACAGCAGCGCTTGCAACACACACAACTCACTCTTCTCTAACTTCATCGCGTGTTCAAAACAGTTCCGCCGCCACGCGAAATAGAATTAGGGGTAAGCCTGGTGGCTTAGCTATATAAGCGTCCTTTTCGGTTTTCAGAATGAAGTGACATTCACAGACAGGCTGTGTGTACGAGATGGCCAGAATTATTGATTGACAAGGATACTAGTTTCAAATTTATGTAAATCAATGACGGATTAGACGATAATAATGATGATGATGATAATAATAACTAGAATCAGTAATGGCTTTCACCTTACATCTTTCCGTCTGTATGACTGAGCCAGTGAAAGCAACTGGTAGCCACTTATGTGACAGTAGACAGCATGCTATTCAAACTTGGCGATATCATCATCAGTTCACTGCCGCCCGGAGACCTGTGACAAGGCCGGACCGGCCGGGACTCAGTGACTGCAAACCAAGAGCCAATGGACAATGACAGCCAAAGACATTAGCCCCCTCCTCTTGGCGGAAGGATGTAAAGGACAGAAACACTTGTGTTCTATGCCGTCAGTGCTGGCATGGCAGTATGTTGGCAGTGTCTGCTCTGTTCTTGGCACAAACCGTTTGGCAGTGATCTGCAGTAATACTACCGTCTTTTTTCGGCTGACCTTTCAACACAATGCACAGGTGTGCAACTGTTTACTGGGGCTCAGTGATAGAATTAGTGCGGGAAGCACTGCATCGAGTTCGTCAGCTGCTCTCTTTGCTCTCTCTCTCTCTCTCTCTCTAAGGCTTTTCCCCCTTCTCAAACATGTTTACTTCGTGTTCACAGTCAGCACGGTGTTAGATTGTATGCGCGCGTCATGGCTTCCGACGATGTTGCTATGGTGCCGACGACGTCGACGTCAGTCGGTCATCGATAATTTTTCAGAAATGCCAGGCGCGCGTGTGTGTGTGTGGTGTGTGTGTGTGGTGTGTGTGTGTGTGTGGGGGGGGGGTAATCGAACTGTCAGCCATCCCCTGTAGACGGGCCGATTTGTGAGGTTCAGAAAAAAAAAACAAAAAAAAAACACTATAAGATACAGACTTGAAAGTTTCAAGGTTGTTTACTGACATATGTATGCAGCTATTGCTGAAATTACAACTTTCAAACATAAAACATCTTTGTTGTCATGTGGCCGTTCGTCCGGAAAGAGTTAAGCAAAATTTTCAGTGACTAATCAGCAATAAGACGTCCATCCTTATCAGCTGCAGACACAACGGACTGCACCACCTCACCACTTACATTCGGCCATCCCGGTTCCCGAGAGAAGAGAAGAGGAGAGAGAGAGAATGATTCTTTATTCATCAACGGTTAAAGCCTTAACACAAAGGTCAATTTAAGAGTAAAAAAAAAAAAGAGAGAGATTTGATAAGCCAACACGCCTTGTGTGATCTCAGGTGTTCAGTCGTTTACTTGTCGGTGAAGCCGAAGACAATTTTCCTTATATGGACAATAAAGTTGCAATTGCAGGGTCCCAGACAAAACTGAATTCTCGCATGTAGCGTATATGTGAGTGACACTTACTGGACAATATTGTGTTGTTGCATCTCCATATTATATTTTAGTTGTCCATTATCGATTACAATTTATCAACATTTATTTCGCTGGCAACTTTTGCATACATTTGATGGCAAATATTAAAAACAGAGGGAATCAACAACATTATCATGATTGACAAATGTACAATAAAGTTTGAAATGACGACGCATAAAGCATTCCCGTGATTGCAGTGTTGAAGTTGGTGTTGACGCTTGCACCCATTCACCTTGATCCTGAATACTGCTACAGTGGCCTTCCATCTTCTGTAGTCAACCTGCATGGAAACATTCATTCATGTTTTGCACTAACAGGTACATGTAATAATGAACAAGTCCATTTGTTAGACCTTCGTTTAATGCCAGTATTGCAAACCTAATTCATATTATTGCTTGTGGTGCTGGTTTACGTGATAATTAAAAAAAAAACTTTCAAGTTTGTATTTTGTATAACCATTTCAGGATAGATGTTTCAGAGAAAAAATAGTATTCTGTGCTCAGTTTTTGTGCTCAGGAGTTTGTGGTAAGTTCCAGCTTTTTGGTACTTTTTTCCTGTTGTAGTTTTCCATCTGCTGACAATGATTGTTTTGTGTCTTTTCACAGTCGTCGATGGTCGTGTAGTTTCGGGATTGGAGTCTGGACAGTGTACTTGGTTGTCTATCATCCCTGCAAAAAGTGAAAAGACATTTCAACACCAAGAACAACAAATAGCATTGTTTAAAACGACCACAAACAAAACAACCAGAAGAAAAAAATGTACAGTAAACGACTGAAAAATGCCCATAAATTTACAAGGCAGAATTGTTTTTGTCCTAAGAATTTATGAGCCAAACGTTTTACAAAAAGTTCAACAAATCGTTAAAAAAAAGCAAATAAAAGCGACACAAAAGGGACAGAAACCACTTAACTTTGACAAAGGACGGCACAGGTCGACGTTTCGGCTTACGCCTTCTTCAGGACATAAACAAATGGGACATAACTTCAACAACAAGCAAAAGGTAACTCTGCGGACGTACTGACATACACGGCGCGAAAAAAAAAAAAAAAAAAAAAAAAGGGTGGGCGAGAAAAGGACCAGAAAAAAATAGCAAAATTATCACAACACCCATCCTTAGGTCACAACAACAACACCCATGGTCTTCTGTCACCTAAGGATGGGTGTTGTGATAATTTGATAATTTTGCTATTTTTTTCTGGTCCTTTTCTCGCCCACCCTTTTTTTTTTTTTTTTTTTTCGCGCCGTGTATGTCAGTACGTCCGCAGAGTTACCTTTTGCTTGTTTGTTGAAGTTATGTCCCATTTGTTTATGTCCTGAAGAAGGCGTAAGCCGAAACGTCGACCTGTGCCGTCCTTTGTCAAAGTTAAGTGGTTTCTGTCCCTTTTGTGTCGCTTTTATTTGCTTAACTTGTAACCACTTCGCAGTCATTACCGTTTCCGTTTCCGTTAAAAAAAAAGTTATGTTTATGCCAATTCAGTAAAAACCTGAAGCCCTCTCATTAAATTTTGAGAATGCAAGTACATATATAGTAAAAGTAAATGCATACTTACCTGCATCAAATCATCGCCGCAATTTCCTAAATAAATGAACAGAAACAGACACTGTTTAAGTGAACCGGGAAATACAAAAGTTACAGTCATACTGGTCATTAAATTACCACCACAGTTACCGATTAATATTACAAGCCAGGACAGTTGTATTAAGTATTATTTCGCACTACAGGAACATATACATGTACACAGATATTTGATGGAAAGACCAGTATAAGCACATAGAGCTGACAGTAGCTGCAAAGCATCAAATTAAACACACAAAACTTATGAAGTAGCTGCGACGTTTCCATTACACGCAGAATGACAAAAAAGTTGGGATTTGGTTTTTCTGTTGACCACAGGTGGTGGAGGTTGTGAGCTGAGAGTTGCACCTCATATGTGACAAACACTTCCCAATCACTAACCACACCAGGAAATGCTTTAGAAATTAGTACAAGCTTTCACACACACTGCATATCATCACATGCATGCATGGCATACATACTTGATGGCACATGCATGCGCTTATCCCTAGGCTCGACATTTTTGTAGACAGATTTTGCCTGTTTTATCCTACACATCGGCATATTGAGCTGAGTTAGCAAACAAGCACTTCCATTTAAACTTAACTCAAGCCAAGCAAAGGAAAAAAGTGAGTAAATTTGGCTAACAGGATTAAGTTTAACCACATGCGTACTTACCTGCATACTTACCTGTCTTGAAATAACTGCTGTCAAGATATCAACGTCACCCTAAAGCGATCGATTAAAAGGTTGTGGGGTGGGGGAGGGCGTCCTCCCTGTCTCCCTCCCTCCTTCCCCCTTCCCTCCCCCCCCCTACCCCCCAATGCCCCCACCCCCACTCTCAGTACCTCCCCACCACCTCCCACTGTGCAGGGGTCAGTCACTGTCAGAACCCCTTGTCGCTCTCAGTCTGTGGTTGATCTCTGCTTGTCAACCCACCAACCCCTACGCGGATTCTGGAGCACCATCTTCCTAATGTACCTGTACTGGGAAAACTCCCTCACTTAATTTTGTGAGGAGAGACCGAAGCTGCAAGTTGCCTTGTTAGTAATATGCGTACGTTAACTTCAATTTGAGCGGTAGGGTTTCCAACTGCGTACTTTATAATTTGTCGGTCAGCGCAAGTAAGTCGTAATTCTTTTATGCTCGTTCAGGTCACCACAAAAAGTATAGCTTATAGGTCAGATGGGTAATGCACTCAGAGAGAGAGAGAATGGGGGGGGGGGGGGTTAACCACATGCGGGTGATATCGATATGCGGGTGATATCTTACTGATCTTAAGAGAGAGGAGAGAGAGAGATTCAGTGTGTGTGTGTGTGTGTGTGTGTGTGTGTGTGTGTGTGTGAGAGAGAGAGAGAGAGAGACTGTGTGTGTGTGTGTGTGTGTGTGTGTGTGTGTGTGTGTGTGTGTGTGTGTGTGTGTGTGTGTGTGCGCGCGCGCGTGTGTGTGCGTGTGGTGTGTGAGAGAGAGAGAGAGATTGTGTCGGGGTGGGGGAAGGTGGGGGCGGCCTCCCAGATGGTCTATTTTTTTTATAGTCGTACAAAGCAAACGTTTTACGTAGCAGCTATGGCTATGTCATCGACGCGGAAAAAGAGCAACTTCATAAACTGCCAACTTGTATTTCTTCATACTGGAATTTCTCTGCTTCCTTAAAGCATTGACAAGCAATGGTTGTATATATGTAAACATACAGCAACGACGGCTATAATTATCATCAATAGAAGAGCAACTTAAGAGTAACACAAAAATAAATAAATAAATATATAGCCACAGCAGCTATGACATCAATAACACTACAAAGCAGCTTGATGAACTGTGAACATGTATTTCTTTAGACCGGAATTTCTCTGCTTTCCTAAAGCCATGACAGGTAAACGTTGTATACAAATACATAGCAATGATGGCTTTATCATCAATAGAAGAGCGACTTAAGAGCAACACAATAAATATATAGCAACAGCAGCTATGAAATCAAGTTCTCTGCTTTCTTAAAGCCATGACAAGCAAAAGTTGTACATGTATAATTGCTTGTACACAAGCAATCAGGGTGAGAAATACGGCCATGTAGGACGGCTGAAACCCTTACTGGCCAAATGGGTATATAAAGACATAGCAACGAGGCCATATCATCAATGAAAGAGCAACAAGAGTAAATAAATATAAAGTAATATTCAGCAACAGCAGCTATGACATCAATGGAAAAAGTGTAACTTGATCAACATGAATTTCTTTAGATTGGGATTTCTCGGCTTTCACAAAAGCCACGACAAGGAAAAGGTGAATATCATATAAATAAACATTATAGCAACAACGGCCATGACGTCAATGGAAGAAGAGCAACTTGATGAACCGTGAACATGTATTTCTTTACAATGGGATTTCTCTGCTTTCACAAAAGCCACGGCAAGCAAAAGCTGAATATAAATAAATGTATAGCGACAAGAACAATGACATCAATGAAAGAAGAGAAACTTAATGTTGTATTTTACTTCTGCTATGTCGCTCTCTTGGTGCACTCGCAGAGAAGACACGGGATACAACAGGATACAACTCCATACTTTATTAACAGAAGATGCGTGGAGAACAAATTCATGAAAGAAGAAGAACCCAGAACGCTGTGCAGAGCTGCTTATATACAAAATAGGTCAGATCTAGAACATTCCTCAACTTACTGGCAAGTCAGTGGATATGTTACAGGCAAGTTCGAAATCTTTCCAAAGTGACGTAATCTACTGACGTTACTGCACCAGCATGCTCTGGGATGGTCTAGAAATTTCCATTGAAATGCAGTGGCTTTTCGCGATCTCTACAACACTTATCTACGAACATGCATTTCTTCAGGCACCAAACTGGGATTTCTCCGCTTTCTGATAACCACGACAAGCAGAAGTTGTATATACATATATAGCAACGACGGCTATATATCCTCAACGGAAGAGCAACTTAATTAAGAGCAAATTAATTGTACCTGAATTGGACCCGGTAAAAGTAAGAAAATGTTTCATTTTAAGTGCAAAATGGTATGGACAGTAAAGAACATCATCATCCTTAACTGCTAACACGCATTTCTTGGAATTGCCGCGACAGCAACAAATGGCCATCTATACAGTGAGTGCACTAAATGAGATCTTAAGTAATTGCGGTAAGTGGGAAAAAAATGGACTAGGAATTCTTGTTGATGACTTGAAACTTGTAGAAGACATGAACAAAAGACATTTAGAGACTTGTCGAAGAGATGATGCTTGTTGAAGGCATGACGCTTGTGAAGCTTGTTGAAGATATGAAGATGATTTCTTAAGACAGGAAGAAGCTTGCTGCAGACATGCAGAGCCTGTTGCCACACAGACGGCCAGCTGAGCTTGTACACAAATAGCCAAAGTTTTTTTTTCTTTCTTTCTTTCTTTTTTTTTTTTTCTTTTTTTTTTTTTGTATTTTCTCAGTTGTACTTCTTTTGTCCCTCATTTTCTTTTACTTTTTCTCGCTTTTTGTTTTTTGTTTTTTCCTCTTTTTTTTCCTTTTTTGCCATTTGCTTTTTCATTTTTCTTTTTTTTCTCTCATTTTTTCTTGTTTCTTCTCTTCTTTCTCTCTCTCTCTTTTTTTTTTTTTTAGTTTGGCTTTATTCCTTTTTTTCTGTTTTCCCATTTTTTTCTTTCTTCTTCTCTCTCTCTCTCTCTCTCTCTCTCTCTCTCTCTCTCTCTCTTAGTTTAGCTTTATTCCTTCTTTTCAAGTTTCGGGTTTTTTTCTGTTCATTCACTGTCAAGAAATAGAACAAAACTGAAGCGTGCACTGGGGCGTCACGATAATTTTGTAGAAAAGGGATTCAAAATTAAAAAGAATTACACTAACCACCATGCATCCAGCTGCATATGCCACACTCATCCATTTCATCCGATGCTCTGACCATGTCTCTCTATATTACATTCTTAGGGTTCAAACTGAAGTTAGTTCAGTTTGATCAATGCAACCCATTTCAATTCAATCCAGTCATAGTTTAGTTCATTTCAACGCATACAGTTCATTTCATTTCTGGCAATTCATTGCAATTCTGACATTTCATTTCATTTCTTACAATTCATTTCATTCAACGTCTGTCAATTTCGTCCAGTTTCATTCAGTACAGTTCCATCAACTTCATTCTCATTGAAATCCAATCACCACTTAAAATTACTTATCACAAAAACACATAATTACAAAAAATACATATACAAAATTACTCATAAACTTTGCTAAACCATATTCGTGTTTATTAAAACGTTGTCTTGAAACATTTTTATGTGGACTTTCCGCTTTATTTAAACTTTCATGTGGATGTGCGGCGCCTGTCATAATCTTCCACGGTTTTGTTTTTGTTTTCAATAAAGTATACAAATATACATATAATAGAGAAATGACCGCACTTAGTCTGGGTTCTTTCCCTTGACCTGTCCGGCATGGGTGGCGCTACCAGGAGACTTTAAACTCCCGCCGGCATAGCTCAGTCGAGGGGTCCCTGAGGCACACAAACCCCCAACCACGCCAAGGTGGCGGTCAAAGGGGGGGGGGGAAATATATCTTTACACATTTACACATCAAATTTAAAATATCAGCAACTGCAAATAACCGATGGGGTGGGGGGTGGGTTGGGGGTGGGGGTGTCAAGACAAAGTCAGCAGCTCTTAAATGACGGAACAATCTGCCGGACAAATCACCAGCGTGTTACGCTGAGGGGCGGGCAAGGTTTGAAGGCTTAAAGATCTGAGCTCCCAAAAAGCTTTCCGAAGTATGAAAAAAATTTACTGTGACTCATTCGACTGTGCTTATCCAGGCAACTGTCACTGTTGCAAAGTTTTCAGCGCTTCGGGGACCCTTACAAAATCAGAGCACGAGTTTGCCGTGACATCATTTGGCTTTTGGTCAATGAGCAAGACACATCGCTACAGTGTCTAGCGGATGTTGAGTGCTGCAGGATCTTTCTCGCTCAGTATCAAAACGCAAACTGAGCTGTGAAATCAGGCTGCCCTTGGCTTTTGTTGGGATTTCAAGGACGCTGCCGGAAAACTCTGCAACTGTGACAGAGTTGACTGTGCTTGCACGGTCGACTCTGTAAAAAATTTTTCACACTTCGGAAAGCTTTTTGTTGGGAGCTTAGATCTTTAAGACCGACGAAGCAAAAAAAAAAAAAAAAAAAAACTAATTCGCATTACGTTGAGGAAAAGCTTCACTGGCTCCTCTTTAGCTCAACATTCCAAGAGCTAATTAATTAATCTTAGGAACAGATAATCATCCTGCACAAATCCTGCAACAGATCCTCCATACCGCTTACCTTTGCATGACGACCGGGCCAGTCAGTGATTCACGGCGGCGATCCGGCTACAGTGATGGTGAGGCAGCCGAAAAGAGGAGACACACTTCTAGGCTTCGAACAGGCAACCAGCAAAAAGAATCAGCTGCGAAATGGTGTGGAATTGCACAACGCATTGTCGAGGCGGGAAAAAGAGAAAGAGAGGCGGAAAAAAGACGGCGCATTTTGACGTCCCACAGCTATGAAATTTTCCTAGCAACTGACAACTGCAATTCGCTTGATGAGAACTCAAGCAAAGATATGTAGGGAGTGACATGGACTGGCTACAGCACGTGAAACATGCCCAAGGCTTGTCGTGCAACGCAGGGACTGTGGTCACTTTAGAGCAAACAGTTTCCCTCGGAACTGAAGTGAGAACAGTTCACAGCAAAAGAAGTGTGTGTGTGTGTGTGTGTGTGTGTGTGTGTGTGTGTGTGTGTGTGTGTTAATTGTCAATATTCAGTTAGTCACTTTCCGAAGCTTTTTAGTGGCCGTCCAGCAGAATTTTGTCCCCTGCCCCCTCCCCCCCCCCTCCTCCGTCGGCTCTCTGCTAACTCTGCTTCAAGTTTATCTTGTAAAAACAATGGATTTGAAAACGCCTCTCTCTCTCTCTCTCCACCCCCCCCCCCCCCCCGTGTGTGTGTGGTGTGTGTGTGTGTGTGTGTGACAGAAAGAGAGACAGAGAGAGACAGGGTGGGTGGGTGTTTGGGAGTTTAACGTCCTTTTCCAATACGCATGAGAGAGAGAGAGAGAGAGTGTGTGTGTGTGTGTGTGTGTGTGTGTGTGAGAGAGAGAGAGAGAGAGAGAGAGAGAGGGTGGGTGTTTGGGAGTTTAACGTCCTTTTCCAACACGCATGAGAGAGAGAGAGAGAGAGTGTGTGTGTGTGTGTGTGTGTGTGTGTGTGTGTGTGTGTGTGTGTCAGTGCGTGTTTTTGGTATCAGTTTGCACCAGTTACCTACGGTGAACCTGATCGACGTCCCGGTTCAGGGCCAGTTCAGTTGGTCACTGAGTCAGTTGTTGCTGTTGTTTCACGAATCGCAATTCTCCGATTTCCCAATTACACAATGGAATGGCACCATTATCAGCTCACGCATGTATATATAATTATAAGCTGTCCAGCCCCGCAAATACCCATTCGTCGTCATAACAACGACAAACCCTGACCTTGAGACAGGCCGATTGCCGCCGCAGACTCATCGCCCTCAGGGAAGGGAGACAAAAGATGTTCATGAATCTTTAATGACAGACGGGCGTGATTGCCGCCCCTGCAATCTGCAGGCGACGCCGGTTGTCAGGGTGGATATCGGTGGCGGACATAATAGGACCACATCGACCCAGCCCCCCCCCCCCCCACACACACACACACACACACTCACCCCCCCCCCCACTCACCCCCCTCCTCCCCTTTTGGTACATGTATTGTATACAGACGAAAATTATTGATTTCAATTATTGAGTCACGGTGTGCGTGCAGAAATTAGCTACGGTAATGGACACGAACCGTAGTGATACAGAGCTAGCAATGGATGTTTATGGTCTTTGTGGTGTTTGCTTTGATAAATCGAGCATTCTCACTCTTCTAGCAGAATGGATTGGCATGGATAATTCACGTGGCTGTTTCATAACACGACTGATTCCGAAAGGTCACTGGCATAACTATCTCGAAGAACTTACTATACCGTGGCAAAACAGAATCATGTGAACAGAGACTAGTCAGATCGCGTGGAGAACTGGATCTCTGTGTGTGTGTGTGTGTGTGTGTGTGTGTGTGTGTGTGTGTGTGTGTGTGTGTGTGTGTGTGTGTGTGTGTGTGTGAGTGTGTCTGTGTGTCAGTGTGTGTGTGTGTGGTGTGGTGTGTGTGTGTGTGTGTGTGTGAGAGAGAGAACGAACGAACGAACGAACGAACGAAACTTTATTTTACAAGGATAAAAGATTAGGTACGCAGACCTGTCTTACATCTTGTCCTTGCTAGGCTACTAATTATATACAAAGTAAGCAAAGTAAGCTCTAACTAGGTAGAGCATACACAATGATACACACACACACACACACACACACACACACACACACACACACACACACACACACACACACACACACACACGATCATGCTACTACATACATAAATCAAGCAATACTAAGAAGAAAAAGAAGAAGAAAAAAAAGGGGGGGGGGAACAAAGGATGTGATAGGTGAGCAATGCAAACAAATCTTGAGGCGATGTTTTTACAGTTTAAAGAAAAAAAAAAAAAAAGAAAGAGAGAGAGAGAGAGGTGTGTGTGTGTGTGTGTGTGTGTGTGTGTGTGTGTGTGTGTGTGTGTGTGTGTGTGTGCGTGTCACGGAGTGTGTGTGTCACGGTGGCTGTGTGTCACGGTGTGTGTGTCATGGTGTGTCATGGTGTGTGTCACGGGGTGTGTCACGGTGTGTGTATGTGTGAACCACTGTTGCCTCAGATGTTTACCACCGCTTACTCATCCTAAATTTTGCTTATACAATATCGCCACAGCCAGACGCTATACAAGTTATCAGCCAAGCGATAACAATAACCACTCACTCAAGGAGTTAAACTGCACGACAAGCGTATGCAATTGATTTTCTAATCTGTTTCAGCACACAGACAGTCCTGTAAGTTCAAAGGACTGTCAGGACATTTCTCACAGTCCTTCCTGTATACGTCAGCGCATTCAGTGTGGGCGGCTGCCCTTTCCGTGAAGAACAGCCGCGAGGTCGATGCCGGTGTCTCTTGGGTGTCATTTGGAGTCTGCGGGAGTTGTTCCTGCTGCCAGAAAAATACCGCCACAGCCTGGATAGGAAAGCTTTGCTGTTGACGCGTCTGCCTAAAACGTCTGGGCTAAGATTAGCCTGAGGGGGTGATGACTGCACAGATGTTACAGTTCAGCGACAGGCTGGTTGGTTGCTTGGTTGGTGGGTTGGTTGGTAGATCGGTGACTAACATCTTTGCCAAGAGCGTGATTAGCGGGGCAGGTTCTCAGAATAACTAGAGGAGCAAAGCCTCCTTGGCTCACTTGTGAGATGGGTCAAGGTCATTCAAAAGAGTATGTTTGTAAAGCTATCACTGTCTATCCTGAATTAAGGTGTCTCTTGTGTTCATAGTTCCTAAGAAAATGGCAAATGGCAATATAACAGTTTTCCAAGGACAGCTTGTGTCACCTTGACCTTGGGTCAAGGTCATTCAAATGAGATCTGTAGGTGAAGAGCTTATCAATGACTATCTTTATGCCACGTTTGATAGCTCTAGTTTTCACAGCTTCTGTACAAATGGTAATGTAAAATTTCACAACAGACAGCTGCATTGACCTTGACCTTGAGTCAAAAGGCTGTGTCTGCATAGTTCTCATTGCTGCCTATCATTGTGCCTTGTTTGGTGCCTCTGCTGTTTGGTGTTTCCAAGAAAATGCTACCGTTAAGGTCTCCGGAAAACATTTTGAGTGGCCTTGACCTTGACTCAAGGAAATTGAATACAAGTATGCCAGTACAGGTTTTGTCAATGTCTATCATCATGCACTGGTGGTGGAGACAGGTTATATGGGATGGGGCGGGTGGGGGGGGGCACAAAATTCTTTAATTTTAACTTCCTCCTTTGAATCCCCCACCCAGCGCTCGAAAAAGGAAAAAAAAAAAAAAACCACAAAAACAACACCAACGAAAAACCCACAAATAACAACGGTGGGAGGTGTTTGGGATTTAGGGTCTTTTCCACCACTTACGAGTGATATCAAAGACGGGGCAATGAGAAAAAGGCCAGCACAATACTTGGCCCCAGCCGGGATTCCAAATCACCACCCGAGCACTGAAAGTCCAACGATCTACCATTCGGCTATCCCGCTCCACCCCCACCCCCTCCCTCCAATAACAAGCCCACATCACAGATGTCATTGTCACCGTATGGTACAGTCATCCTTTCATCATGTTATCATGACTGTGTCGTGGCAACACATGAAACCATTCATGCAAGACCGCGCCCTCCGCCTTACACCCCCTCCCTCCAATAACAAGCCCACATCACAGATGTCATTGTCACCGTATGGTACAGTCATCCTTTCATCATGTTATCACGACTGTGTCGTGGCAACACATGAAACCATTCATGCAAGACCGCGCCCTCCGCCTTACACCCACTCCCTCCAATAACAAGCCCACATCACAGATGTCATTGTCACCGTATGGTACAGTCATCCTTTCATCGTGTTATCATGACTGTGCCGGGTCAACACATAAAACCATTCATGAAAGACTGCACTTTTTTATCGTGAAACTTTGACAACGAAATTGTTTCGTTTGTCTGTTTGCTTGTTTGTTTCGTTTTTTTTTTGTTGTTGTTTTTTGTTGTTGTTGTTGTTGTTGTTGTTGGGTTTTTTTGTTTGTTTCGTTTTTTTTGTGTGTGTGTATCTCTCGTTGACATCAAAGGGTGCAGTATTAATTGTGAAAACAACTGTAAGGGTAAACACATAAACCATTCCCTACATATCCGCTGTCCGTCATTGTGGTAACTTGATAGCATTGTGCTGTTTCACGTCAGTCTCTGTCCTTTCATTGTATTATCGTAACTGAGTTAGGAAAACAACATGCAGAATATGATTGTGATGAGCTCTCTCAATACGGGGACAACCGCTGGTTAGGGGCACATGGAGTTATTGGCATCACTAAAGTACGGAGAAAATAAGCAGAACTAAATCTTGGCTTCTCCGGCACGGTGACTGTGTGCTATCCAGGCGAGAATATCTTGTGAGACTCGTGGTGGCGTGCCCAAACTCTGAACCGGAACTGAGGTCGAAGTGATTCATGTAGCTACACACACACACACACACACACAACACACACACACACACACACACCACAACACACCACACACACCAACACACACACACACACCTGAAATAACTCAATGCATACCCTAGGACGGCGAATCACCTTTTGAACACTAGCAACAGATAACACCAGAGATCAGGGGCACAGAGTCAGATCTCATATCTAGCTCTGTTCTTGCACGTTTGTCTCGCCAACTTTGTGTTCGATTATCCCAACTTCTAATGCTCGGGTTGTGAGTTCGATCCCGGCTGGGGCAAATATTTGTGCTGGCTTTTTCATCGTTGCCCCGTCTTTGATATCACCCTATGTGGTGGAAAAGGACGTTAAACCCCCAACACCCCCCCCCCCTCTATCGTCCAAGGAAGCCAGCCTTCTAGGCCCGCCAGACACATAACCATCTCAAACCTGTAACTGCACGGAAAATGTCAAATCTTCGCGCAAGCCGTGTTTGGCGTCGACCCATCAGATGGAGAAAATATTGTTGTGCCAGCTATACTTTGACTTATCCGAAGCAAAAAGGGCAAATCTTGACTTATCCGAAGCAAAAAGGGCAAATCTTATTTGACATAACCGAAGTTTGACTTATCCATTTTGGAGTTGTTCGACTTGTCCGTGTGATGTCCGTGAAAAATGTAAAGAACATACAAAGAGCAAGTTTGGCGGGGGAAAATGTTTTGTTTCGACTTATCCGAAGTTCGAGTTAAGCGTGTTTGACTTAAACGTATGCGTCTGTAGTTTTTTTTTTTTTTTAATACTTTGCTTGCGAGCTGCAAACCAGCTAAAATGCATCTGCCTTGGTGGCCGCATATTAATGATATACAAAACCACGTCTTCTTGATACAGTTTAGCACTAAGCCCTGCAGAGAATAACGTGCTCTCAGTCTTGCACAGCACGCAGGGCACTTCAATTTGAGTAGAATTATTCAGGTTGAGCTCTGACCTGGATACGAACGCGCTGTAATTTCTGTCCATTCTGGTTACCAGAAGATCAGTGAAGCGCCTTTTCCCTGTGATATCTGGGCCCGTATGTAAAAGCCGGGGTTAGGGAGTTTAGCCCCGGGTTAAAGCCTAACCTCGAACTAAAACTAACTCTAGTTTTTTTTGTTTTGTTTTTTTAAATCAGGAAGCGGGTCCATTCCAGCAAGGCACTATGCCGTTTTAATAATAATAATAATAATAATAATGAGTATTATATTAAGGCACTTTACCCAATTTCATGAATTGACTCAAAGCGCCGCGAACTGAACCCAACACGCACGCTCACGTGAATCACACGTATTCTCTCACACACTGGACATAAACACATTACAATCACGTGGTGCTAAGGGACAGCTCAGCTATTTAAATTTCGGAATTCAGAATAGCATTTATTTTTCAAATTTGGTGGGCTGAGCATTTCCAAAGCAGAGGAGGGAGGAAGCCGGAGTACCCGGAGAGAACCCCCGACGATCGGCCCGAACGAACGGTGCCACATACGAGAAGGAAAAATTCTTTGCCCCGGGTGGGACTCGAACTCCTGACCTCTCGCATTGGTGACAAGTCTCTTAACCACTAGACCACCGATCGCTCCTTTAGAAGGAGTTTTGTCTTTCTTTCTTCGCTTCCTTTTTTTTTTAATTTTTTGTTTTGGGGTTTCTTTTGTCCTAGTCTGGGTTAGGCCCGTAGCCGTGGGTTAAATTAACCTCGAGTTTTACATACGGGCCCTGGTTGCGTCTGCCATCTGACAATTATCCTACGCGTCCAGTGCTTTTATCCAGATGCCACTATAACTATATAAGGTTGTCACGCGCAAATCTACAGGATGCACGCGCAATCCCGGGCGTTCCAGATAATTATCATTGTCACATTAATGGGAAGTGTGCCACGCCGCAAGCCTATTGTTATAATTCCCAGCGACTGGCCAGTCAGTCGGGCGATATTGGTCGATATACGGAGATGTCCGGTGGTGCCTTTGTGTACGCGTACGACTGAGTCCTGGTGGTTAAATATTGATTAGTGTCGCACTGATGCGTACACCACTTTGACAGGCGTCAACAGATTTATGCTTATGCCTTATCTGGTACTCCATTCCAGTCCTCTGGAGCCTTCTTTACAGCGTTATAGTGGTCAGTCAGTGAGAGTAAAAAAGAAACCAGAGTGAAGCACCTCACACATACCATTCTCTCAGGAGGGAAATTTAGCAAATTCCATTGAAAAAAAGGGAAAAGAAATCATGCATTTTGATTTTTTTCCCCAGACAGTAGTCTCAAAATTAAATACGCCTTTATTATCAGAAGCGGGAAATTCGGGTGTGGTAGACAAGTCGATAATACACGCATCATCAAACGAAGGAACACATAAAATAACGCACAAGACACACAGATTTTATAATTCAATATCACATTAAACAATCTTAGTGTGAATGCGCCGACACTGTCTGTTTTTAGGAACAATCTTAAAACATTTTTTTTTTTTTTTTTTTGGTAAAGCCTTCCAGTAATTTCCTGTGTAAATTGTCAGTTTCACCAGTGTATGTCTGTCCATCGTTTGTAAAATGTGCGTGAATGTCGGTGAGTGATTGGCGCGTTGAGTTGTATTTAAAGAAATGCGCCCTACAAATACCATTTAGTAGTAGTAGTAGTAGTAGTAGTAGTAGTAGTAGTAGTAGTAATGATATGCATAATTTAAACAGCCATTAAAGTAAAAATACAGAAACATACATTATTAGAAGTCTCAGGTGTTATTTTTACCATGTCGCCAAACCTATTCAAAAATAAAACTAAAAACTAAATCTAAACATTTCGGTGTTAGCTCAACAGCTAAAAGACAAATCACGTATGCATGCTTCTAAATCTAAAACTTTTCTTCGCGTATTGTGTGTCCTCAGATTTCTCTCGGAATTTGTACATGTATCACTTTACCGCAAAACATCACCTCCGCTTTCACCCCCCCCCCCCCCCCCCGGGATCTGTATCATTTTACCGCAAAATACCACCACCACCATGCACTCGCTTGATCATTGAAAACGACGCTCGCTCGCCTAACGCGTCGCCATGGTAACGCTAGAAAGTGTCTGGGAGCCATGACGCCAAAAGCACACGCGCCGGCGGCGCGCGCACGCGCGGGAACACGAGAAGTGAGCGAGCGTGGTTGACACGGGACGACGCGAAAATTATTTTTCCTTCGAGGGAGATAAGCTGCGAAGCGTCGGATAAAGTGTGTAGATAGTGTCAGACGATGGCGTGAACAGTGCTGAGCCGATCCAGCTTGTATCCTGTGCTTCTAGAACTAGGCAGTGGTCGGCGTCTCTGCACTCTATTCAGTCGCTGAATGTTTAGCTTCTAGAGCAGGCTACATGGAAGAAAAATCGAAACTGGTTCGGTCGCTTCGGACGGCACAGTAGTTCAAGCGAGCTTCGTAAGCCACGCTGGTTACAACCGGGACAGACACAGTCCTGGGACCAAATCGAAAAATCACGTGCTTTTTTTTTCTTTTCTTTTTTTGTACACCACAATTCAGGCCCGACGGTACAGCAGGCTACCTCACGGCTGAGGTGGATTTTTCGGCTTTGGTTCTACACAGACAGCTCAAGAGTGTGCGTTTTTGTGTGTAGGTCTGTAGCGCAAGCCACCACCAACCTTCCCTCAGAGCCTGGTCGAAAAATGTCACATTCAGTCGCATGGGGGGAGAAAGGACGCAGTTAAGAGTAGCTCACTCACTTTCCAGCGCCCGTAGCCATCTAGAAGGTTGGCTTCCATTCTGAACTAAGCCGAGAAGCCAGGCTCGTATGGAAACCGTGGGAGTGTGTGTGTGAGAGAGAGTGTGCTCTGGGAGAGATGAAGCTTACGGCCAGATATTGGTGATCGGCTTGGATTTGCGCGTGGCCAGCTAGTTACGCTACAGTGTCGATTCCAGAAGCGCCGTATGTAGCCACCATGATAACACGTGAGTTCCCACTGGGTATATACTGTCTTTTGGATGTTGTCGCTTAGTGTTTCTTGTGATGGTCCTTTTTTGTGGTGATAGTGCGTTTTGTTAGGACTACATTTATAAGAGTCATTTCTTGTTCTTGTTGAATTTTATGCTGGTGTTGTAATGGTGGTGCAGTCAAAGATTGCGCACACTTTTGTGCTCCATAAACTACTCTAGTTTAGCGTCCGTTCTGAAAGTCTTAGCGTTGGTTTCAGCATTTTATTCATGGATCACCGTCAAGCAGCAAAACAGTAATACAGTGAAAAAGAGCACAACAAGCGAAAACTTATATACGTGCTCATCTGAACTAGTTTACAAAAAGCATGGCGGAGAAATTGACGTGGAAAAAATTGAACTGAAGTCTTAGCGTTGTTGCTGTTGGTTATATATACTGTTTAGTTTTTGCAGTTCTGATTCAATGTGAAGTTCGAGTTAAAGATTAATATTTATTTTCGTCTAAAATCGCTTTCTTCCCCAAAACTCTACAAAATTCCTATGCCCGATTTCGCAAATTTGCTTGAAAAACTTCATTTTCCCTTTGAGACATTTCTCCCTTCACCTCGCATATTCATGTTTTCCAAGTTTTTTGTGCAATGCAGCTTCCAAACGGAAAGCTGATTTGTCAAAAACTTTTTGAATAATTGGTGACTGCGCTCGTGGCTACGATTCCAAGAGGGAAAATACAGGTGGTTTCTAGTCTCCCCCTGTCCACTGTCTCTGAGCTCGGTAGATCTACAGAATAAGATTGTGCTTAATAATAATGACAGTGCTTATATGGCGCTAAAATCTATCAATAACAGTTCTAAGCGCTTAAAACAAAAAGTAAATAGGAAGACAAATATATACAAAAATGTACAAAGCCATTAGGTCAGGGCGCAACTACACACACACACACACACACCACACACACACACACACACACACACACACACACACACACACACACACACGGTGCAAACCAGAACAGTCCAAAACAGGTGAGTTTTGAGGTTTTTCTTGACAGTATCAAGAGAGGGTGAATGGCGGAGTGAATGAGTGAGGGAGGGAATTCCAGGCTGAAGGACCAGTGTAGGAGAAAGCTCTAGTACCATCGGTGGAAAGTCTAGTGCGGTGAATCTTGAGGGTAAGAGTGTCAGCTGAAGACCGGAGGGAGCGTGACGGCGTGTAGAGTCGGATCAGTTCAGAAATTTTTGGTTAGCAAACGTGTTAATATTTAAAGAACAGCTGATGCTAGAGTTGAATGGGGGTGTGAGGGGTCGGGGGTAACTTGAGGCGGTGCTCTGGCGGTATGCCTCAAAGTAATTCAATTCAAATCAATTCAGTTCAGTAATATGTCATTGTCCAGTAGACGGGAAATTATGATGCAGCGCTTTGAAGCTGGCACCGACAATCAGACAATCACGGTCATACGTTGCACATAGTTTAAAACGATGAGTAAGTGATAAATAGTGCTACATGACGATAAAAAGCATAAGATAAGATGAGAGCTTCGTCTTAATGACTGTTTTAAGTAACACACACACACACACACACACACACACACACACACACACCACACACACACACACACACACACACACACCGTCTTTTCATTTCCACTTGTTTGTTTGTTTGTTTGTTTGTTTGTTTGTTTGTTTGTTTGTTTGTGTACTAGTCTGTTTATTGCGCGGTGTTAAGTTAAGCTGCCCGTGTCTTTTCCATGACCTCTGTAATACGCCGACCATGTTTTAACGCGTCTCTGCGTCCAATATATGCGTGGGAGTGCGCGTCCAATCCAAACCGCGTATCCTTGAACTCGGAGTTTTGCACATGTGGTATCGCTCTTTGATTGGCATACATTTTGTTGCCACTTCCTGGTCCTGTTCTTTAGGGTGCGTGTGTCAGTGTGAATTCCGGATCGATGCTACAACAAATACTTCAGTGTGCAACATCTGCTGGATTTGTCCGTACTTTTTGTTTGTTGGTGGGTGGGTGGGTGGGTGTTTGAGGGTTTTGCGTCCTTTTCCCGCTACATATGGGTGATATCAAAAGATATGGCAACGAGAAAACTGCCAGGCTCTGCATGTAGAAGTCGGGGTTAGGGGTTTTAGCCCCGGGTTAGAATCTAACCTCGAACTGAACTAGCCCTAGGGTTTGTTTTTGTTTTTTAAATCAGGAAGCGAGTCCATTCCAGCAAGATGCCTAAGACGTTATAGAAGGATTTATTTTTTCCTTTCTTCGCCTCTTTTTTTAATATATATATATACATTTTTTTTTTTTTTTTTTTTTTTTTTGGGGGGGGGGGGGTTCTTTTGTCCTAGTCTGGGTTAGGCCCGTAGCCGCGGGTTAAATGAACCTCGACTTTTACATTCGGGCCCAGCACAAATATTTGGCGCCAGCCGGAATTCGAGCTCACGACCCGAGCATTGAAAGTCCAAACGCTCTATACCGCTCGGCTATCCAGGCTCCCCTTGTTTGTTGGGAAAAGCGGGGTTGTTTAATTCATTGGTAGTGGGAGACTTCGATCAAAGGTTCAGTCAATGCATCCCCCCACATACAAGTTTTCTCATCACAGTTGAATTCTCCCGTCCATTTTCCAATAGGTACACAGAATGTAAAGGGCGTGTGTCGTCACTGAAGCTTACTGGAGAGGTTTGTTTAAATCATATTGCAGTCAGTTTACTACAGTTTCTTGGCAGCAAGCTCAGGGCCAGCACAGTAAACAGGCCGGGTTCGACTCCCAGCCGAGGCAAGCGGGATTTTTCCTACCTATGTTGGCTGACTCGGCTCCTACCCTGAGCGGATGTGCTATGGGCCCAATGGGGAGCCGAGATTTACCCACTTCACGGGGGCGACTTTGGGGGGGGGGGGGGGAGGGGGTGCTTCCCTTGGTATGATACGTCTTATGATGTGAGATGATTACACGGCCGGCACCGCAGGTGCCGTAGTTCCCGGGCCTGGTTAACGCCTGGATATTTATGATAGGAAGCGTGGGATGCGGCCCTGTCCCGCAGTCCCAAACCACACGGACCTCCATAGCATCATCTTACCATCATCCTCATCTCCATCATCATGCATAACAAAAATTGCCCCAGCTTTTGAGCCGTCCGTGGATTCCACCCATGACCTTGCGGGGGGGGGGGGGGGGGGGGGAATGGGGGGCAAAAGAGTTGGGGCAGAAAAAAAGGCAGCAGCAGTCCCAGTCAAGATAGAGTTAATATCTTCTAAGCGTAACATGTATACAAACAAAACAGAATCAAATAAGCAACACCACCACCACCAACAACAACATCAACAACAACTGACAAAACCTAGGCGATCAATCGAAACCCATCTTGGATTACCTTGAAACTAGAACGGAAAAAGAGAAATAAATGGATGAAGGTGACTATACGTCATCAATTTCCTCCAGCCGCAGGCATTCATATTGTCCATCATGGATCCAGATAAGAGGATTTCTGCTTTATCGATCGGCGCGCGAGGAAGAAAGTTCAAAAGCCGATCCCGCACACATCTTTCGATCCTTTCCCTCATAACACGAGTTGTTTTTAATATTCTATAGCGGTGTATAATGTCCCATTAAGAACCAGGTTGTTTGCAAAGATGGGTTATTTTATACGTCGGCCTGAAATGAGGGGGGGGGGGGGGGGAATAGCCGGGAAAATTGCGTTGTAGTTTTGATGGCTCGTTTACGTTGATGAGGTTGGGAAATATTACCACGAGGGTAACGAGAGAGAGAGAGAGAGAGAGAGGGTGGGTGGGGTGGGTGTTTGGGGGTTTAACGTCCTTTTCCACCACATAGGAGAGAGAGAGAGAGAGAGAGACTCAAGACTCAAGACATTTTACTGATAGGCCGGCGGCCCCTACAAGCTCCGATGAATACGTGACCAGATGGTTGTGGTGGAAGCAAAAGATATAAACAACAGATTAGACATTGGACTGTTTCAGCGTAAGAGAGATGATGATGATGATGATGACGATGATGATGAAACTTTATTTATCAACGGTAAAAGTTTTTGACAGAAATTCGCCAGTTTGCAAACTTGCCGTTGCTAATACTACAGACAGACTATCTACTAAGGGAAAAAAGGGAGCAAAATATAAAAGGTATTATGCACTAAACTACAAGAAACAAAACCATAGAGAAAATCGTCCATCAGGTCAAAACGCATTAACACACACGTGCGACCTTTGTAAACACAAATCACTGATATAATACTGAAAAGATGTAAAATACAAAATCAAAACAGGTTGCCGCGTAACGTAGGTTACGTGTGATCCATCAGGTACTGGTTGAGTGCACGCTTAAACGTAGAAGTAGATATATTTAGTTGCAGGTGTGAAGGGAGAGAATTCCATTGTAATGCTCCAGCGAAGGAAAGGCTTGTTTTGAATGTCAATACGGGGTAATGGTAAGCGCAGGATGCCATTCCTCGAGGTCCTCTCATGCCGCTGATTTAAATTAAGAAGAGTTTCCAGATATGGTGGCATTGTCTCGTTGAAGATTTTATGTATGAATACACACACTTATTGTGTATTGTAAGTATGCTGGAGTTCAAGGCTAAGAAGATGAAGTTTTTTTAAAAAATTTTTCGCTAGTTGGGAGAGGTTCTGGAAGAACCATTTTAACAGCTCTCTTCTACAGCGATTTGAGTCTGGCCATATGGACATCGCTGCACCCGTCCCAAACAGTAGAGGCATAACTAACATGTGAGGTTATATGTGTGTAAAAAAAAAATAAACAGCTTTCGGCTATGGATATCAGTTATGTGCCTTAGCTGAGAAAGTAAATATACGTTTTTCGAAAGAGTTTTACACAGTGCATTTATCTGGGCCTCCTATCTCAGCTGATCGTCAAGAGAGAGAGAGAGAGAGAGAGAGGAGATGATGATGAAACGTTTTTATTCAGGATAGAGCATTTAGGCATTGCTGCCTGTCTTACAAGCTGTCCTGCTATTCTACGTAAAAGGGTTATAAAAAAAAAAAGACAACATCAAACCAAGGGGGGGGGGGAGAAAAAGACAAAACAAAAATATTAACTATCTAGAGGAAATGAAGAAGAGAAAATAACACATGATAAACAAATCAAAACATACATGGCATGTGTCGATGATGTTGGCTATATGCCAAGTAAGAACTTCAAGTTCGTCACTGATATTCGAAAACATGTATGTAGCATATTCCTATAGCTCTAACGTGAAACCGCGCGCTAACATAAAAGGATATATCATAAACAATGCAACGGCAGTGGATATGTGTTGGAATATATGTACTAGATAAAGTGTGCTTGGATCGTGCAAATAAACTAGGGCACGTCCAATGACCGGAGAGAGAGAGATAGAGAGAGAGAGAGAGCATATGCTTAAAAAGCGTTTCAACTCCAGATATCCGTATGTGATTTATTGCTACGTTATACGAAAACAAAATATTCTAGATACACAATTCGACAAAAGTAAGGCGTAATCCACTCAGTGTGTATGTTGGTATCATTCCGGCCCCTGTGACATTTTGTTTTGACCGGCAAAGTTCGTGATGTGAAGGTCGTGGTGTCTGCTTCTAAACGCCCTGGTGTATGCGTGTGTGTGTGTGTGTGTGTGTGTGTGTGTGTGTGTGTGTGCGTGCGTGCGTGCGGTGCGTGCGTGCGTGCGTGCGCGTGCGTGCGTGCGTGCGTGCGTGCGTGCGTGTGTGTGTGTGTGTGTGTGTGTGTGTGTGTGTGTAAACGTAAAAGGAAAGACGTTCTACCTTGTACATAGTACTTTGATGCTAAGACCCAAACTTGGCTTTTGCGCTCTCACGTTCAGGTGCCACTTGGCATTAGGCAGCTTTAGACGGCATGTTTGTGCAAGTACTCTCTCTCTCTCTCTCTCTCTCTCTCTGTGTCTGACAGAGGGCAAAAAAACGAGGCACACAAGCCCGTCTCAAAGGTACTTTGTAGTCTGTGTCCCCCTCCCCCACCTTCCCTCCCTCTCTGTCTCTCTCAGCTGGGAAAACTAAAGTGGCAGACCGACAGGCTGTCAGTGTGTTCTGGTCGTGAGTTCATTTTTTTTGTGCATGTTGTTGTTTGTTGTTGCTATTGCTGTCGTTTTGGTTTTGCCGTTGTCCCCAATTTGATACTACCCTTGAAAGGTGCATGAAAACTCCAATCAAGTAGTCGACCAACTAACCAGCCTCTGTCTCTGTCTGTCTGTCTGTCTCTGTCTGTCTGTCTGTCTGTCTCTGTCTCTCTCCCTCTCCCGTCCCCCCCTCCGCCTCCCCCCCCCCCCTTGGTTTTGATAGCCATTGTTGTTTCATGTATAATATTATTTTCTTGTCTCTTTTCCATTCGTCAATTAGAACTGTTGTAGCAGGAAAGATAGGCAGTAACTGCTTACAGCTGTACCCTGTAATCGTCGTCATCATCATCATCATCATCATCATTATCTCTCTCTCTCTCTCTCTCTCTCTCTCTCACACACACACACACACACACACACACACACACACACACACACACACACGTGCGGGGCACTCGGACATCCCGGCATTGGTATAAATATTTAACTGCCGGCGATATCGCGCAATATCTAACCTCTCACGAACATCACAGCACGTTATTTGCACGGAACACACACGTCAAAGTGAATGCGGACAAACAGCACACACAACTTCCCCTCACGTGCCACTCAGAACTCGTCCCGCGCTGCTTGCAAAAAATGTCGTACGCTAATGGACTACGCGAAATGTCAGAGTTGAAACTCGTCACCACGTCTTTCATTTCTCCACCCATAAGAAAATAATATCCACGTAGACTTGAGTACCTGGCAGTGAACAATTATTTCGATCGGAATTTCTGAAGGGGGCAATTGAAAGACGATTAGAAGTTGTATCCAGCCTTGAACCTTTGAAACTTTTTACAGGCCAGGCAATGTGCAAGTTGTTGAAGTTATCTGAAAATTGAAAAATCTTAA